>CM069140.1:47915468-48437859 GCA_035221665.1 Okamejei kenojei
AGGTAGTGGGAAGGGAGGGGGAGTAATTTTTAAGAGGTGAGAATTAAGAGGGTTAAGGGGGTAGGGTTAGGGGGGGTGAGAGGAGGGAAAGGGGGTGTGGAAGTAGGTGGTGAGGAATTGTATATGGTGAGGGGTAAAGGAAAAGTGGAGAGGGGTAGGTAGTGAGAAAAGTTGGGATGTTGGGTGGTAGTAGGAATAAGTAGGAGGGTGTTGTTTGTGTTTTGTTGTGGGGTAGGTTGGATGTCCAATCACCAGTGAGGAATCCGCTGTGGTCAGATATTTATTGAACTTTTTATGTAGTTTTGTGTCTTTCCTTTATTTTAGAAATGGCTTCAAATGGTAATTCGAGTTTCACTGTACCTTAATGGTACGTGACACTAAACTGACCTTTGAACCTCTAAATTGGTGGTAAATGGCCTCGGCCTTCAAGGATATTGGCTTCTGAACTGATCTTAGTGAAGCATTCACCCTGAAATCTTGAAAGGAAGTCGGAGTGGTGCTTAGTGCTCAAAGGAAGCAGACACATTATATAATGCTCAACCTGAGATCAATTTGTATTTAGAGTAATGGTGATCAAAGATGATAATCAGTTCCATGGTAGTGCATTTACACATCCTAAGTTGCAGGTAAAGGCATCCATTTCCATAAAATTTGCTTTAAGTGAAATGTAGGTGATTCCGCAGTCAAGATCAGTAAGGAGATCGTAAGCAGCGCAATGTTGGTTAAATTTAAAAAATAAAAAAAAACATGGCAGTTTGAATCTCATTTATGGATTTTTAAATGCAGCCTTTTCAATTGGAAAATGATCCTACAATTGTACATGATCCGCTATTGTGGTTCAGACTCCAATTTGTGATTTACATGATTATTTATTTAATATTCCCATTCATTTTTAGTTTATTAACCTGTAGTTGTTATCAGATTTTGGCGCAATTTACCCGAAGATATTAAGTGCCTGAAATTACAAAACACATGGGGTTTTGTATAAAATATTCAGACTCTGAACCATAATCGTATATTTCTTTGCACAGAGCTTCCAATTCTGCTGGTCCAGTTTGTGCAAAGTTAAATGCAAATTCCTAAATAAGTGCATTCGTAGGGGTCTCTATGATTATCTAATACTATTGTTTCTAACTCGTTTTGTCATTTCAGCTAAGCTATTATTTGTGACTATACTACTTCTGTCATCTAAGCATAAGCAGACTTTACACAAAGTCACCAGCTTTGTTTTATGTAGCACTTTACAAAAATTGAATATGTTACTGATGAGCTGCAGAAACCATCATTATTTATGAAGTAAATTTTTGAGCAGAAAGTAGGTCTTTACTTCAATGTGCAACTTAATTTGATAATGAGCTTTAGTAATAAAATCATGGCTGCAACTGTTACACTAGGAGAATGTCACATTTGGTTAGTTCTTGCTTTTTGGGATATGTGGAATGTGCTTTCGTTCCATCAAGCAATTTTTTCCTTTATGTTCATTCAACCGAATACATTTTTAGTCTGAGTACAGTTAAGTTTTTAATATGTCAAAGCATATTTGCTTGTAAATGCAGTTACAACGATACAGCCAAAACATAACATTATCACAATGTAATATAGAATGTTTCAGTGGATGGAGTTTACACCAACTTGTATATAGGCTTGACATTAACATTAGAAAATAGTGTTGTAATACTTTTGTGAACAATTAGTATGAAATAAAAATTGTATTTCATACATAGTGACTTGTACATCTTTTTCCAGCTTTGTAAATAGATTAACAAGCCAATGATTTGTTTTAAAGTACAGTTTAGTCAATAACCATAGATACTAAGGAGCAAGATAGACCAAGTCCTACGAAATCCGGGGTTTCATGATGTATTAGAGCCTCCGGGCCGGGCGGTTGGAGCTCTTCTCCGCCGAGGAATCCCAGACTCCACGAGGGATCGTGCCACGCTGCTGCGCGACTAGAAGCTCCACACACCGCGGCTTCAGGGTGTTATATGTCGATCAGGAAGAAATTCTTCTGGGCGACCCTCCGTCCCGTGATCTGAGCTCTAGAAAATCGGCGCAGGCCACTCGACAAAAGTTATAATTTTTTTCTTACCTTCCGCCTTAAGTGGGGAACAGAGAAAGACTGCTATAAAGTGCTTCAATCACTTACATTGGCGATATCGAGCACTATAGCGGAACAGCTCGCTGCGCGGTAGATTGTGGACGCCATGACAAGTCCAATTAATACAAAACACTCATATTTGATTCCAAAATGGTGCGAACAAAATTACCCATGAGCCCATGACCGTACAACGGCTTTTTGTCAAGTGTCTATCTGCTCTAGTATCCTTATGGTCAATGCATAAGTTCAAAGAAAATTTCATAAATAGGGAAGAAAACAACTTGAGTTAATGTGGGCCCAGGATTAAGGAATTTCCCGTTGGAATTCAACCGGGTGTGCTTTCCTTCTGAATGAAGATCTGGCATACTTGATTACATATCTACAACTAATGCCATTATTACTCATATGAAATAATAGGAACAACAGGGAAAAATATAAATATAATTTGTATCAGTGTTGTACAATAGAGAAACAGGCACTTGGTTTCACCATGGCCATGCCCACCTTATTGCCCATATGCCATAATCTCTATAGTTAGGAACATTTCTTACAATGTTTTGCCTATGCATACTTGGATTTATTTACCCAGACCGCAGGGGGGCACAGTGGCACAAGCGATTTGCGGCTTAACCAGCGCCAAGACTGATTCGATACTGACTACATGTGCTCTCCCCAAGACGCATTGGTTTTTCTGGTGTTCCCGTCCACCCACATATCCCAAAATGGGCAGGTCTGTAGGTTAATTCACTTCAGTAACTTGTCCTTATGTGCAGGATAGAACTTGTGTATGAGGATTCCTGGTCGGTGCAGACTCGGTGAGTGAATGTCCTGTTTCGCTACACCTGTGTCTCTAAACAAACCTGGATCAGAGCATTGGCCATTGTGTTTATCTCCATATTTCAGATTTGTCTTAAACAAACCTATTTTATTCAGTATATTAGGAACATGGGATTTAGCTATAAAAGAAGTTTGTATCCCTGGGTAATCAAATGATAATCTATGAGTGGAGCCAAGGGATATGAGCTAACGGTCCTAAATGAATATCATCTTTCTTTACCAGAAGAAGCTAAACGTTCAGGGAGGGATTACCCTGATATTCTGGAGCCATGGCTGTATCAGAAGGAGGAAGTGTTACTATATTTGGTGCAAAGAAGGGTGGAATAAATACTCTGAGTCAGGCAGAATCATGCCTATTCCAGGATGCTATTGGATACAAGGGAGTAGACAACAGGAAATGTTTGCTCCTTGTTGGCAAAGGGTGGAGTGTGCACAGATGACTAGAGGAAAACCTAATATCCCCTTGTTCAAAAAAAAAAAGGCTGTATGGATAAGTGTGAAATCTATGCCAGTGAGCCTTTCCAGTGGTAGGAAAAACGTTGAGAGATACTGAGATGACAGGATTTATGCTCACTTGGAAAACGAAGCACTGATGACGAACAGCCATCATCACATTTTTGTGCAGGCAATAATGTCTCACAAATCTGATTCATGTCAGTCGAAGTTTATTGTCATGTGCGCGTTTGTGAGGTACAGGTAACAATGAAAATCTTCCTTGCTGTAGCATCACAGGCACATAGACACACACGCAGAACACACAAACAAAAATACACATAAATCATAATTTTACTAGATAGTGAAAATAAAAACTACAAAAAGCAAGTCCATGGTAGCGCAAGGGCCAGCACAGTGGTGCAGTGGTAGAGTCGCTGCCTTACAGCGCCAGAGACCCAGCTCGATCCTGATGATCGGTGCCGCCTATATGGAGTTTGTACGTTCACACTGTAAATGGTGGGTTTTCTCTGGATGCTCAGCTTCTTTTCACATTCTAAAGATGTGCAGGTTTCTACATTCATTGGCTTCCATAAATTGTCCCGAGTGTGTAGGATAAATTAGTATATGGGTGATCGCTGGCTGTGTGGACTTGGTGAGCTGAATGGTCTATTTCCTTGCTTTATCTCTAACTTAAGTGGTCCATAGTATTCCATTGCAAAGGTAGTTTACGGTCAAGAATCTGAAGATTCATAGAAAGTAGCTGTTCCTGAACCCGATCGTCTCGACATTAGTCCCTTCTGTACATACCACCTGTGAATACAATGAAAAAAGGGTTGGCCTGGTTTGATGGGGAGACTTGATGCCTTCTTGCGCCACTGCCATCATGTAAATGCATTCCACAGTGGGGTGGGCAGTGCTGATGATGCACCACTCTCTGCAGCCTCTTGTGGTTCTGTGCCTTGGAATTGCTGAACCAGGCCACAAAGTAACTAGAATTGTTATTAGAGTTTGAATCTCTTCAGATTTCTGAGAAATTAGAGGTGTCCAACCTCCACCTTTGTGCTGGGGCCAGGGCAATCACTTGAGATGTTAACACACAGGAATTTGACGCTGCTAACACTTTCCCACCAGTAAAGTAATGAAAACTGGCTTTGTGCTGTCCCTGACTTTCTCTTCCTTGGAGTCAACAATTTTTGGAATAGGAAAATACAGCATCTAAAAGGCATTTGGACAGTTGCTTGGATAGGATAGGCATAGAAAGATATTAGTCTTAATGAATGTAAATGGGGACTAGTAGTAAGGCCTCATAGTCCAGCATAGACAAGGTTGACAAAAATTGACAATTTTTGTGCTGTACAATTCTATGAAATCTAGTGGATGAATCTGGGATGTTAAATATAATCTTAAATGTGAAACCTGAGCTGGTCAATTAGTGCTGTTCACTCGGATGTCATCAAAAGTAATTAAACCAACCAGCGACATTCTGAATTTGTCTATAAACTGGAATATGTTTCACTATTAATATAGCATATTTTCACTATTACACTATTTTGGAAATCTAGAATGTCACTATCAAGGCCTTGGTTTATTACCAATTCCCTAGTTCCCTTTGTAAAGATGACGATGAGCTGGCTTGAACTGCTGCATAACTTATCTAACTCTAACCTTGATGCCAATTGGGAGTTTTGTTTTACGTGCTGTATGATGTTGGTCGGTCAAAACGTTATATTGCTGTGAAGCACAGCCATTGGAGCAGATGGTCTTGACAAAAGTCCAAGCATTGAATAGATTATCTTTAAGTAAAATTTGTTAAGTAAAAGTTTAATTTAAATGAATTTAACTTTGATTATTATCTGCTTTAACCATTGAATAAATGCTGCTTGATAGCACATTCGGTGATGTCTCCCTTTGATGATATCCCTTTGATCAGTGGGTTTAACTAGGTAACACCTAGCTGGATTGGATTTATATGCATTTTTTTGTAGAATAAAAAATTTCAACATTGTTGGATAATGTATGAAACTATACTGGAACTGCTTGGCAATGTGTAGCCAGCTCTAAAGTGCAGTCAATGCTAGAAGAATGTTTGTTCTAGCCCAAATGTCTGCAGATCCAAATTTATCCAAATTGAATTTGAGTTTTGTGAAGGTGGTAGCCTTGGGAAAATCTGAACCTTTTTTTCGTCACTTCCAGATGATCACGATTGTGAATGGTTCCACGTTTAGCACAGGGCTGTGCCATCATTATGGCTAGGACCCTCACCACAATTAAAAAACGATGACCACATAAAACCACAATCTGCAGATCTGTGGACCAAGAGATGAGAAATAGGATTAAATAAAATTAATTCTTGGCTAGCATAAACGTAATCACTCTTTGGCCTACTATCATTTACTATTTTTCCATGCATTGTTAAAAGTGTGGCCTTTATAATCAAATATTGACTTGTACATAGAGCAGTCTACTTTGGCACATGTCCCCAACTCTCTTCCCGTTACGTTGATGACTGATACATTGGTATTCCTTCCTGCACCCAAGTGGAACTCGTCAATTTTATTAAATTTGCCAGTAACTTCCACCCTGCCCTCAAATTCACTTTTTTTCCTTGATTTCTTAGTTTCCATTTCAGGAGACAAAATATCCATTGACATTTACTTTAAATCCACTGACTCCAACAGTTATCTTAACCACATAATTTTCCAACCTCTCTCTTCCAAGGACACCATACATTTCTTTCATTTTCTCTGTCCACTGCCTGTTCTTGGGATGGGGTCCACCTGATCAGGACATCTGAAATGTTCTCCTTTTCAAGAAATGTTTTCACCCCATTGTGGAGCCCTCAACCACATCTTTTCCATATACTGTGTTTCCCTTGCCACTCCCCCCCCCCCCCCCCATCTCCATGACTGATTTATTTACTCATCCCTCCCCATCCATCCACTCTCCCTTGACACTTTCCCCCTGCAACCATGGGAGCTCCAATATCTGCTGTGAAAACCTCCCCCATCGCCACTAACGAGGGATCCAAACAGTCCTTCCAGGTGAAGCAGAGATTCACAAGCACCTCCTCTAATTTAGTCTATTCTATTTGGTCTTCTTATTGTGGCCTCCTCTACATCGGAAGCCAAGCATAAACTAGGCGACAACTTTGCTGCGCACTTGCATCTTGTCTGCCATAACCATAAGAGTTTTGTACTGTGTAAAAACATGCTGTTTAGCCCAACTTGGCCACAGGCCTGTCAACCCTTTTAGTAATATTAGCTTTCATTCTTTGACAATTTAAATGCATTTTAACCTCTTCGTTCCACGATTTAACCTTGTAAACCTCTTCCAATGTAGGCACATCTTCCTTAAAAATTGAGTCCAAAATTGCATATAATACTTGGTCTCCAAAATATTGAATAGTATTGGATCCTGCTGACATGGGTAGTTAGTCCATGCCTGCCCCAGGTGGGCCTGGTTGATGGGGAGAGTCTATTTCCTCCTGTCAGCTGTCTTTCCAGCAGTCACAAGGTCTTTCCCTTGTTGTCAGCCATTCTATTCACGGCAGTCACTGGATAATTCCAGGGTAAATGTTTACAAATACACAGGACTAGATGTTAAAAGTCCAAAGTGCCAAATATCAATTTACTCGAGATGGTGATGGGAGCCTTCTGCACTCACCTATGCTCGTCCGATGTTGAGAAAGGCTAGGCAGACATGTCATTGGGGTTATCAAGTGGGCACCTACTTTCATTGACGTTTCGCTGATTGAACCCACAACGTCTCCAGTAGGCTCAGCGGTGTATTCTGGCGTCCCAGAACCACCCCCCTCTGCATCTGTCTAGTCGGTTATTTGGGAGACCAAATGGGGTCTTTCCTCTTCAGCCAGAGCCACTGGCTACTACTCCGCTCTGCCACCCGTGATGTTTCTTTGATGGCCTGGCATAGGGCTTATCCGCTGATCCCCAGGTCCTTCATCAGTCTTAAGGTAGATGTTCCACGAATCCTCGACATCCAACTTCTACCAGGCAGATCTTAGCTCTCCAGCCCTACTGTTCTGCCTCCGCTGCAAGCTCTGTATATCACAGTTTCTTTCTTTCGAAGGCTTCCTGCACAGTATCCTCCCAAGGGACTGTGAGCTCCACAAAATACACCATGCGCTGAGAGTTTGACCAGAGCACAAGATCAGGCCTCAAGTTGGTGATGGCTATCTCTGATGGAACTGTAAGCCGTTGGTCCACATCCACCAGCAACTGCCAATCCCGGGCTGCTTCCAGATGTCCAAACCAGGCCCTTGGTGGAATTTTCCATTCCCCCCTTCCCCCTCCCCCCCCCCCCCCCCCCCCCCCCCGAACAAGGCAATTGTCTTTAAACTGGTTAGTTACAGAGCATTGTTGAGGCTGTTCTGCGTTCCAGAGTCGCTGCCAGGCATTTGAGCACTTGATTATGTCTCCAGGTGTACCGTCCTTGGGAGAGGCTTACTTTACACCCAGTGAGGATGTGCCTAAGTATGGCTGGTGTTGAACACGGGGCATGATGGATCTTCGCCCAGCCATTGTTGAGATTTTTTGGGCTAGGAAGGACATCATAGGTTGCCCGAATGAGGAAACTTATCCTGCTAGCCTCCATCTCCCGCATGTCCTTCCAGCTGATCTTCCTCTTTTCCACACTCTCCCATCTCATCCACTGGCCCTGTTTAGCTTGCGACACAGCCTTGGTACACCTACTCAACTCCTCCTGTCGTCGGACTTAGGCCGCGACCAACTTCCGGCACTCCAGTGATGATGCCTTGTTCCAGCAAGGTCGCTTTCCGCCAAGCCCCAAGCCACTTCCGTGTTGGATTTGCCCTACCATGTCGCCTTGGTGGAGAGCAGATTTTGCCTGCTGAGTCGCATTCTTAGCCATCCACTTCTTTCCTGTTGCCAGGGTTGGAGCAGCAGCTCGGATGACATTGTCCCTTGATTCTGCCAGGACCATCTCTAATCTGACTTTAGTGCACTTGAACTCCTCTGTGAGACTAGAGAGTACCCCCTGACCGTACAGGCCTACACTGCTCAGGCACCGAGGAACACCTAACCACTTTCTTACGAAAGAGCTGATTGTTCTTTCTATCTTCTCAACTCTTGTGAGAGTAATGTCCTACATGATTAGTGGCCACATAAGGCGAGGTAGTAACCCAAACTGCAGGCACTAGATTTTCAGCTTTCCAGGCAGCTTGGATCAGTCGATGTTCACCAGACCTTTGATGACTTCTTGCCTAAACTCGTTAGCCTGATCACTGTCCTTCAGTTTAGCTCTATGCCATCTTCCCAGATTTTTGATTGGTTTCTCTGACACAGTTGGAATAGGTTCTTGATCAATGAAGAACCTTTGATCTGTCAGTTTGACTGATTATAGAAATGCTTCTTGATTTGGATGGCTTGAATTTCATTCTGACCCCAGTGATGTTCTCTTGGAGCTTCCCTAAAAGGCGCCTGGTGCAAGGTGCTGTTATGATTGCCATGTCATCCATGTAGGCCCTGATGGGTGGTAGACGGACTCCAGACTTCAGCCGCTCACCACCCACTACCCACTTGGAGGCCCTTATGATGACTTCCATAGCCATTGTAAAAATCAATGGGGAGATGGTACACCCCGCCATAATGCCAATCTCCATGCAGTGCCATGTGGTCGTGAAGTCAGGTGTGGTGAAACAGAGCTGCAGATCTTGAAAATAAGCCTTGACAAGGCTTGCGACAGTCTCTGGTATCCTGAAGAAGTCAAAGGATGCCCAGAGGAAACTGAGGGACAGTTCTGAAAGCATTGTCAATGTCAAGAAAAATGACATGCAGATCTCTCTTTTCTTTTCTTGCAGTCTGGAATTGGTGCCAAATCATGCTGGTATGTTCAAGACATCCACAGAGATGCCAAGTGTCCCGGATTCGCCGTATTTTATCCCGGCGAAATAAACTTTTTACGGTGTTCCGGCAGCCAAACATGCTGTTACGGAACACCGCCGCGCCGGTGTTCCTCCCGTGGTGAACACCGGCGCCATGTGTCCCCGGTTTGCCGGCCCGCGCGATCAGCGGCACTTTGCCGGGCCCCAGTGGCCGCGCGTGCGCAGTGGGGGAGGGTTGCCGGGCCCCAGTGGCCGCGCGTGCGCAGTGGGGGAGGGTTGCCGGGCCCCAGTGGCCGCGCGTGCGCAGGGGGAGGGTTGCCGGGCCCCAGTGGCCGCAGGAGCCATTTCGAGCCACACCACGCCCGGCCCCAGAGCCCGGGCGGCGCCGGCCCGCGCGATCAGCGGCAACTTTCTTGCCGCCAGCCGGCCGCTCGCGGCAGCCCCATCACCGGGCCTCCCCCCCCACCCCCACCCAGTGCGCAGGCGCAGACCCGCCGGCAACCTTGCCAAGTGCGCATGTGCCGCACCCGCCCGCCGGCAGCCCGCTGATCTGCACCAGTGCGCAGGCGCAGACCCGCCGGCAACAACCCCAGGTGAGTACGGAGAGAAATGCATTTAACCCCATTTGTTACGGACAAATGGGTTAAATGTTACTGTGAACTAAATTTAGGGTTGGCATCTCTGCATCCAGAGAACCCTGGACTGGATGGACTGCTTTTTGGACTGTTGTATCCACAAGGTTGTTTCTCTCTAAATAGCTGGTCATCCTCTGAGCTATGATGCTGAAGAAAATCGTACCCTCTACATTGAGGAGACTGATAGGGTGGAATTTGCTGATATCTGTGGATTCCTTCTCTTTCGGAATCAGGATTCCTCCTGCCCTGCTCCATGCTTTGGGTATGACTCTCTTCTCTCAAGTCACTCTCATTAGCCTCCACCAGAAGCAAAGAACATCAGGAGCACCCTTGTAGAGTCGATGCGGAACCCCATTTGGCCCTGGAGCTGAAGATGCTCTTGCCCACTTTACTGTCTGTTCCACCTCCCTCCACTTTGGAGGACTAATGTCCATCTTATGCTCTGGTTGTTCAATTGGTGGAATGTCCGATGGAACGGCTGTCTTCTGGTGTCTTTTGTCATCAGCTTGTATTCTTTACAGGTGCTCGTCCAGCTCCTGCCTTGATGTTTTCAGGTTTCCTCCCTTTTCTTTGATGAAAAGTGATTTTACGAACTTATTGCGATCCTTGTAGAAGCGTGATCTCGTTCGACAAGCCATTCGCCAGGCCATCAAAGAAACATCATGGGTGGCAGAGCGGAGTAGCCAGTGGCTCTGGCTGAAGAGGAAAGACCCCATTTGGTCTCCCAAATAACCGACTAGACAGATGCAGAGGGGGGTGGTTCTGGGACGCCAGAATGCACCACTGAGCCTACTGGAGACGTCGTGGGTTCAATCAGTGAAACGTCGATGGAAGTAGCTGCCCACTTGATAACCCCAATGATGTGTCTGCCTAGCCTTTCTCAACATCGGTGGAGCGTAGGTGAGTGCAGAAGGCTCCCATCACCATCAGGAGTAAATTGATATTTGGCACTTTGGACTTTTAACATCTAGTCCTGTGTATTTGTAAACATTGAAGTGCAGTCTCATCAACACCATTTCAATTTAATTTAAATTTCACTACTTTTATACTCAATTAAGTATAAAAGTTAAATACAATTAAGACCAAACATTCATAAGGTTTCCTCACTGGACCATCTCACTAACTAATTTTTTGTGCACTCGTCCCTCAAATCCCTTTGAAGTTCCTCGTTTTGTAGACTGGCTCTATTTAAATGTTAATTTATTTTTTCACAAGTAGACAAAAATGCTAGAGGAAAACTCAAGTGGGTGAGGCAGCATCTATGGAACGAAGGAATAGGCGACGTTTCGGGTCGAGACCCTTCTTTTCACACACCTTTCTTACTCATTCTTTTGGCCCCTTATTCTTTTGTAGATCCATTGTGACCTCCAAATCTTTTTCCTTCCAGGAATATACCTTTGTAAAGAACATAGAACAGTACACCACAGGAACAGGCCCTTTGGTTCTTGGTGACTGTGTCGATCACAATGCCAATTAAAACTGTTTCCATCTGCCTGCACACAATTCATATCCCCACATTCCCTGCATATTTATAAGCCTGTCTAAATGTCACTTTTAAATGTTACTATAATATCTGCAAAGTTTACCTTGCCATATTTCCTTTCCCGCTCTTGCCTTTGAAGCATTTCCTCTAGTATTTATAATTTCTAACTTGAGAACAAGACTTACTATTTACCCTCTTTATGCTTAGTATAATTTTTATACATTTCAGTAAGGCCTCCCCTTAGCCACTGATAGTCCAGATAAAACAATCCAAGTTGGACTTATCTCTTATGGTTGATGCTCTATAAACCAGGCAACATCCAGTGAACTTCACCTGTACTCTCTCCAAACCTATTTCCCTGCAATGCAGAGAGTTATGAAATCTATATAATTAAAAATCATCTTGACCACTTCCTGTCTGCGCTGTATTTTAATTTTAGAAAAAAACGCTACAATATATCGCTATGATATTTATGGCCATCTTACTCACAGTCCTCCGCTGAGCAGGCACTGAGGATTTTTCCCATCGATGAAAAATAAAAAAGTTGAGTGTTTTTAAAAAAACCTTGAGATCCTCTCGCCTGTCAATCACCGCGATGAAGGTAAGGCCCCTTCTGGGGGGGGAGGGGTGGGGGGGGGGCAGGACTAAACCCCGAATGCCTGGACATGACTTGGTCATGCTGCAAGATTGTGAGGGAGAGGTCATGACTCTCATTCTAAGCTGTGAATCAACTGAACTGTGTGTCTGCAATGCATTTGCAATAAATGATTTGTTAGCCCTTGATGAAAATTAAATGAGTTGTTTGGCCTGCCCTGTGCTTGAAACTGCAGTGGCAATGGAAATGAAATGAAAATGCAATGAGCTATTTGGCCTGCCCTGTGCTTGAAACTGCAATGGCAATGGAAATGAAATGAAAATGCAACGAGCTGTTTGGCTTGGCCTGCCCTGTGCTTGAAACTGCAATTGCAATGGAAGTGAAATGAAAATGCAATGAGCTGTTCGGCCTGTCCTGTGCTTGAAACTGCAATGGCAATGGAAGTGAAATGAAATGCAATGAGCTGTTCGGCCTGCCCTGTGCTTGAAACTGCAATGGCAATGGAAATTAAATGAGTTGTTTGGCCTGCCTGACACCACTAATTTCGGCCCACAAGGCCCTTATTAGCTGAGAAACCAGTCCCTTTGCCCTAAATGCCCGTATTGGCCCAGGAGGAGCATTTTGGACCAAAAGGCCCCTGCCAGGCCAGGTAAAGTCCAGAAAATATGCCTTTCACTGCGATTTCACTCAGATTTTTTTTAAGAGCCCCTTTGGCCCATCAGGCCTGTACTAGCCCAGGAGGAGTCCCTTCGGCCCATTAGTAAGTATTCCCCCTCAAAGTATTAACCCTCACCCCAGTATTTTTCTCCCTCCCTTCATTGGTCCCCTGTGAGATCCAGGCCAGGATAGAATTTCCTCCTTCATTGCTGTGATCTGCAGAAAAAGATGAAAATTTTCTAAAATTGATTCTCCACCCTCTCCCTCTTCTCTCTCTCTCTCTCTCTCTCTCTCTCACAGTCTCTCACCTGTTTTGGGCAGAATTTCTGGCAGTTTCTGAGCTGCCAGCCCACCAGGCCTGAGTGACTGAGCTGCCAGCCCACCAGGCCTGAGTGACTGTGCTGCCAGCCCACCAGGCCTGAGTGACTGTGCTGCCAGCCCACCAAGCCTGAGTGACTGAGCTGCCAGCCCACCAAGCCTGAGTGACTGAGCTGCCAGCCCAAGAATGTATTCGGCCCACAATGACCATACTAGCCCTCTGGGAACCCGTCCCTTCGGCCTACAACACCCATACTAGCGCTCCAGAAAGTTCCCCCCCCCCCCCCCACTACTGGCCACCAATATTGGAATTGGTGGAGAGGTGGAATATTGTGTTGGGGGACCAGCCCTCCCATGTAACATGGAACCCAACGGGTCCCACTTAGTCTGGTATCTCTTAAATATCTGCTACAACTGAAATTCTGTTTTACTCCCTGATCTGTTTTCTCAGTCTACGTTAGATAACTTCATTCTTGTGCTATAACAACTGCTTTTATTTAAGTTTAACACATTAGTCTCACGCACAAGTTTCTTGTTTTCAAATTGAATTTGAAATACTACCATAGTATGACTATTCAGGAAACTTTTCATTATGAGATCATATAGAGCTTAAAAACTTAAATGTGCATTAGCTATTATATATTAAGTGAATGATCTACCAGTGATTCTAATGACTGTAGTGTATATTCTAGTTAATTGATTTAAATGTATAGTAATGTCAAAAAAGGTGGATTTGATGACCTGTCCAAAATCAACTGTTTGGAACATCATTAAGAAGAAAGAGAGCACTGGTGAGCTTACTAATCACAAAGGGACTGGCAGGCCAAGGAAGACCTCCACAGCAGATGACAGAAGAATTCTCTCTATAATAAAGAAAAATCCCCAAACACCTGTCCGACAGATCAGGAACACTCTTCAGGAGTCAAGTGTGGATTTGTCAATGACCACTGTCCGCAGAAGATTTCATGAACAGAAATGCAGAGGCTACACTGCAAGATGCAAACCACTGGTTAGTCGCAAAAATAGGATGGCCGGGTTACAGTTTGCCAAGAAGTACTTAAGAGTAGCCACAGTTCTGGAAAAAGGTTTTGTGGACAGATGAGATGAAGGTTAACTTATATCAGTGATGGCAAGAGCAAAGAATGGAGGAGAGAAGGAACTACCCAAGATCCAAAGCATACCACCTCATCTGTGAAACACGGTGGTGGGGGTGTTATGGCCTGGGCATGTATGGCTGCTCAAGGTACTGGCTCACTTAACTTCATTGATGATACAACTGCTGATGGTAGTAGCATAATGAATTCTGAAGTGTATAATCACATCCCATCTGCTCAAGTTCAAACGAATGCCTCAAAACTCATTGGCTGGCGGTTCATTCTACAGCAAGACAATGATCCCAAACATACTGCTAAAGCAACAAAAGAGTTTTTCAAAGCTAGAAAATGGTAAATTCCTGAGTGGCCAAGTCAATCACCCGATCTGAACCCAATTAAGCATGCCTTTTACATGCTGAAGTGAAAACTGAAGGGGACTAGCCCTCAAAACAAGCATAAGCTAAAGATGGCTGCAATACAGGCCTGGCAGAGCATCACCAGGGAAGATGCCCAGCAACCGGTGATGTCCATGAATCGCAAACATCAAGCAGTCATTGCATGCGAAGGATATGCAACAAAATACACCCCTGGTCCTCACCTTTCACCCCACCAGCCGGCAAATACAACATATAGTCCTCCGCCAGTTTTGCCACCTCCAACGTGACCCCTCCACCCGCCACATCTTCCCATTTCCCCCCCTGTCTGCCTTCCGCAAAGACCGCTCTCTCCGCAACTCCCTTGTCAATTCTTCCCTCCCCTCCCGCTCTACCCCTTCCCCGGGCACTTTCCCTTGCAACCGCAAGAAATGCAACACTTGTCCCTTCACCTCCCCCCTCCACTCCTTTCAGGGACCCAAGCAGTCCTTCCAGATCCGACAGAGGTTCACCTGCACCTCCTCCAACCTCATCTACTGCATCCGCTGCTCCAGATGCCAGATGATCTATATCGGTGAGACCAAGCGGAGGCTTGGCGATCGCTTCGCCGAACACCTCCGCTCGGTCCGCAATAACCAACCCGACCTCCCGGTGGCTCAGCACTTCAACTCCCCCTCCCATTCCGCATCCGACCTCTCGGTCCTGGGCCTCCTCCACGGCCAGAGTGAGCAACACCGCAAGCTGGAGGAACAGCACCTCATATTCCGCTTGGGGAGTCTGCATCCTTTGGGCTTGAACATTGAATTTTCTGAAGTCTGAAGAAGGGTCTCAACCCGAAACGTCGCCTATCTCCTTCGCTCCTTAGATGCTGCTGCACCCGCTGAGTTTCTCCAGCTTTTTGTGTACCCTTGAATTTTCTCAATTCTGTTAACCCTTGCTGTCTCCTCCCCTTCCCACCTCTCCCTCAGCCCTCGGGCCCTGGCGTTCCCTCTATCTCTATCTCCCTCCCCCACCCCAGTCGCACCAGCTTCTCATTTTCACACCACAAACAGCTTACAATGGCTTGTTCCCTTTATCATCGATACTTTTTTGCATATCTTTCATTCATTGTTCCTTATCTCTCCACATCACCGTCTATATCTCTCGTTTTCCCTGATCCCTGACCAGTCTGAAGAAGGGTCTCGACCCGAAAACGTCGCCTAACTCCTTCGCTCCTTAGATGCTGCTGCACCCGCTGAGTTTCTCCAGCTTTTTGTGTACACAAAATACTAAACATGACTACTTTCATTGACATGATATTGCTGTGTCCCAAACATTATGGTGCCCAGAAATGGAGGAACTGTGTATGAACACAGCTGTAATTTCTGCATGGTGAAACTAAAATGTATGAAAATGGCCTTTATTAAAATCTGACAATGTGCACTTTAATCACATGTGATTTTTTTTTCTATTACAAATCTCAAATTGTGGAGTACAGAGGCAAATAAATAAATGATAGGTCTTTGTCCCAAACATTATGTAGGCCAATGTATAATAGTCTTTGATTAGATGGTATGCAAACAAACGTTTTTCACTGTACATTGGTATATGTAATGATAATAAACTAAACAAGATTTCATAAATTTCCATCTTTTCTAACAATAATTGAAAACGCAGCATTATATTGTGGAATACAAAATTCATAGGAGTTGTATATAATTGCTAATTACTCTAAGGCCACAAAATGTAATTCTGAATAACCACAATTTCAAAGGATTGTCAGAGTTGGAACATACTTGAAAGTCGTATTCAAGGGGACTGCAGATCCATCTTTTTTTTTCTAAACATTTGAATCAAAGGGTTAATTGGAATGTACACAACAATTATTTGAGCCATGGGTAATCAGCTTATCATATACTATGGCTTTGACAATATAATCTGCTTAACGATTCCAGTACATGCCTGTATCAGTCTTGAGCGTTGTCTTTTATTACTGAATTTACTTGTTTTGTAAAGACGACTATAGGAGTGCTTCAGGATTAGTACTGTGTAATCATCCTGACCTTTTATATGTTAATCATATTCTTCTTTGATTATTTTTTTGGCAAGGAAAATGTGAGAGGAAATCAGTTTATCTGACCTGGAATCAGGCTTGGGTAGTTTGTGCCAAAGTGGGCTGCTTATTTCCTGAATCAACTGGGAATGCTATCTAATTTGGGAATCAATGAGTTGGCAAATATGAGCAATTATTTAGAAATATGAGTACTACCCCATTGCAAACAGCTGATTCATTGACTTCCTGCTATTCATTTTGAAAAACAACTGACTTGATCATCTTCATTCTTGAATAAAAACAGATAAAACCCATTATGGACAATAGCTAACACAAAAACTTAACACTTAACTTGCCAATCTTTTGTATAACCCCATCTTACTTTATGCTCCTTCATGAAAAATGTACTGAATATTCTTTTTTTTTCTTTTGTATAATCTTTGTCTTAATGGAAAGAAACCTTCTATCCTTGCTAGCAGCTTACATTTGATGTATGCTAGAGAGCAGACTGACTGGTTGCATCCCATCCTGGTTAAGCAACTTGAATGCACAAGAACGATGGTGACTGCAGAAAGTTGTACCACTGCCCAGTCCATCACAGGTACTGACCTCCCCCACCATCAAACGATCAACAATCCACACCACACTCTCATTTCATGATTACTATTGGAAAAGAATTACAGGAGCCTGAAAACCATGACCATCGGGTTCAAGAACAGCTTCTTCCTAGCAACCATCAGGTTTTTGAATACCACACAACACTAACCTCAGTAACTATTTGGCCCACTGAGTCCATGCCTGTACACTCGTTGTATGTCATCCCAGTTTGCATCCTTCACAGAGGCAATTTTACAGAATCCAATTGACCTGCAAACCTGCATGTCTTTGGAATGTGGGAGGAAACCGGAGCACTCGGAGAAAACCCACACAGTCGCAGGGAGAATATGCGAACTCCGTACAGACAGCATCCATAGTCTGGATCGAACTCTGGCACGATAAGGCAGCAATTTTACTGCTTTGCCCCTATGCTGTCCTCAGAATGTTTTAGGATTCAATGTAATGGCACTGCCATTATTTTCACATAACTGTTTTTCTTCCTTACTTAACTTTTTCAGTTCCCTCCTGTGATTTTTTTTTTTTTTACAACCTTACAAGTTACCCACATATCATTGAATATCATTGAATATTGTTCTGATGTTATTTGTTGAAATGCTTTTTTTTCCATGTCTCTTCCCCTTTTCAAGCTCTTTCCCCTGAAATACATACATTGTGCCTGTTTTGTGATGAATTCTTTACTAAACATCTCCCGTTATAGTATCACCTGTTATCAGTTTCCCTCTTTGCATTAAAGTTAGCCTCGCTGAAATATAGCATGTTGCAGAAACATTAAGTTTCTCCTTTTTAGACCATGTAAATGCTTTGTTAATGTTATGATCTGTTTGTTAAATGACCTTTTCTGTAAAAATCATTAAATAATTCTGACATTCTTCATTTCATATCCAAAATAAACTGCCATTCATTTGTTCTGGATATATTGGTCTTGAATGGTCTCCAGAAATTCACAATATTTCTGACTTCATGTTCTATTTCAAATCTATGCAAATTAAAGGTCAGGATTGTGCGTAACTTGGAGGAAAACTGGCAGAGTGTGGTATTCTGTGACCTTTGTTCTTCCAGATGGAAGAATATTTGAGTATGGATGGTTACTGGAGGGTTGCTACATTACACCTTATAGGTGGTAAATATTGTACTGCAGTAGTGGAATAAGCAAATGGATATGATAGGTAGCTGGAGTCCAAATTAAGCTTATTGTTCTGCTCATTAGGCTAGTTGGATGCATTGAGCCATCAAAAAGTCACTAGTGAATATGATGGTTATGGAAAATCATAAGTTCAGTCATTCAGCTCAGAAAACTAAGCTTGTGACCACAATATTTATGTGGTGGGTTTAATTTCTGGTCAGTCGTCATACTCTCACTCAGGATTTTGGTTTGTCGTATTTGGTCGTGGTAATACCATTGAATACAAAGGAAAGATTAAACACCTATTAGAGGTAATTATTGCCCAGAATTTTTAAAATCTTGAATATTACTCGTATTATCCAAAGCATGAAGGTTTTCCAGGTCTCGCTGCACAAAGGCTGCACTGAGGATTTGCAAATGGGATTTAATATTTATCATGTCAGCGAGAATCTAATTTCTGCCATGACATAGGGAAGGAAGGTCATTGACAAATCAACTGAAGAGGTTTGACCCCCTGTTGATCTGCAGCGACATTTTGTGACTCCGGTAATCACAATTTACTCTTTTTTTAGGAATTTAAGGAATTGAGGGATGAGGATTAGTGCAGGAAATCGTATCATTGCTGAAATTTACAGAGACAGGTGGAGACTATATTTTCTACTTTGCAGAGGAGATGTTCACTCCCATTTTACCTCCAGGATATGGCTTTTTTTTATGCATATGTGAATTGAAATTAAAATGAAACATGGAAATTAATAGTTTTCATGGAGTCAAACTGAGCATTGGTAAACATGTTTATTAATAGGAAATTGTGTTGGATGGCATGCAATGTGCTTTAATGCAGTTTTTAAAAAGCAGATGTTTTACATACACCACTGGGTTGCTGCATTTATGGGCACAAAATAGAAATGGTAGTCATTGAGGTTAATCAGTTGAATTGTGGTGGGGTGGTGTGGGGGGAGAATTTAAATAGTAAAAACTCAATGTTAGAATGTTTAATATTGAATATTAATATATTTTATAGTTATTACCAATTTAATTAATATTTATAGTGATTAAAAACTTGCTTTCTCCTTCTTTCCCCTCCCCTTCCCAGCTCTCCCACAGCCCACTGTCTCCGCCTCTTCTTTTCTTCTTGCCGCCCCACTCCCATCATCAGTCTGACGATGGCTCTTCTCACGAAACGTCGGCTATTTCCTTCGCTCCATAGATGCTGCCTCACCCACTGTGTTTTTCAGCATTTTTGTCTACCTTCGATTTTCCAGCAGTTCCTTTAAAAAAAACGTAACATTTGATTTGTTTTCTTTATAACAAAATATTTGATATTGCTAAACAATTGCAATAACAACAAAAAAAAACACTCCTGATCCAAAACTAAAAAAATATTCCAATCCCAATTTTTAAATAAAGGAATTGTATGTTTTTAGGAGGCTGTAGACAAGTCATCTTAAAATAGAAACATAAAACAGGAGTAACACAGTGGGTCAGACAGCATCTCTGGAGAAAAGTAATATGTGACATTTCGGGTTGAGACCCTTCTTCAGACTGCTGTCGGAGTGAAAAAGAGAACTTCTTCAAAGTAGATATACCTTGAGGAGATTTTGCAGTGGAGCAGATGAAATGTGTAGGAAGGAACTGCAGATGCTGGTTTAAACTGAAGGGTCTCGACCCGAAACATCACCTATTCTTTTTCTCCAGAGATGCTGTCTGACCCGCTGAGTCACTCCAGCTTTTTGTGTCTATCTTTGGTTTAAACCAGCATCTGGCACGATGTTAAAGACCACGGGCCAGCAGTCGGAGCACTGCTTCTAAGGATCCCAGGCTCCGCGATGGTAAGTCCATGCCATGCCCGCGGATAGGAGCTCCGAAGGACGCTGCAGTCAGCAACCCCCTGCGGCCGGACTTCCAACACTGGCGACCCTCGGCAAAGGATCCCAGGCACCCCGATGATAAGTCCGGTGAAGATGCGACATGGACAAAAGTCACATCTCCGTCGACGTAAGTGATTGAAAACGTTTCCCCCTATTTCCCCCCCTCCCCCCCACCACCACCCCCATGACACACTGAGAAACATTAAATCGTACATTTAGACGCACTAAATATAACAAAAAAAAGTCGAATGGACAGACTGGCTGCTGGCGAGGCTGCCGCTCGCAGCGCCACCCGATGACCTGATCAAATTCACAGGCGAAAGTGAAAGGAGTCTCTATTTTTATATACTCCTCAATCTCGTTTGTTCATTATGAAACAATTTCTATTCCATATGGTAGATTTTTGATGATTACTGGTTTACTTCATAACCAAAAAGTTGTTATGGTGAATGTTTATGCACCTAATATTGATTACCCTGAGTTTTTTAAACAGTTAGTTGCTTCTTTCCTAATCTAAACGAACATCTTTTGATAATGGGTGGAGATTTTAACTGTTGTTTGAATCCCTCAATGGGCAGATCTGCATCTAATCATGCAATTCCAAATAAATCCACTAGTTGTATTAATTCTTTTTTACTTGATTCTGGAATGTTAGAAGTTTGGAGATTCTTACACCCAAATGATAAAGAATTTTCTTTTTTCTCTCATGTATATCATAGTTACTCCAGGATTGACTACTTTATTATAAACTCCTGGTTAATTTCATCAGTCATTGCGTATGAGTATGATGCAATTGCCATCTCTGATCATGCACCATTGAAACAATCAATCAAACTATCTGATTCCAATTCTAATGCTAAACAATGACGATTTAATACTACTTTGCTTCAAGATTTGAATTTTGTTAATTTTATTAAAGATCAGATTGCCTTTTTCTTTTCAACAAACTCTACTGAAGAAATATCCAATGGGGTAGTCTGGGATGCTTTTAAGGCATATATTCGTGGACAAATTATTTCATAATCTGTGGGATTAAAAAACAAATTAAAAATGAAATATATATATTGGCGGATGAGATTAAAGAAATTGATAAAAATATTCAAAAGCTCCTAGTTTAGAGCTTTATAAGAATAGTTCTTCAAATGAGACATGATTTGTTATTAGTATCACCGATTGAGAATCAACTATTTAAAACCAAAAGTCAATTTTATATACGTGGTGATAAATCTGGCAAATTACTTGCCAATCAGTTGAAAGCTGTGTCAGCCAAACGTCAGATTATGAAAGTTAGTAAATGAGATGGTACTCTGACAGTAGATCATGATGAAATTAATAAATCCTTTCAAGAATTTTATATCTTCCTATATGAATCAGAATTCCCTACTGATTCCAATATAATGCATGCGTTTTTAAAGAAACTTGCCAAATTTATCACATAATGAATCTCTGTTGTTAGATGAACCCATCACTGAAGAAGAAATACAGAAAGCAATCCTTTCGATGAACTCTGGTAAAGCTCCTGGCTTAGAGGATATACAGTGGAATTCTTTAAGTATTTTGTCAAGTTTACTGTCCCCCTGGCTATGCAAAGTTTTTAAAGAAGCCCTTTTAATGAATAAATTACCACAATCCTTTTATGAAGCATCTATCTCTTTAATTCTTAAAAAAGATAAAGATCCCACTGAAGTGACATCATATGGACCTATATCACTGTTAAATGTAGATTCTAAAGTTCTTTAAAAAATATTAGCTATGAAATTGGAAAACATTTTACTGCAAATTATTTCTGAAGATCAGACAGGTTTTATTAAAAATCGTTACTCATACTTTAACGTTAGGAGATTAATGAATATTGTATATACTGCTTGAAATAAAACCCCAGAATGTGTAATTTCACTTGATGCTGAGAAGGCATTTGATAGAGTAGAATGGGAATACTTATTCAATACACTTGAAAATGTTAAGATTGGTCCAAAATTTATCTCTTGGATCAAACTGATATATCATATACCTCAGGCTTCTGTACTTACCAATAATCAGCGATCCTCTTTCTTTAGGCTCTTTCAAGGTACTAGACGGGGCTGTCCTTTAAGCCCTTTATGTTTGATGTTGCTTTGGATCCTTTGGCTACTGCTCTTAGGGAATCCCCCAATATTTTTGGTATTGTCCGTGGGAATAAGACATATAAGCTATCTCTCTATGCAGATGATCTGTTGTTATTTATTTCTTATCCAGAGAATTATATTCCTGCAATATTAGCTTTACTTAACCAATTTTGTAGTTTTTCTGCTTATAAATTAAATCTTAGTAAGAGTGAGCTTTTTCCATTAAACAATCAAATTGCGAATTATGGACAGTTTCCATTTAGATTGACTACCGACTGTTTTACTTATTTTGGTATTAAGATTAACAAGAAACACAAGGACCTATTTACAGCCAATTTTACGCCCTTAATTGACCATGTCAGACAACAGTTTACTAAATGGTCACCAATGTCCTTATCCTTAATCGGCCGAATCAGTGCTATTAAAATGTTCATTTTACCTACATTTTTATATTTATTTCAGATGATACCTATTTTTATTTCTAAATCATTTTTTCATATTATTGATTTAAAATTTTCTTCATATATATGGCAGAATAAAAATCCCAGACTAAGTAAAAAATACTTACAGAAATTTAAAAACGATGGTGGTTTGGCATTGCCGAACCTTAGATTTTATTATTGGGCAATTAATGCTCATTATTTAATGTTTTGGACAAAAGATTTAGAAGATACCAAATGCCCAGGATGGATAAACCTTGAACGTGATTCTAAGCCAAGGGTTATCATTGTATCTATCCTAGGTGCCTCATTACCTTTTACGAGATTGAATAAATATACGATTAATCCAATAATAAGACACACATTGCGAATATGGTTTCAATTTTGTAAGTTTTTTGGATTGAAGGATTTTATCTTATCAAGTCCTATCATATCTTTTTTCTTTCAGCCGTCTAGCACTGATCAAGCCTTTCTGTTAGGGAAGAGAAAGGGATTAGTAGTTTTTCGTGATTTGTTTTTGGACGGTTGTTTTATGTCTTTTGAACACCTCTCCAATAAATATCTACCTCTCACATTTTTTTAGATATTTACAAATTAGACATTTTTTGAAGGCTACTTTACCCTCTTTTCCGTTATCACATCAAACCGAAATCTCAGGTTTTTTTAACATTTTTTTTTACATTTGTACCCTAATCAGAAATATTTAATAACGACTATTTATGAGTTGATTTTGTTATTACAAGTAGGTGCATTTGATAAAAATTAAGAATGATTGGGAAAGAGAACTTCAAATTTCTTTACCTATAGAGAAATGGTACAATTAAATCTGATACAATTTAAGGTGGTTCACAGAGCACATATGTCAAAAGATAAGTTAACTTGTTTTGATGGTCATATAAATCCTACCTGTGACAGATGTAATTCTGAAGCCGCTTCGCTGACTTATTTGTTTTGGTCTTGCCCACTTTTGGAAAAATACTGGAAATAAAATGTTGATACTATTCTGTAGTTTTAGGTATTGATTTACAACCTCATCTGATTACTGCAATTTTTGGGCTACCAATGTTAGATTCTATGCATCTGTCCCGTTCAGCCCATCGGTTGATTGCTTTTACTACATGAATTGCCAGAAGATCTATTTTATTTAATGAAAGACTCTAATCCTCCTACCACACTCCATTGGCACTCTGAAACTATATCATATTTAAATTTAGAAAAAATTAGGAGTGACATTGTGGAACCCTTGGTTAAATTTGATAGGACTTGGGGAAGCTTTGTTCAATATTTTCACACGATATAAATTGTTCCCTCTCCAACCGTTATAATAACTTTTTTACCTTTATACGGTGGAACGGATTTGACTGCAAACAGGGGTCTAAACTATTTAAATTCTTTGCAGCTCAGATTTTGTTTTCTTTTGTTTTGCTTATTTTAGTTTAGGGGGTTTTGTTTCTCTCTTTTTTTCTTTTTTCTTTTTATCTTTTTGTTTTTATATATACAAGTTCTCTTTTAACCATTTAACTATATTTACATAGAGACTGGGAGGTCTATACCCAATGTGTGTTTTGACACTGGATTCATACTTGGGTTACGTTTGTTGTTAATGTAATCCTGATTCCTGTGTATCAATATCACTGTTATGTTTATCACTTTTTCGGTTTTTGAAAAATTAATAAAAAGATTTTAAAAGAAAGGAAATTTGAGGATGCAAAACTTGTTACTGCAGGAAATGGTTGTAGTGTGCCTGCATTTATGAAAAAGATATGTAAGAACAAGAGGGAGATGGGAATAAAGTGTGGGGTGGAAGATTGCAACCTTCACGTGGTCCGCCCTGTTTCGACTAATGCAATCAACTCGACCTGCACAAACAGATGATCAAATAGAGCAAGTTGTCCAACAACTTTAGGCTGTGCACGCCACACGAAAGAAGAAGAAGGAATAAAGTGTTAGGAAGCGTTATAAAGTGAACAAAGTATTATAACTGTTACAATGTGAAAAAATGGATGATTGCTTGTGCAGGAGGAATGCCAGCAAAGGTCAATTGAGCCCGGTGGGCAATTTCTGTATTGTACATTCTATGTACAATACAGAAATTTCTGTATTGTACATTCTATGTACAATCTGCATTACTAGTCATTCATGTTGTCATTTTATTTGTTTTTAATCTTCTGTTTTTTTGCCAATCTTTAACTGACCCAGGAGAAGCTTTCCTAAACTACATACTTCTGGTGAAAATATTCTCACAATCCCATTGGGCAGGAAGTGTCAGGGAATTGTGATGCACTTCCAAGATAAATTAATGTGCAACTTGGATGGGGAGCTTCAGGTGGCTGTGTTCCTTTATCCCTGCTGTTGTTGGCAGTAAAGGAAAAACATGCATTTTATACTTCACCCATCTGCTTTTAGATTCAAATTATTAGTTCACATTTCTGAATGCCTACAACATATTAATTCATGAACTAGTTAAAAAATGCTCCAGCTAAATGCTGGATAAACTCATCGCTTTGTAATTCTCATAAATTCCTAGATTTATTTGCTTTGAATGTTGTTAACCTCCTAAATTACCGTTTCGGCATATATCCAGAACTGTGACATCCTGTTGCGTTTCCTTTCTTCAACTTATCAGCTCATGGTGAGTGTTTGATTATGTTGTTGTTGTTGTTATTAACGCATGCACTACTGCTGGTAACAACGACAGGGTTATCTGAGAGAAAATATAGATTGTAAACAGGATTAACTTGAACTAATTTAAACTACTGTTTAGAATTGTGTATAAAGCATGGAATGGAACACCCAGTTATGGAATTTGTATTTCTGCAGTACTTTTTACTTGGCAGCGAATCAAATAATTATTTTGTATATTTGTACTACTATAGAAAAATTTGCACTCAATATGTGCATTGTATAGTTTCATAAACGGTGAATAGTATAGTTTCAGCGTCACTCAAACAAGATAATTGGAATGTTATTATTTTATAGTAAATGTTATTTGCCATTTGCTTTGTATTTCTGTTTCTGTAATTCTCTTTTCTTTCCATGATTTACAAAAAAAGACAGTGCTGGGGTAATTCAGTGGGTCAGGCAGCATCTCTGGAGAATATAATAGTAAGATTAAATGATAACTTACCAGTTTGAAGTTTGATCTTTATTTTATGAGGAGCTACGGTGAGCGATTACGTGAAGAAGCCCCGCCAGTGCGCATGTGCGTCAATCTTCAAAGCAGTGGCGTGAAATCACAGTAACTACAGTCAAAGTGATATAGTAAGACTCAGAAGACTAGAACTACCAGATGATCTTTGCGATTATGAGGACCGGGAGCGGAGGGCACGTAATTGCTCACCTTAACTCCTCATAAAATAAAGATCAAACTTCAAACTGGTAAGTTCTCGTTTAATCTTACTATTTTACTTCGGAGTCACGTGAGTGATTTCGTGAATATTTGATATGTATTGTTTTTTAGTACTATCCCTCCAGGCCGCAGTAATCACATCCACGGTCCTACTCGATAGTCCGAACCCCTGGAACGGTCTGGTCAGAATCTTCAAATCAACAGATTAATACGATCATGTAAAGGGTGACTCTCTTCTGTCACAGGGTGAACCAACAAGTTGCTGCATTTGGGGATAACCATGAATGGCTGTGTCATCAGTCTCAGAACCAATGAGAACCATGGCTGCGTGGGCCAGTCTGGAACTACCAAAATGCCTGAAGCGGAGTCCTGCTCAACTTTGGAGAGACTGATGAGGCAGAATGGGGGAAAAGCGTAAAAGAAAGTACCTCCCCAATGTTGCGAGAATGCATCCACCGCTACTGCCCCTGGATCTGGTTCCCCTGAGACGTATTTAGCTAACTGGTGATTTAGCCTGGATGCAAACAGATCTATGTCTAGCGATCCACACTGGGTGACAATCTTTTAGAAAACTTTTGGATTCAGCATCCATTCGGTGTTGTCATTAAATGTACGTGACCTGGTGTCTGCCACCACGTTATCTCTACCTGGTAGGAAGATAGCTGAGACCCAGATGTTTCTCGTAATACACCAGTGCCAGAAGAGGTTAGCCAGATTATCACATGATAATGACTTAATTCCACCCATGTGATTGATATATGCAACAGCTGTGGCATTGTCAATCTGGAGCTGAGCATGTAAATCATGCATTGTTGAACAGTATGCTTTTAGGCCATAGAATGCCGCCAACAATTCTAAATAGTTTATCCCATTCATCCGCAGGATCAATGCCTCTTGCATACTCCATCTGCCGCCACAGCTAGGCTCCCCATCCCAAAGCACTCACATCAGTTTGTAAAATAACTGAAGGTTGTTTAGTCAGAATGTCTCCAGTACATCGTGAGACATTATTTATTCACTATTGCAGCTCGGTGATAGCTTTGACTGGCAACTGCATTGGTCTATCGAAATGACCTGCATGTTTTTTGAGTGCTTGTTCCTTGGCTCATTGCACATTCTAATAGTGTAGAGACCAAAATTGCATTCCAGGGAAAGCCACCACTAATTTACCAATAACACTGGCTACTCGTCGGATGGGGGGAGGTTGCTGTTCATCCACCAGATTGCTGCAGCCCTCTATAATTTCTAAAGTTTTGGCCGTAGGCAAAGTCACTGACATGTTAGTTGAATCAATGATGAACCCCAAATAGTCAATCATTCTAGACGGTACTAATTTGGATCTAGTTGGATGAATGAGGAAACCTAACTTCTCAAACATGTGTTTGGTAACTGAAACTGACAACTCAGCTGCTTCCTGAGTTCTGCCTATGATCTGAACATCATCCAAGTATGCCATCACAATGTGATTCTGAGCCTGGAGTAGTCCTAATACTGGTTTCAACACTTTTGTAAATAACCTAGGGGCTGAGGTTAACCCATTGGGCAAAGTTTTAAATTACCACAGCTATTTGTGATGAATTGGCACTGAATAATATGCATCTTTCAGATCTATACTCGCCATATAACACCCTTTGGAAACCAGTTGCTTAGCAGTACTGAAAGTTTCCATTTTAAAATGTTTATAGGAGTTCAGTCGGGTTAGGTCCAGAATGACTCAACACCCACCACCCTTCTTTTGCCTGGGAAATATATTAGACACAAATTGTTGAGGCTGATAAGCCGTCCTTTCAATTACCCCTTTTTTGAATAATATTTCAAGTTCATCATTCACTTGTGGAGTTTCTGGTTTTGAAAACACCAATACCCGGCTTGGTGTATGTTGTATGGGTGGATGTACTTCAGAGATAAATGCGCTTCGAGACCCCCAGATACTGTCCAGTATAAACGGATCTGATGTTATGCAGCACCATTCATCGTAGAACAATTGCAACCTGGTGACTGATCTCTAGAGGATATGTCCTGGACAAGTCCCGTTACTCGTACCTCCATAGTTGTTGGATTCCTCTGTCTCCTAGTCCTGTTGGGGGTATGCATTGGTGCGTGCCAATGGCGTAGAGATGGAATCGCCTGTCTTGGTCCTTGCCCTGCACCAGAGTCTGTAGCCCTGTCTGAAGGGGTATGGTCTACGAGGCGGCATCCTGACTGCAGGATGTGTTTTGATGAGGCCGATCGTTTTTGCCTCATCGTCCAGGTCTTTAACTTGTTTTGCTAGATCCTCCCCAAATAGTACGTTTGGTGGCTGAATATTGGAGGATCTGCATAAGGCTGCGAATTGTGGGTTGAGCGTAGGCTTGATGGCAGTTTTCCTTAAGCAATTGATTTCAAAATGGGTGTTACACAGCAGGGCCAACATATCCTGCTGTGTGTTCGATAGTGGTGCCCCTTCAACTGTTCGCCCAAAAGCCTTTATTGCCGCTCCAATTAATTTTAAGTCCTTCTGCAGCCTTAACTCATGCGCCTACATGGATACGCCCATTTGCCCCCAGATGGCCTGGTTCACTGAGGGAACTCTGAGCAATGCACAGTTAACAGGAGTTTCGTATCTTTTTGAGGTTTCATCCATTATG
The DNA here is from genome assembly GCA_035221665.1 of Okamejei kenojei. Lineage (NCBI taxonomy): Eukaryota > Metazoa > Chordata > Chondrichthyes > Rajiformes > Rajidae > Okamejei > Okamejei kenojei. The sequence continues at coordinate 47,944,020 of CM069140.1, forward strand.
GATTCCTGGAGCTGGTGAGAGGCCATGTAATTGATATTCCTGGTCAGATTTTCTTCCATTTCCTCACCAGTTCCAGCCGGTATGGCAAATTTACCTGCCACATCCGGCACACCTGGAGCGAAGCTCGTGTGCTTTGGTGTATGCTCCTCCGCTAATATCACCAACTTCAGGGTCAGTCATACAGCCCTGGCTCTCCCTGCTCATGCATAAGGGAGGTATCATGCAGCCCTTGACTTGGCGCTGTTGGTATGGGTCCCCATGTAGACTCATGGGCATATGGTTCTTCCTGCAGGTATAGCTCTTCTCTAAATGGACTTCTGCTAGAGGTTGCTGCTGAGAGCTGCTGGGGAACCCCGGGGGTATAAAACCCTGGCTGGAACACCTCATGATTGAGTATTTTCTCTAGGAGGTGTTCCATTTTATCCAGATATCCCCAAACCTTTTTGTTGGGAGGAGGGGAGTCTTCTTGGCCTGACTCATCAGAGTCGACAGGCCTGGATGACTTTCTCTTGGCCTTCCTCCCGACTGGAGTGGCCATGGTGCTCTGAGGCACTGGAGTTGCTGCCGCTGGCTGTACTGCCGCCGGCTCTGGAGCCGGTGTCTCTGGAGCCGGCGTAAGTGCCTGGCCACGGTCCCGCGGTCAGTCTTTTTACTTTTGTCGGCGGCACACCTCGCCTTACTTTTGGTTGATTTGTCCATTGTGAAGTTGTTCCTGCTGGCTCCTGCAACCAGCCTTATGGAACCAAGCAAAATCGCAGTGAAGTTTAAAAACTTACCTATGAGTTTTTAACTTACCGCTGGTGGAACTGCGCTCTTCAGCCCGTCGCTGCGCCATGCGTCTGACGTAATGACGCGCATGCGCACTGGCGGGGCTTCTTCACGGAATCACTCACATGACTCCGAAGTAAAATATGGGTGACATTTCAGGTCAGGACCCTTATTTAGATTGGTTATGGTAGGAGGAAGAACTGGAAGAGAGGAGGGGCATGGAAAAGCTTATTGGATTCTAGGCATCTGAATGCAAAAACTTAGGCTGATTTTTTAGTGTGTTAATAAGTGAAGATCACACAGGGGAGGTGTTGTGTTTCAAATGAAGTTAAGACTCGATTAACACTCCTTGGAAGTAAAAAGACATTTTGGAACAGTGTATTTATCCAGCATCACATTAATAATCCAGCATTCAACAAATAATATAAAAATAAGTAACAATATTTAGAAACTAATAATATGACTGAACAGTCAATGTAGATTTATGAAAGGGAAATCATGTTTAACATATCAACAGATGTCCTCAAGCACAATCCATCATCCAATTTTTAAGAAATCCATAAGTGTTGGCATCAGACTTGCTGGGGCCGTTCCCAAGCTCCTGTTAAAGGCCCTGTTTCCTGTGGGTTTTTTAAAAACTTATTGGGTTTGAATCCCACTCTCTCTTTAAACTCACCTGGTCCACTGAAAATGGATATTAAAGCAAAACATTTTTTTAAAAGTGAATTAAAAGTGATTTGAGGACATAGGAGTAATGTCCAATAGTCCAGAAATTCTGCAAATGGGGCACCACCAAAGTCCTAATAATGGTGGATTATGTGAGTTTTACCATATAGCATGCTTGGGAATTTGGTGGTGCAGGCTGACAGATTTTCTGGACTATTGCATATTATTTCTATTTATACCTGAACATTCTTTCACTTTTATGTGTCACACAGTATGATAAGAATTTTGCCAGTTAACAAGATAGATTGAAATGGATTGCAGGAACCAGAGCCACAGTGTATGAAAAAAATGAGCACGGTGATTGGAAAAGCAGTGTGGGGTCCACTTTTTTGCTGAATTGAAATTCCCTGATGTGTGACATGGGAACCTGGGTCCTGTGTGTGGCAGGGACCATAGGAATTGGTGCCCTGGTCCGTGTAAAGTCATTATGGGGATGGGGACCTGATAAGTGGAAAGACAACACAGCAGAAACGAGCCAGATGTTAAATAATTGGGATTTCTGAAGATGCCTGGATGGAAGATTGATTTTTACTGTACTTAGATGTTCAGAAGTTTTTTTGATAGATTACTCAGCAAGGATACAGCACATGGAATTGGGTGAATGTTCATGGATCAAGAATTGGTTAACAGACAAAACAAACAATGGGAACACGTGCTTCTATTTTTTCTAAAAATAAACTTTATTCAGAATATATATGAACAAAAATGGTGTTAAAACACTTCAAATATTCTCACTGTCTATACATGCATGTGTATGCATGTAGTGTCATGTTCAGTAGTGCTTGCACCTATCTCCTTCTGTTGGGTAAGATGCTCTTTGCATACTACAGCTGCGAGACCACGGTGATCTGACCTCGTCACTTTTCCCATTCTTTCACCTCCAGTGCTGTCGAGGGACAAAACAACGCAGCGGTATGCATACTCTAACGAAGCAACCCTTGCTTCCCCTCTCCGTCCCTCCCCACCCTAGCTCTCCAACAAGTTTCAGTAAAACAAAATTACTCATTGCATGCCTCGTTGTCACCTTCCCCATAGCCAATAATTAACCATTTTACATTTCTTTGAACATTGTCTGCTTTGATCTGTATTTTTCACACCTTGCCCTTCCATTCCTCTAGTTTCCTCTTTGTTGACTCTCGGGTCTCGACCCAAAACGTCACCCATTCCTTTTCTCCAGAGATGCTGAGTTACTCCAGCAGTTTGTGTCTATCTACGGAATTGATTGTAGACATAAAATGCTGGAGTAACTCAACGGGACAGGCAGAATCTCAGGGGAGAATGAATGGGTGACGTTTTGCGTCGAGACCCTTCTCCAGACTGACTTGGTCGTAGAGCTGGCGAGCAGGTTGAATCACAGGGGGAGGGGCAGTGAGAGAGGGTGTTGCAGAACTCTGTTCAGAGAACTGCTTCAAAGTAGGCATACCTTGAGATTTCGCAGTGGAGCAGCCGAAATGTGTAGGAAGGAACTACAGATGCTGCTTTACACCGAAGATGGACACAAAATGATGGAATAACTTCTGTGGAGCCAAGGAATGGGTGATCTTTCGGGTCGAGACCCTTCTTTGGCTGTTCGTATTGCAGGTAAACCGCAGGCCAATAGGATCTGGGAATGCTGCTGCCGACCGGCCATTGCTCGGTGGCGATTGTTCCGCAGATTCCTACTGGTGGTTTGTCGGAGGCGAGGCGGCGCTGTGGGAGTCGGGGAGTGGGGATTGGCCAGAATAGACGGCGCGGCGGGATTGGCGGTTGGAGGGATTGTGCTCGTATTTTCCAAACGTCAAGCGCGTGATGGATGACTGTTGGGACGGAGTCGACGGCGGCGCTGCAAACGCTGCGGATCTGAGGCATTAAGATGCAGAGCGAATAAAAACGGCGATAGCGTGCGGCCGGCGACATTTTCGAGTCGTGTTGGAAGCGATGAGCCCGTGTCTGGGAAGGGTGCTGGCAGCGGCGTGAATGTTTAAACGGTAAGGGTTTAGCTGGCCTGGCTCCGGCCGGCCTTTGTGCAGAATGAGAATGAGGAGGTGGAGGTGGAGGTGGTGGTGGTGGCGGACATGGACAAACGTCTGCTTGCGGGCATTTGAGAAGAACATACTCCCAAATTGCGAGTAGGCCTAACACGCTGCAATGGACATATAATCCAGTGTTTCCCCCGTATTAACGCGGCGTTGTGTTTTGGAGGGCGCGGTATCGAGTAAAGCACAAAGATGTGTTTTTGTTACCAGTTTTAAATTGAAATGTCGTTGACCCAACCGACCGGGTACCGATAAAGCTAAACCAATCATTTTTCCGCAAGGATGTGATACATGTGGAGTTTGTAACACAGCAGCTGCAAGTGGTCCATTGACCCTTTCAATGAACAAACCAGTCTGTAAATACCATTTCCACGTACGCTTAATAACCGCTCTGAAGAAATATAGGTTTCGTTGGTATTTTCCAAGTACACGTTTGCTGCACATTTTTCTTTCTAAAATGTGCCGCAGCATCGAGGAAGGGATGTTCTCATTATTTACCTTTTATATTTTCTTCTGCCAGGGGCAAATAACGCTGGAGATGGATATTGCTCGAGCTTTTTTTTCGGTCCCAAACATAAAGCGATTGGTGATTTTATTTTTTTATGTGCCTTTACTAAACTGAGATAAGAATTCTCCCATTAGCTTCGCGTATGCATTCTAGGAATTAGTTGATTGAAGCAACTTTAAATAAAAACTAAACAATGGACTCAAAAACTACAACTCAACGAATATTTTTGTTAAATTTTGTCTTCCGTCCTTGAAATCTTAGACGTATAGTTGGCCAAGTTTTTCTCATTTCCGATTTATTACTGGAAAGAAATTGTGTTCGTTTGGAGTAATTAGATTTATTACCAAAACAGATTGTTTTACTGGGGCGGTGTGGTGTAAGTAAAATTAATCTGGCTACTTTGTGGGAAGAATATCTTTTCTTTTGCAAGAAGAAAGGTGAAGTTGGAAAAATGGGTTTACAATATTGAAGTTTTTGATCTTATATAGATTATTTCAAACCGAGACATAAAATTGATTGCTAGATGAGGAAGATGGGTGCCATACATTTTTTTTTTACAATAAGGAATTTTCAACTATAACTTTGTTCTCCTGTAAAGACATCACAAAAGTTCATTTTAACTAATCAAGTATTTCGTATCTAGCTTTGGGCTGCAAGTGGTCTTTGGATTAATTTTTACTATATCTGTATTTATGACATTGGATTGCAAACCTAGATCGTATATTTGAGTTTCTGCAATGGAAAGCGTTTAGTAAATAGCACGTTTACTAAATGAGATTGTTATACCATCTTGTATAAATCAATGCAATAAATGCAGTTTTTGTTCCATAAAGTTAATTTTGAGCAGTGGAAGTAGGCTGAAGTGGAATTCTTAAATGTCACCGATGAGCCTTAGCCTATTTTTACTAATAACACTTTGTAATTAGCTTAGTGCAATTAAGTGCAGAAATACAATTTCAGTGCAGGACCAAATGAGATTCATTAAACAGAAAAGGAAAATTCAGTTTTGCCATGAGTGCCTTTGCCAAGATATACAACTGTCCATTTATCTTGCGGTTCCTCATTGAATCTATTATTGGTCCAGGACTCTCACTCTTTTTTTTCCCTGTTGCCAGCCGGGCAACCTAGGCAGTTTTTTAGGTTGCCAAATGACAGTTTAGGTGGTCATTTAAGACTGCTTGCATGACGTGTGTGATAATGTGCTCGGACAAAGTGCGTAGTTACCAGTCGGAATTATGCTCAATGAAGCATTCACATATTATTTCTGCTTCAAATAAAGTCTCAAACTAAACATATTCACCAATCAAGACATGATATATACCACAATGACATGCAGCAAAATTATAATACAGTATCTTAACTCTTTTTATATGTTGCAATTAATGCAATTTCTATTATTTCTTTCCACTTCCAAACAAAAATGTGGTTGGATTATTCAGCGTATGATCAACCTGTGTCAATAAATCCTGGACCATGGTAACATACTCGCTTGTACTCGCTGGAATTTAGAAGATTGAGGGGTGATCTCATAGAGACGTACAAAATTCTTAAGGGGTTGGACAGGCTAGATGCAGGAAGATTGTTCCCGATGTTGGGGAAGTCCAGGACAAGGGGTCACAGTTTAAGGATAAGGGGGAGGTCTTTTAGGACCGAGATGAGAAAATCGTTTTTCACACAGAGTGGTGAATCTATGGAATTCTCTGCCACAGAAGGTAGCTGAGGCCAGTTCGTTGGCCATATTTAAGAGTGAGTTGGATGTGGCCCTTGTGGCTGAAAGGATCAGAGGGTATGGAGAGAAGGCAGGTACAGGATATTGAGTTGGATGATCAGCCATGGTCATATTGAATGGCGGTGCAGGCTCGAAGGGCCGAATGACCTGCTCCTGCACCTAATTTCTATGTTTCTATATATGCTTAACCATGCACACTACAGATTGATGCAAGCATGTTCTCTGTGAAGGACCGAAAATTATCATGACATGGCCATGGCTTGGGTCGTTATTGCTATTGGTACAGAAACACTCTCGCTTCCCACATAATTTATCCATAACAAAATATACAGGTTGCAAGGAAATATCAAAACTACATTTTATGATAATAGCTGTTAAAAACAACTATACCCATCTGACAGGTTAAACATCACACTAACTAACAAGAGATGGTCAAAGGACATAACTGCAGCAAATGTTCTTTTGGTAATATGTTTAAAGGTGTCAAAACGCCACATTACCGGACATTCAGATTAGATGTATGTGTTATGAACAGCAATGAAGATACCGAGTTTGGAAGCACCAGATTTAAAAAAAGTTATTGATAAAGGCCGTTGCCATCATTCCCACTTCAGAATTAATGTTAAAATTTTAACCGAAATATCTCTTGACCAAATTTGTGATGTATATGACTGACTGTGAAAGTAAAATCTGGATAAATCCAACGTATAGTTGTGAATGTTTTCATTAAATAACTACTGTACTGATACTCCATATTAGAAGCATTGATTTGCCGGTAAAATGAATTCTGTAATAACGTGTCCACGGTAGCAGTGACAATCAAACACTGCGGTTTTAACGTTTCACGTGTTCACAATTTTATTAATCCATCTTTATGGATTAAAAACAAATAATAACATTGGGAATTCAAACACACTTTGGGGGGGGGGGGGGGTTGAGAAGGCAATCAGTGCGGAATGGATAGATTGAGGCTAGGGAATTAGTGCGTGTTGGTTGGAGTAGATAAAATTGTGAGGGGAGAGTGCGGGGGATGTCAGTGGGGTTTAATGGGGGGGATCAGTACGGGGTGGACGGGAGGGACCTGTGCAGGATGGATGGGGGGAATCAGTGCAGGGGGGGGGGATCAGTACAGGATGAATGGGGGGGATCAGTACAGGATGAATAGGGTCGACAAAAACGCTTGAGAAACTCAGCGGATGAGGCAGCATCTATGGAGCGAAGGAAATAGGCAACATTTCGGGCCGAGACCCTTCTTCAGACTGACCCGCCCCCAATCTTCTTGAATGGGGGGGGATCAGTACAGGATGAATGGGGGAGGTCAGTATAGTGTGGATCGGAGGGTCTGTGCAGGATGATCACTACAGGATGAATGGGTGGTTCACTACAGGATGGATGGGGGATCGGTGCAAGATAAATGGAAGGGGGTTCAGTACGGGATGAATGAGGGGGGGATCAGTACAGGATGGATGGATGGGGGTGGCAGGAGAATCAATGTGAGGTGGATAGGGAGATCAGTGCATGATGAATAGATGGGAGGGGGGGGGTAGATGGGGAGGGGAGCACATGGGATGTCAGTGAGGACTGAATGGAGGCAGGAATGGGGATCAGTGTTGGATTGAGAGGAGGAATCCCAGGATAAAGGGGGGGGGGGAGGAGAGGGACAGACGGAGGGGGGGAGGGAGAGAGAGAGAGAGTCCGAGGGGGAGAGGGACAGACGGGGAGAGAGGAAGGCAGAGAAGGTGGGGAGGAAGGAAGGTCAGTGCTCCTCGGACAACACCGGCATCATTGCCCGCTGCCTTGGCTGTCCCTGTCCGCCGCCAAAGGGGGAGGCAGTTGGGATATCCTCGCCACCGCCTCCCCTCTTCCGTCAACCAACAGCAAGGTGCGGGGCTGAACGGTGCAGATGCTTCAGACGGCGGAAGGGGGCCTTCTGCGCTGGCTCCCTCGCTCCCTCCTGGCCTCGGCATGCGGGAGGGTTTGTTTTGAAAGCGCTTTTGGCGGAGTGGCAGGCAGCGGCCCCGATCAGGCTGGGCGGGGTTCATGAGGAGGGGGAGATGGAGCCGCCACTGCTGTGCGGGGCCCGTCATTCGCTCCGAGCCTCCATCACGCCACACTTAGCATCTTTCCCACTCATTACAGCCGTCACCGGCACAAAATGTCGCGTTTCTTTTCTCCAGAGATGCTGCCTGACCCGCTGAGTTACTCCAGTTTTTGGTGTCTATCTTCGGTATATACCAGTATCTGCGTGCCAAGCCAGGCAAAATGACTCTGCATTTAGGTTGCCCAGCGGCACTTTGGGTGCTCATTGGCACCCAGGCAAACGCTAATTTCGAGCCCTGTTGGTCCCTTCTATATTATTCAATTACACATAGATTACCATTTGCCTGCAAATTAATGGCACAGCTTCTAGTTCTGGGCGGTCACTTTTGACCCAACATTGATTTTTCAGTCTGCTACGGTCTAAGGAGTTCTGGTTTCCTTTTGAAATCTTATATTGGTGATGGGGAAGTTATTGCAAGGGGTTCTGAAGGACTATTTATTAGTATTGCATGTATTGGAATGCTTGAGTTATATGGAGAAATTGGATAAGTTTGCTCTGCTTTCCATGTGAAGAGACTGAAAGTACATGACGGAAGTATTTAAAATTGCGATAGGGTAATTTATCCATGTCTTCCTGTGGTTGGGATGTCCAAACTGGAGGGCAAAGGTTTAAAATGAGAGGGGGCAGATTCCAGAGATCCGGGGGTAAATTATTTGCACATCTGTTATCTGGAATGAGGTGGTGGAGGCAGGCACATTTAGGCTGTGGGCCGAGGAGCTTTTCTGTTCAGGTTCGTGACCCAACTCACGGAACTACCTGAATTTTTAACATATTGTGTAAAAATATATAAATCGTACCTGAAACTTGTCAAGGACAAAAGCTGCACATTTTGTCTAAATATGACAAAAACTTCCAATCTTCTGAGTAGTAATTGTCCAATCAATGCACGTTTGACATTGGTCAATTTGCGTCCGACCTCAATCCCACGCTTTGTTTTATGGTCGCTAGGCAGCGAAGACTCTGGGATCATGGCTGCCTCCTCATTGCATCAATAGCAAGGTTTCCAAGGATAAAGGTAATGTGCATCTTACTGATCATTTTGTTTTTCAATTGATTTATCTTTATAAAGTTATGATGTGAACTGTTAAATAAAAATGATAAATAACAAATGTGCAGCTAGGGTCAGGGTTACGGTCGGTCGGGCTTGTTGGTAGGCGGATTGATGCTGTGGAGGATCAGTCAGGCTGTCGGAAGGCTGGTGAGGGCTGTAAGGGGTCGGTCGGGCAGATAGTAGGCCGGTGAGTGCTGCGAGTAGTCGGTCGGGCTGTTGGCCGGCTGGTGTTGCAGCGAGCGGGCGGACTGACCGAGCCGACGCTATGGGGATGCTGAAGGCGGCCCGGGCGGCGTGCAAGGCAGTGCTGCTCCCCACCGTCATCACCACGACGATCCAGAAGGACATGCTGGCCGAGGTGGACTCACTGAGCGGCCACACGTACGGAGCCCGCAGCCGGTCCCAAAGCGGCTCCAGCTCCAGCTGTGGGCAGCTCTGGAAGGGGGGGGTTAGTATAGGGTTAGGCATTTTTCTCTCAGTGGAAGATGCCTTAGCCTTCTCCCAGCCTGGCACTGCCCCAGTCCCACTATGGCTGTGACTCCCACTCTGCACACTGGCAGTCAGTGGGCTTCAGTAAACGGGGGAAACCCAGAAGAACTGCCCTCACCCATTAATTAAGCTGGTTCAGGAGCCGGACCTCTGTGGCAGTCTCATTCAAAAAACACACACAATTATATTATTTTTATATAATATAATTATATATGATTACAGTCATATTCATAAGTCAGATAGATAGATATAGATAGATATGGATATAGATATAATAATATTTAAATACTGCAACACGGAAGTGGGCTCCCATGGTATAATATGGGCATTGGACACTAGATGGCGCTTACTTTTTTGATCTGATTTTCTAATTAGTTTAATTAATTAATGTGCGACTTTTGTCACTGATGAGGTATGACTTCCTTCTCAATTATATTTTATCAAAATCTGCAAAATTTAATGTAGTTCCGAGACATGGTCACAAAAGTTGATTTCTAGACACATTTTTGATGCTCGGCCCACAGCCTAATTAACAACATTTAGACACCTTGAATGAGCAGGACAAAAAGGGATATGGAATTATTGCAGGAAAGTGGTATTCTTACAAATTGGCAAGATGGTTGGCAATGATGCGGTGAGATGAAGGTTCTGTTTCTATGCTGTACAACTCAATACTCAATCTTGCCATTTGAGTTGACATTAACTGAACCTTTCACTTACGTCTTTTCTGTCAAAAAGACAAATATTTTCCTTCTATTTTTATCTAGCTACACTGCTGATTTAATTTTTCTGCTGCTGAAAACCAATTCTGTGCTTGTACATTTGCATCGTTATATTCCTTTATGGACTTTTTCCTTATCTCTATAATTATCTCTATAAACTGCTCTAGATAGCAATGATACAAAATATTGAGATTTAAAAAATCAAGTCTGCAATTTATCCCATCAGATAAAGCATAAAAAGAAGTTAAATTTGACACCTCATTCACTTTCATATCTTCAGTACTAAAAAAGTTAGGCCATTTTCATACTCGGAAATTAGCATCCTGTTCCCTATTGCTTTTCCATTGACTTAACACAAAAGTTGTGATCGAGGACAGTCAAAAGCCCATAACTTTCTTAAAAATTAAGGGAACTGAAAGAAATTTTCAATTATAGATTGAAGCATTCTGAAACAAATATGAAACTATCTTACTTGGATGACCTGAAATTAAAGCATATAATTAGTTAGTTACCCAATTGTAGCTAATTCCAAAATTCAATTACTAGATCTAAACATCTATCCATTTCTTAAGAAAATATTAACATTTTTTAAAAAGCCTAAGTGTCCAAATAACATTCACACAAGAATTCACAATATAACATGATTTTTAAATCTCATTGTTATCAATTTATAGGCCAAATTGAAGGTGTTTAATGCCTGTAAATTAATGGCCATTTAAATCAGCTTGCGAGTGGGATTTTCTGGAACGCGATGGATTGGAACGTTGCGGTTGCGGTGAATTTAAACCTCATATCGGCAGGAAAAATACTGCCGGTTCGTATGGGGAATAAATCACCGTTCCGCAACATGAAATGTTGATTAAGGTAATCTAAACAAGCGTTCGCGGCATTAGAAGCTAATTTTTATTTAACTCCAGTGCTGAAATAGTCGGGCAATTTAATTTAAAAAAAAAGAAAATGATTTCCCATACCGGCAGTTGAAACGAATCTTTTGCAAAAACTCGCACTCTGAGAAAATATAACTCAGGAAGGCATTGGAAACCCGCATTTTAACCCCCCCCCCCCCCCCCCCCCCCCCCCCCCCCCCCCCAAAGGCGCCAAAGTCGTGCACTCAGCCAGTGACAGGACTGCAGCGCCGCTGAAGGTAGGTTTTGTAAGATACCTACTCTAGAGGTAAACTACCTGAAATTTTTTCCTTCCAATTTTTGCATTTGCATTGTTATATTACTTTGTGGACTTTTTCCTTCTCTATAAACTGCTCTAAAGGTAAATTACCTGTAATTTTTCTCCTTCCCATAAGAACATAAGTAAGATCAAAATGAGAGATTTCCACTCAAGCTGCTTTCACTATCAATTAGATTATGTGAGATTCTACTTCAATGGCATTTCCCTGCACTATTCCTATATTCTTTAATTTCTCAAATATATACATTTCTCTTAATTCCATTTTTGAGTGATTAAATTTCTGCAGCCCTCCAGGATGGGAATTTCTAAATATTTACACTGCTTTGAATGAAAGAATTTCTGCTTTTAAAAAGTCATTGTGGAAATGCAAATTGTTAATACATTTACTAACATATTAAAATGCTGCATTTCAGTTTACAATAGTGGTTAGATAATTAATGTCAAAATAGATATGTAATCTAAGGGAATTAATAGTGGCGTGAAAAAAGGATGGATTACTCTTTGAAAGATCAATATTTCGCTTTTTGATTTTTAGTGCTTGTTTCTTACAATAGTAGATGGACTGCAGTAAGAAACCTGCAGTAGAACTGTGCATAAATGATTAGTTTTTTTTAAAATATTGTTTTGATTTAGTCTTGAGGTTGGTAAAGTCACTGTTTTAAAGGATGTAAGTGAAGAACAGTTTTAACTGCACTGTGTACCAATTAGCACAATTTAATCTTTATCAGCTGTTAAGTGGCAAGTCATGTTTAATCAGAAGTGTTCCAAGTCCTGTTTAACGACTCGCCTGTTATGTTGGGTATCAGGTATACAGATAAAGGTTTGAACATCACTCTGGACCATGTTTGCACAGACAACTATCAGTATTTTGTGTAAGAAGGAACGGCAGATGCTGGTTCAAACTGAAGATGGACATAAAAAGCTGGAGTAACTCAGAAGAACAGGCAGCACCTCTGGAGAGAAGGAATGAGTGACATTTCGGGTCGAGACCCTTCTTCAGACTGGTTAGGGAAAATGGAAACGGGAGATATAGAAGGTGATATGGAGAGATAAAGAACAATGAATGAAAGATATGCAAAAAAAGTAAAGATGATAAAGGAAACGGGCCGTTGTCAGTTGTTTGTACGGTGAAAATGAGAAGCTAGTATGACTTGGGTGGGGGAGGAATAGAGAGAGAGAGAGAGAAAGAGAGGGAATGTCGGGGCTACCTGAAGTGAGAGAAATCAATATTCATACCACTGGGATGTAAGCTGCCCAAGCAAAATATGAGATGCTGTTCCTCCAATTTGCATTTAGCCGCACTCTGACAATGGAGGAGAAAGGTCTGTGTCGGAATGGGAAGGAGAATTAAAGTGTCTAGCAAGCTGAGTTAAGTTGTTCCGCGAAATGATCACCCAGTCTGCGTTTGGTCTCGCCGATTTATAAGAGTACACTTCGTGAACAACGGATACAGTAGATGCGGTTGGAGGAGGTGCAAGTGAAGCTCTGCCTAACCTGAAAGGGCTGTTGTGGTCCCTGGACGAGAGTCGAGGGAGGAGGTATAGTGACAGGTGTTGCATCTTCTGTGGTTTTAGAGGAAGGTACCTGGGGAGGGTGTGGATTGGGAGGGAAGGAATTAGTTAATCGGGGAGCTGCGAAGGGAAAGGTCTCTGCGAAAGGCAGATGGGAAAACCGAGGAGACATGAGTGAGGGCCTCATCTATGATGGGAGAGGGGAACCCCCGTTCCCTAAAGAATGAGGACATCTCGGATATTCTAGTATGGCACATCTCATCTTGGGCGCAGATGCGGCGTAGATGGAGAAATTGGGAGTAGGGAAAAGAGTTTTTGCAGGAAGCAGGGTGGGAAGAAGTGTAGTCGAGGTAGTTGTGGGAGTCAGTGGGTCTGTAATAGACGTCAATCAATAGTCTATTTTTTTGTGATAGAGACTGAGAGATCAAGAAAGAGGAGGGAGGTGTTGGAGATGGTCCAAGCAAATTTGAGTACTGGATGAAAATTGGTGGCGAATGTTGATGAAGTCCATGAGTTCTGCGTGGGTGCAGGATGTAGCACCGATACAGTTATCAATGTAATGGAGATAGAGTTCGGGGATAGGGCCAGTGTACGCCTGGAACAGGGTTTGCTCAATGTACCCTGCAAAGGGGCAGCCATAGCTGGGGCCCATGTGGGTGCCCATAACTACGCCTTGGACTTGGAGGAAGTGGGTGGTCAAAGGAGAAGTTGTTGAGGGTGAGGACCAGCTCTGCTCGGTGGAGTAGAGTGTTAGTAGAGGGAAATTGGATGGTTCTGCAGTCAAGGAAGAAACGGAGGGCTTTAAGGCCGTCCTGGTGGTGGGTGGAGTGACAGAACATCCATAGTAAAGATGAGGGAGTGGGGGCGCATTCATGAAAGAGACGAAGGGCATGTGAGGTGTCTTAGACATAGGTTGGGAGAGATTGGACCGTGTGTGGGGGGGGGGGGGATGATATGATGGAGTTGAGGTATGTGGAAATCATTTCCGTGGGACAGGAGCAGGACAGGGCAGTTGTGTTTGGATTTTGGGGAGAAGATAAAAACGGGCTGTGTGGGCTTGGGAAACAATAACGTTGGAGGCTGTCGAAGGCAGACAGCCAGAAGTAATGAAGTCAGTAATGGTGTTTGTGATTAAGGCCTGGTGCTCATCTGTGGGATCATGGTCCAAGGATAAGTAGGAGGAAGTGTCGAATGAGAGTTGTCGCCAGGCCTCAGCCCCGGTAGAGGTCAGCGCGCTAGACTATCACGCCACCTCCCTTGTCTGCGAGTTTGATTATAATGTCAGGGTTACTGCGGAGGGCGGTACTTTCAGAGGGGGTGAGTTTAGAGTAGGTAAGGAGAGTGGAAAAGTTGAGACAGTTTATGTCACGCCGGCAGTTAGAAATAAAGAGGTCTAGAGAGGGTAGAAGGCTGTTCTGGGGAGTCCAAGAGATGGGAGAAGGGGTCATGACTGGGTGGTGAGGAGTCCTTCCCATAGACAAAGTCACAGAGGCGGAAGAAAAGCTCTACGTCGTGGCAGACCGGAACTCGTTAAGATGGGGGCGGAGGGGAACGAAGGTGTGGCCTCTGTTGAGGTCAGGCTGTTCCGTATCAGAAAGGGGGGATAGAGATGCTGCCTATCAATATTTTGTGTTCTGCCAGGCTACTTGAATTTTATTGTGAGATGCATGTGTTGCTACAACTTTTAGTCCCGTTGTTGGTTTTCACAGAAACTGGCATTTGAATGATTTTCTGTTTTTACTTCTGTCTCCCTTTGCTTATATTTTAAATATAGTATTTTTAAGAGTCATACAGCATAGAAACAAGCCCTTTGACCAACATGCCCACACACCGACCATGTCAACACTGACCAACATGTCCCATCACACTGACCAAACATCCCACCATTGACTCCATCTATACTTTGTTGCCTTGGAAACGCAGCAAACATTATCAGACTTGTCTCATCCCAGTCATTCTTTCGGCTCCCATCCAGCAGAAGGTACAGAAGATTGAAAGCGCCCACCACTAGGACACAAACGGCTTCCCCTATGTTACCAAGCTTCTGAGCAGTCCTTCCATAAGTTAGGATATTGTCCAATTCATACCTGCCCCATTGCAGACATTGGACAGGTCAATGGAACTGATGTGCTACAATACTGAGTACTATATTTTGCATGCTGTATCCTCCCCATCGCTCTATCTATTGTACTTGAGTTTGACGATGCATTTTTGTATCATATGCCTGATCTGTTTGGATAGCATGCAAAGCAAAGCTTTTTGCTGTAGCTCGAAACACATGACAATAAATCTAAGGGTCTCCTTCGGCATAGATATTGTTGGTCTCCTATTAAAGGATGTGGGATCGGACCTTAGAAATGAGAGATTGAAGATGTCAGTGAAAACTAATTTGGAGTATAGTGAGAGTTTTGGGGCCCTATATCGGAGGGTGGATGTATTGACGTTGGAGATGATCCAGAGGAGATTTACGAGAATGATCCCAGGGGTGGTTAGGTTAATGTATGATGCGCGTTTGGTGACTTGGGGTCTGTCCTTGCTGGAGTTTAAGGATGAGAGGGAACCTTGTTTTCAATGAAAGGCTCGGATAGAGTGCATGTGGAGAGGATGTTTCCAATTGTGGGAGAGTCTAGACCTGAAGGCACAGACTCTGAATAAAAGGACACACCTTTAGGAAGGAGTTGAGCATGAATTTCTTTAATCGGATGGTGATGAATCTGTGAAATTCATTGCCACAGACAGTTGTGAAGTCATTGGATATTTTTTAAATTGGAGATTGAAAGGCTCTTGATTAGTAAGGGTGTCAAAGGTTACGGGAAGAAGGCAGGAGAATGAGGTTGAGGGAGAAAGATATGATTGAATGGCGGAGTTGACTCAATGGACCGAATAGTCTCATTCTGCACCTATGACTTATGAAGTCCAGCCTGTTGGGCCCTCTTGTACAAATCCCATCATTTGCAAATTTGTTTTCATTTTGCGTAGCAAACATAATTTTTATTTGTATTTCAGATTCACTGACAAAATGTTTGATGTCCAATCTAAAATTAATCCGTGGTTAAAATTGCGGAAGCCTGTTTGAACCAAATCGATAATCTTAAGAGACTTGAAATAAAAACAGCAAATTCTGGATGCACTAAGTCAAACAACTTATGTGGATAAAGAGAGTTAAGTTTTCGGATGAAGATCTTTCAGACCGAGAATGAGCTTAAAATGTTAAGTTGCTGAGAGAGTAGGGGAGAAAGCGATAGAATAAAGACATTATCTTTTATAGTGTGAAGCCAAGATTGCTGTGGGGGCAAGCTGTTTAATTTAACTGGTTAATATTTAATGAGGGAAAGAGAACGCAAAGGAATGCTTTGCTTATGATGTAAAAGCATTAAAAAAAAAAACAACTTGTTTCTTGCCATTCCCTGTGCTGAGAAAGTCTTTGACCAAAATGTTATCTATTTCTCTTCCCACAGCGCTAGCACCGATATCCTGCCTCGTGAATATAAAGTGTTGGATGGCCCAGAACTTCCTCCAACTAAACGAGAGCAAGTCTGAGGTCATCCTACTCGGCCCCTCGGACTCCATCAAAACGATAGCATGCAGCCTTGGAAGCCTTACCCCCTTACTCAAACCTCACGTCAAAAACCTTGGCGTGATATTTGACTCCGCGTTGAAGTTTGACAAACAAGTCAATGCCGTGGTAAAAGCTAGGGGAGTTTAGGATGAGTGGGCGGGGGGGGAACCATATTGAAACCTACCGAATAGTGAAAGGCTTGGATAGAGTGGATGTGGAGAGACTGTCCACTAGTGGGAGAGGATGTTTGCACCAGAGAGCACAGCCTCAGAATAAAAGGATGTTTGGAAAGCAGTTGAGCAGGAAATTCTTTAGTCAGAGAGTGGTGAATCCCTGGGACTCATTGCCACAGAGCACTGGGAAGGTCAAGTCATTGGATATTTTTTAAAGCAGAGATTGAAACATTAGAACATAGAAACATAGAAATTAGGTGCAGGAAGTAGGCCATTCAGCCCTTCGATCTGCAACCGCCATTCAATATGATCATGGGATTCCAACTCAGATCCCGTACCTGCCTTCTCCTCCATACCCTCTCGCTCCCCTTAGCCACAAGGGCCACATCCAACTCACTCTTTAAATATAGCAATGGCCTCAACTACCCTCTGTGGCAGAGAGTTCCAGAGACCACTCTGTGTGAAAAAAGTCTTTCTCATCTCGGTCTTAAAGGATTTCCCCTTATCTTAAGCTGTGACCCCTTGTCCTGGACTTCCCCAACATCGGGAACAATCTTCCTGCATCTAGCCTGTCCAACCCCTTAAGAATTTTGTAAGTTTCTATAAGATCCCCTCTTAATCTCCTAAATCCAGAGAGTATAAACCAAGTCTATCCAGTCTTTCTTCATAAGACAGTCCTGACATCCCAGGATCAGTCTGGTGAACCTTCTCTGCACTCCCTCTATGGCAATAATGTTCCTTCCTCAGATTTGGAGACCAAAACTGCACGCAATACTCCAGGTGTGGTCTCACCAAGACCCTGTACAACTGAAGTAGAACCTCCCTGCTCCTGTACTCAAATCCTTTTGCTATGAAAGCTAACATACCATCGCTTTTTTCACTGCCTGCTGCACCTGCATGCCTACTTTCAATGACTGGAGTACCATGACACCCAGGTCTCGCTGCATCTCCCCTTTTCCCAATCGGCCACCATTTAAAAAAGGTTCTTGATTAGTAAGGGCCTCAAAAGTTATGGGGAGAAGGCAAGAGAATGGGGTTGAGGGGGTTAGACAGATCAACCATCAATGATTGGCGGAGTAGACTCGATGGGCTGAATGGCCTAATTGTGCACTTATGAACTTAAGAACCAAACAGCCTATCTCTGATTCTGAAACTTTGCGCCCTAGTCCTTTAAACCTCAGCCAGAGAAAACATCTTGCCTGCATCTATACTGTTATGGCCTATAAGATTTTTTTGGGTGTCAAAGAGATGCTCTTCTTAAATCAAAGGGAATTTGGTCTCAGTTGAACAAGACAATAGACAATAGGAGCAGTAGGCCATTTGGCCCTTCGAGCCAGCACCGCCATTCAGATCTTGGCTGATCATCCCTAATCAGTACCCCGTTCCTGCCTTCTCCCCATATCCCCTGACTCCGCTATTTTTAAGAGCCCTATCTAGCTCTCTTGAAAGCATCCAGAGAACCTGCCTTCACCGCCCTCTGAGGCAGAGAATTCCACAGACTTGCCACTCTCTGTGGAGAGAGGAGAGGGGAGAGAGTGAGGTGGGAGAGGGGGGGAAAAGAGAGAGAGGGTGAGAGGAGGTGGAGAGAGTAGGAGAGAATGGGGGGGAAGAGAGAGAGAGAGAGGGGAAAGAGGGAGATGGAGGGGCAAAGAGAAATAGGAGATAGAGACAGGGAATTAAGAGAAAGGGGAGAGAGCAAGGGGGAGAGTGAGGTGGGAGGGAAATGGGGAAGAGAGAGAGAGAGGGGAGAAGAAAGGGGATGGAGGGAGTGATGGGGAGAGTTAGGGGAGAGGGAGGGGGAAGGGGAGGGGGGAGAGTGAGGTGGGAGGGAGAGAGGGGGAAGGGATGGGAAGAGCGTGAGGGGGAGAGATTAAGAGGGGAGAGGGAGAGAGAGAGAGTCTCATGCAATGAGCTTGAGAATCACGCATTTCGCCAAATTCTCACACTGATCACAAATTTCTCACGCTCTGTCGTGAGAAATTCTGTGATCAGCGAAAGTTTTTTAACTCTTATTAACTGCATGGGCCATGGGAGTTGGAAGCAGAAGCAGCGACGGGGACAGATGCAGATGGGGAGCGGGGCTAGCGAGTGTTCGCCGGGCTGGCAAGTCACTCACTGCAGCTCCGGCCATGGAGCTGCCTCAGTGCAAGGCGTCGGAAGTGTTGCACCGTTGCCGTGAGAGTCTCTGTGCCAAATTCGCCCAGATGACCGGCATGGATCAGTCTGCGGCTCGGTGCATCCTGGAGGACAACCTGGAAGTAAGTACCAGGCACTGGGTAAAAACGGTGGAAGATAGTGGACTTCAAATGGGGGTGGTTGAAGAAAGCATCCTGCTTGCCTGCTAGATTTTTCACTTACTGTGACTGCAGGAAAAATGTTCTCGATGTTGGGGAGTTCAGAACCCAGGGGCCACAGTTTAAGTATAAAGGAGGGGGCAGTTAGGACTAAGATGTGGACAAACGTTCTTCACACAAAGAGTTGTGAATCTGTGGAATTCGCTGCCACAGAAGGCAGCGCAGGCCAATTCACTGGATGTTTTCAAGAGAGAGTTACATTTAGCTCACAAAATCAAGGGATATGGAGAAAAAACAGGAACGAGGTACTGATTCTAGATGAATAGCCATGATCATATTGAATAGCAGTGCTGGCTCGAAGGGCTGATGGCCTATTCCTGCACATATTTTCTACGTTTCTCTGCTTGAGTATATGGCAATAAAACTCGATCACTTGATTTTGAAGCATTCATGCATGGTGGAGGCATAGTGTAGTCATAGAGTGATACAGTGTGAAAACAGGCCCTTCAGTGCAACTTGCCCACACCCGCCAACATGTCCCAGCTACGCTACCTGCTTTTGGTCCATACCTCCAAACCTGTCCTATCCATGTATCAGTCTAACTGTTTTCTTAAATGTTGGGATGGTCCCTGTCTCAACTACCTCCTCTGGCAGCTCGTTCCAAACACCCACCACCCTTTGTGTGGATAAAGTTACCTCTTAAAAAGTTACCTCTTAAAAATACTTCATACAAAAAACATTGAAATCATACTTCTACAATGCACTAAAACACGATTTTAATACATCAAATTTCAAAAATTTCCTACCCTGGGAGGGGGGACACCCTTCTTCCACACCCTCTCCCTACTCGGTTGCTCCACTCCCTCACCGGGTACCCCCAAGGCCAGTGATCAGTGATCGCTCAGCCTTCCCACTTTCAAAAATGCTCTGCGGCCCCTGGTTCAGATGGAGAACACTGCCAGATGTGTGCAGGGAACTGAGGCCAGTTGTCCATGATGTTTGGATCCCAATGCTCAGCGCTTCATGTTTCAGAGTTGGCTAATGTTATTGATTTGTAATTAGCCTGATGACTTCAGGACAGTTTGTAACGAAAATGAAAGAAATGGTATCAGAATACTTTACAGCTGAGTGAGTATAATTTTATGGATGGGAATTGTGTTCAACCAATTGATGACTTCTTTGACAAAGTGACTAGCATGTTAGATAACAAGGAAACCAATGAATGTAGCACATTTTGTTATCCATTATTTGGTCTGTAAAGTGCCCCATAAAGGATTACTGCATTAGCTGAGCACCTGTGGACTTGAATGTAATAGGTTAAGTCCAGGGGGTCAGATGTGGGGCTTTATGTGTGGGCCACATATATTGTCAGTGCAAAGCGGCTAGGAGCAAGGCCAAGTGTGCGTCCAGAGTCAAGGTCTGGAATTGTACTAGGTGTGCAGTCAAAAATGGAACCAGGGGTGTGTTCAGCACTGGGAACCTAAGCAGGGAAGCAGCTATGATCAGGGTAGAATAGTGGGCCAGGTGTAGGGCTGGACTCGGGGAATGAGAGAAGGTATGCAACTAAAGTCAGGGTCAGTAGTAGTACCAGGTGTGCAGTGAGACCCACGTTGGCCAACATAGGCCAAGTGTTTGATTATAATCTGATTTCCATACATGATTACACTAAGATCATTCATATGCTGCACGTATGGATCAGAGCCTGGGCTCTATTGTGGAATGTAATTTACTGTAACCTTATTCATAGCTAATCCAATTTAAAGCATATATATTGCATTCAAGTGTAAGTTAAAAGACTCGCTACAGTATGCACCACATTACACAATTTCAAGCTGAAAAATGCAAAAGTTCCGTACCAATTGGAGGGGGACACGCCTTCCTCCCCCCCCCCCCCCCCACCACCCCCGGTCACTACGCTCCCTCGGGCTTGGTCTTGCAATTTCTCACTCCCAACTCTCACCCAATGTTGGCAGCCCTGCTACTGTGTGATAAAGACTGACTATATACTCCATATATGCCACATAATTGTGGATATTGTGCTTCTATCAGGTTTCCCCCTCGGCCTCTTGATGCTCCAGAGAATATAATCTGTTTGTGCAACTTTGGTGAACCTGTTTTGTGAACCCTCTTCAAAACCTCCATATCCTTCTTATTGTGTGACGACCAGATTGCACACACATTTAATTTTGCTCTCTGCTGTTTTGTCTGGTTTATCCAATTCCCAATCCTTATCAGTATATTACACCTATCACCACAATTCTTTGTGCTCTTATCTCATCAATTAACCTTATTATCCAATACCTTCTGAAAATCTAATTCGCTAATTTCCCCGTACCTATTTCATTGACCAATTCTCAGAGACCCAATAGATTAACCACACACTATTTTCTTTTCATAAAACGCCATGCTCGTTCCTGTTATTTTTCAAGGTGTTTGGTTTTACAGGTTGAACACTGATTTATCTGGCACCCTTGCTTTCAGAACCTTTCTGGATTATCTGTTTTTCCAGGCCAACAGTCACGTGATAATGAAACGACCATTCACCCCTGACACCCCTCCCGTGTCTCTAAAGCACCATGAAGTGCCAGAAGCCTACAAAATCAAATATAAAATGTAAATTAAACGTGAATTGAATACCGATCTATCCCCGGCTCACAAAGTCTCCCCGGACGTTTAGAGCCTGACATCTGACCCCACTCCCGACTTGCAAGGTGCGCCAGCGAGCCCCTCTCACCTGCTGCAGTTTCTTGTCTGGCCTTGGCTTTATCCACTCCCTGCTCAACCACTGCCACCTGCTTATCTGTCCAGTTGGCTTCTTTTTCCCACCGCCATCTCCTTCTCCCTCACAGTAGCTGACATACTCCACCTTTATAAGTGACCGCGGGTGGGAAGGGAGAGAGCCCTATGGTAGGGTACTGAGCCTAGTTTTGAAGTGAAATTACGGTGCTGGAGTACTGAATCTCTCTGAGGAAGGGTCCCGATGTCACCTATCCATGTTCTCTAGAGATTGTGACCCGCTGAATTACTCCAGCACTTTGTGCCCTTTTGAATATTAACTATCATCTGCTCATCATCAATCACCCCCTCCACTTTACTGTAAACCCTCATTATAACAGATCATAACTAATGGAGTAAAATTCAAACAGAAAATATCGGCATTCCATTATCTTTATTTTTTGTAATGTCATCAAAAAATTGATGTTAAACACTTTGATTTGCTTTAAAAAAAAGTATGATATTCCTCCTTGAATAACTTGCATCTATCTATTCAACGCTTAATTTTTCTTTCCTGGTCATTTTCTCCAATACGGTACTGACAATTGTTCATTTGATTGGCCTGTGGTTACTCAATATCCTTGTTGCCTTTCTTGAACAAAGATATCATGTTTACCATTTAATGATATGCATTTAGTTTTTCGAGCTATTGCTGTAACAGATTGAGAGGTTTGTTGCCACCTTGAGCAAATAGGAATAAGTAGAAGTACGAAAGAGCCACATGCAGTTTAACTATATACTAGACTGTGGGACCCGCTGTGTCCCGTCCCCTCAACGCGCGATTGCGTGGGGTGGGCGGCCAACGGTGCCCCCCCCCCTCTCTCTCTCTCTCTCTAATGTGGAGCTGAATTTAGCGCTTGGGTCAAGTGACTTTATTTTAGAAGGTAGTATTTAGGCCTTTGTTGAGATTGCTTGGCAACATATTGTCTTCAGTGCAAATTACACATTGCAATATATAGTATTTTTAAATAGTGGTTTCACATGCATGGGATTTCTTGGACATTAATTATGTGAAGTGTAAAGAACTCTGATTATGCTATGATCTTTGTAATGGGGGAATGCTATGCCAAGCTATGAATAATAAGTATAAAAGCAAACTAAAAATATTGTTTTTTCACTGAAAATTGTACTCTTTAAATTTAAAACTGGTCATGGAACTCAGGACTTTATGGAACTTGTTGGCAGTTCTGTTCAGTACTGACTTTTAATCTTTTAAAAGTCAAGATGTTTGAGACTCTTGCTGTTGCTGACTTTTCCTACTGGGCAGATTGGGATTTGGGCTTTCACTGTGCAGAAACCATGCTGTTATCTTGACTATCTAAAGTAGGTTGAATGACATGTATGCTCAGGTGGTAGGAAACTTGGCGTTGGCACTGGGTCAACAATATTGGGTGTTTTGGTAATCTTGTAATGTCCAGAGGAGGATGTTTTCTGATAGTTACTCCTGGTATGCTAGAACATATTGCCTGGAGTTCCATTTCATAATGATGTGCTTTGAACAAATGATCGCAAATAGATTTTGTATCTTATTTCCAGCATTCCTTTTGATCCAGTGGAACTGCTACAATGGTAGACAAATATACTGAAAATAAAACAGTGCTTGCTGGAATTGCTCAGCAATTTCTATGCAAAGATAAATCAAGTTAACAATTCAGGTTGAAGAGCCTTCAGTTTTGGGTTGCAGTGAGGGAGTAATGCAGTTTTTCTTTCACCACAGATCTGCCGATCACTTTTGACATTCTCTTTTTGGTTTCACTTCTCTGAAGCAGCTCTGCTCTGCATTTCATTTTTCAAATGTCCCTTTGTTTATTTTCTCTGCCCCCTTTCCTACTTTCCCACTTTTTCAGTTCAGCTGAAGGACCCTTGACCTCCAAATTTAACTCTCTTTCCACAGATGCTGCTTGACCTTCTGAATGTTTACAGCATTTTCTGTTTTGTTTTCAGATTTTCAGTATTCTGCTGTTTTCAGTCATGGCATTAACAGACTTCCTTTTGGTGGATTCCTTTTTGGTGCATCGGTTATGGTTTTTTGGGATTATATTTAATGGCTAGTGGTGACGATAGTCTATTGTGCATTGGAAAAATTAGATTCCAATTTAGGAAGAGCTATTGGAGACAATTGCTTAGTTCTATTTTCAGTTGTTTATTTGGACAGGCCCATTAAGGCAATTTTTTTTTAGGCGACTGCTGGCGAATACAACATTGAAATTCACCGAAGTCAGCACTGGCGACAACCTATGTCACCTGGCGACAACCTACGACATCTTGTCGACAATCGACGGCATCCTGGCGACACCCTACGACATCCTGGTGACTGCCTACATTAACCTGGCGACATCCTACGCTCATTTGGCGTCAAACCCAAGGTCGCCACTGTCGCCAAAAATGTTTAAAGGCGTTGAAAATTTTTCGGTGACCAGAAAGACGCAACGACTCTTTGGGCAACTTGAGGGGACTACTAATGACCTTACAGGCGACACCCCGGCGACCACCAGCGACCGCATAGTCTCCTGTAGTCGCCTAAAAAGTCGCCTAAGTGGGACAAGGCCCATAAGGCTACTTTAGAATCTATATCGGGGATCTATGTCAATGATAGTTTTGCTTTTTGGAGTGCATTGGACGGTCCAATTTGAGTAGAGGGAGTTGCTTGAGTTGAGGTTCCTGTCGCATGTTCCTGTGCAGAGTTTTTTTTGGGTGGATTTGAAATTTACTGTTTTTGTACCATAAAAGAGATGTAATTACATTAAAATTGTCAGATATAAATTATAATTTTGTATATATTGGCTCAGTGTTTTATAAAATTGGAATGGATCCAGAGACCTAGCTGAGTGCTATAGAATAGAACTCTGGCTCCAAGTCACGGTAGACTTATTTTTGGAAAATTGATCTGTTTAGAACTTCTGAGTTACTGCATTGGACTTTGTTGTTGGAATGACCTTTTGGAGTAGTCCATTTCAGATCTTCCAGTGTAATTGCAACACAGAAAAATGCACATTGAATGAGTAAGCATTTTGATTTGCCATTGACTCTGGTCCATGGTGTAATATTTAAATCTGTTGATGTATAAGCTTGGGAAAACAATCAAACAATAATAGAATATTGACTGGCCTTGAGGGGGATACGACATATATTGCCTGAAGTAGATTCATATTGCCCGAGTCGAAGACGAGGGCAATATGGATCTAGTGAGGGCAATATATGTCGTATCTCCCGAAAGAGGACAGTCAATATTGTTATTATTACCCATTATCAGACATCTAGAGGAAAATCTGAACATCTCATATGATATGAATGTATCTATACATTTTGCAATATGCATTGCAACATTGTAAATAAGGGTACTAAAACAATGTAACATTTATGTTTCATTTATGTAATTCATTTATGTGTGACAATGTTGAAGGTCGAACTTTTAAATCGCGAACCTCTTCTCGCAACCGGCTGCCATTTTGTTTGTTTTGAGAATAAATTTTAAATTTCGCACGCAGCGTCACGTTGCCGTCACGCAGCGTCACGTTGCCAAGTTCCCGGATGTGAGACCAGGGGAATATAAGACTATATTCCCCGCTGTTTAAACAGGTAAAGTCCATAGGCGTTCGCAAGAAAGGG
This sequence comes from Okamejei kenojei, assembly GCA_035221665.1. Classification (NCBI taxonomy): domain Eukaryota; kingdom Metazoa; phylum Chordata; class Chondrichthyes; order Rajiformes; family Rajidae; genus Okamejei; species Okamejei kenojei. The sequence continues at coordinate 47,969,235 of CM069140.1, forward strand.
GAATATAAGAAAATATTCCCCTGTTACCCCTGCTGGCAGTAAAAAGGAAGGGAATACAATTTCGTAAAAGCATACCTCAGATGGGTGATATGGGTAATAAAAGAAAATATTCCCCTGTTACCCCTGCTGGCAGTAAAAAGGAAGGGAATACAATTTCGTAAAAGCATACCTCAGATGGGTGATATGGGTAATAATCCTCCATATGTATTAGTATCTCAGCGGGACATGCAGCATCTCTGGGGAGATGGAATGGGTGACGTTTCGGCTTGTGATCTTTCTTCGGGTCTCGACCCGAAACATCATCCATTCTTTCTCCAGAGATGCTGCCTGTCCCGTTGAGTTACCTCAACATTTTGTGCCAACCTTAGATTTAAACCAGCATCTGCAGTTCTTTCCTACTTATATCTGACATATGTTTTAGTCAGGTCAAGCATACAACTTATACCCAGGTCTAAATTAACATAACATTTGCACAATATGCAATATAATGCTTGGTATATATTAAATTATGTTGAGTCAGTCGCATTCAATGTAAAATGGCATAAATGATTTTTGCCTTGGTTTGATATATTTATCTTAAATAGAATGGCCAAAGAGGTAGGATAAACCTTTCCCAAATAATGAACACTTATTGATATAGGGTAGAAGTGAACAACACTGAAGAAAAGATGATTTAAAAAATATATATATTTTGACAGGATCGGACAAACAACATTGTGCAGGGCGGTGAATATTGGCAAATGGAGAACTATTTCCAAGCTGAGGCATTTAACCTGGACAAGGTGTTGGATGAATTTGAGCAGAATGAAGGTACATTCATTTCTTCTCTTAGCTCTATATTATCTTTATTCTGTACTTTAAGACATCTTGTAAATAAATCTCCCCTTAATTACTTTGGGGTTTCAATGTATCCAGCCTGCGTTCGGAATGTAACCAGCGTGCTTAAACTTATCTGGGTTATAGAATGATACAGCGTGGAAGCGGGCCATTTTGCCCATTTTCCCAGGGCCCAAATCACCAGGGCTTGTTGGTCTGCATCCCAGGGTACTTAAGGAAGTGGCTCTAGAAATGGACGCATTGGTGATCATTTTCCAATGTTCTATAGATTCAGGATCGGTTCCTGTGGATTGGAGGGTAGCTAATGTTGTCCCACTTTTTAAGAAAGGCGGGAGAGAGAAAACGGAATTATAGCCCAGTTAGCCTGGGGAAGATGCTGGAGTCGATCATAAAAGATGAGATAGCGGCACATTTGGATAGCAGTAACAGGATCGGTCCAAGTCAGCATGGATTTATGAAGGGGAAATCATGCTTGACTAACCTTCTAGAATTTTTTGAGGATGTTACCAGGAAAATGGAAAAGGGAGAGCCAGTGGATGTAGTGTACCTGGACTTTCAGAAAGCATTTTATAATGTCCCACATAGGAGATTAGTGGGCAAAATTAGGGCACATGGTATTGGGGGTAGAGTGCTGACAAGGATAGAAAATCGGTTTGCAGACAGGAAACAGAGTAGGGATTAACGGGTCCCTTTCAGAATGGCAGGCAGTGACTAGTGGGGTACCATGAGGCTCGGTGCTGGGATCGCAGCTATTTGCAATAAACGTTAATGATTTAGATGAAGGGATTCAAAGTAACAGCAAATTTGCAGATGACACTAAGCTGGGTGGCAGAGTGAACTGTGAGGAGGATGCTATGAGAATGCAGGGTGACTTAGACAGGTTGGGTGAGTGGGCAGATGCAGTTTAATGTGGATAAATGTGAGGTGATCCACTTTGGTAGCAAAAACAGGAAGGCAGATTATTATCTAAATGGTTAGGAAAGATTAGATTAGATTAGATTAGAACTGCAGATGCTGGAAAAATCGAAGGTAGCCAAAAATGCTGGAGAACCTCAGCGGGTGAGGCGGCATCTATGGAATGAAGGAATAGGTGACGTTTCTGGTTGAGACCTTTTCAGTCTGAAGAAGGGTCTCGACCCGGAACATCACCTATTCCTTCGCTCCATAGATGCTGTCTCACCCGCTGAGTTTCTCCAGCATTTTTGTCTACCTTCTATTATCTAAATGGTGTCAAGTTGGGGAAAAGGGGAAGTACAATGGGATCTGGGGGTCCTTGTCATATGCTGAGAGAATGGAGCGGCTGGGCTTGTAAGCTTTGGAATTTAGAAGGATGAGAGTGGATCTTATTGAAACATATAAGATTATTAAAGGTTTGGACACGCAAGAGACAGGAAACATGTTCCCGATGTTGGGGGAATCCAGAACCAGAGGCTACAATTTAAGAAAAGGGGTAAGCCATTTAGAATGAGGAAGCACTTTTTCACACAGAGTTGTGAGTCTGTGAATTCTCTTCCTTAGAGAGCGGTGGAGGCCGGTTCTCTGGATACTTTCAAGAGAGCTAGAAAGGGCTCAAAGATATGGGGAGAAGGCTGGAATGGGATACTGATTGTGGATGTTCAGCCATGATCACATTGAATGACGGTGCTGGCTCGAAGGGCTGAATGGCCTACTCCTGCACCTATTGTCTAACTTGCCCACACTGGCTAACATGTCCCAGGTACACTAGTCCCACCTGCCTGTGTTTGGCCCATATCCCTCTAAACCTGTCCTGTCCATGTAGCTGCCTAACATTTCATAATCATTGGGATAGTCCCTGCCTTAGCTACCTCCTCTGGTTACCCCACAGATTCCTATTAAATCTTTTCCCCTTCACTGTAAAACCCATGTCCTCTGGTACTTCATTCACCTACTATGGGCAAGAGACTTTGTATCTACCCAATTTATTCCCCTCAGGATGATGTACACCTCTAAGATCTTCCCTGACTGTCTTGTGCTCTAAGGAATAGAGTGCTAGCCTATTCATCCTCTCCCTATAGCCTGGCCAATCGATCAAGATCCTGCTGCAATTTTTCACAATATCTTCAATATCTGCAAAACCACCCACTTTTGTATAATCTGAAAACTTGCTAATCTTGCCACGTATGTTCTCATCCAGATCATTGATATAAATGGCAAACAGTAATGGGCCCAGCACCGAACTCTGAGGCACACTACTAGTCACAGGCCTTGCCCTCTGTGTCCTTCCATGAAGCCAATTTTCTATCCATTCAACTATTTCTCCTTAGATCCCATGCGATTTAACCTTTCAGAGCTGCCTACCATGTGGAACCTTGTTGAATGTTTTGCTGGAGTCCATATTTACAACACCTACAGCTCTGCCCTCATCGACCTCTTTGGTCAAGTCTTCAAACTTAATCGGATTTGTGAGACACGACCTCCCACGTTCAAAATCCTGTTGACTATACCTAATCAGCCCTCGTCCGTCCAAATGTCTGTATATCTTATCCCTCAGAATACTCTCTAGTAACTTTCCAGCTGCAGATTTTAAGCTCATTGACCTATAGTTTCCAGCCTTTTCTCTGCAGCCCTTCTTGAATAGGGGCACAGCATTTGTCACTTTCCAGTCTTCCAGCACCTCTCCTATATTAAAGACGATTTGTAAATTTCAACCAGGGCTCCTCCAATTTCCTCTCTAGTCTCCCACTATGTCCTCGGATATATCTGATCAGGCCCTGGAGATTTGTCTACCTTCAAACACGATAGTACCTTCAGCACTTCTTCGACCGTAACACTGACTGCTCTCAAGACACTTCCATCGACCGCCCCAAGTTTCTCCTGTCTTTTGCCTCGGTAAATCAGGGCTCTCACTTAACTTTTTTTCCATGTTTCCAGCCGGGCAATCTTGGCAGCTTTTTAGGTTGCCAAATGACAGTTTAGGTGGTCATTTAAGACGGTTTGCATGACGCGTGCGATAATGTGCTCGGACGAAGTCTGTAGTTACCAGTTGGAATTATGCTCAATGAAGCATTCACACAGTATTTCTGCTTCAAATAAAGTCACAAACTAAACATATTCACCAATAAAGACATGTTATATCCCACAATGACAAGCAGCAAAATTATAAGACAGTATCTCAACTCTTTTTACGCATAGCAATAAATGCAATTTCTATTAGTGCGTTCCACTTCCAAACTAAAATGTGGTTGGATTATTCAGCGTTTGATCACCCTGTGTCAATAAATCCTGGACCATGGTAACATATATGCTTAACCATGCACACTACAGATTGATGCAAGCATTTTTTCTGTGAAGGACCGAAAATTACCATGACAAGGCCATAGCATGGGTCGTTATTGCTATTGGTACAGAAACACTCTCGCTTCCCACATAATTTATCCACAACAAAATATGCAGATTGCAAGGAAATTTCCATAGGCATTTTATGATAATAGCTGTTAAAACCGACTATACCCATCTGACAGGTTAAACATTACACTAATTGACAAGAGATGACCAAAGGCCATAACTGCAGCAAATGTTCTTTTGGTAATATGTTTAAAGGTGTAAAAACGCCACATTACTGGACATTCAGATTAGATGTACGTGTGAACAGCAATGAAGATACCCTGTTTGTACACACCAGATTTAAAAAAAATTATTGATAAACGTTGTTTCCATCATTCCCACTTCAGAATTAACGTTACAATTTCAACTGAAATATGTCCTGACCAAATTTGTGATGTATATGATCGACTGTAGAAGTAAAACCTGGGTAAATCCAACGTATAGTTGTGAATGTTGCTCATTAAATAACTACAGTACCGATACGCCATATTAAGAGCAATGATTTGCCGTTAAAATGAATTCTGTAATAACATGTCAACTGTAGCAGTGACAATCGAACACTGCGGTTTTAATGTTTCACGTGTTCACAATTTAATTAATCCATCTTTATGGACTAAAACAAATAATAACATTGGGAATTAAAACACATTTGATTGCATTCCGTTATCAAACATAGTCAATGTTTGCTCTGAAGTAATTTCCAGCACAATAGGGTCAGGGAGGGAGTGTGTGTGTGAATCAGTGCGGGGTGGATAGATGGCAGGGGGTGGGGGGGTTGTTTAGAAGGCAATCGGTGCGGAATGGGTGGATTGAGGCAGGTGAATTAGTACGTGTTGGTTGGAGTAGGTAAAATTGTGAGGGGAGAGCACGGGGGATGTCAGTGGGGTGGTTCAGTACGGGATGGATGGGGGTAGACAAAAGTGCTGGAGAAACTCAGCGGGTGAGTAAGCATCTATGGAGCGAAGGAAATAGGCAACGTTTCGGGTCGAGATCCTTCTTCAGACTGGTTTCCCCTTTTTCCCCCCCCCCCCCCCCCCCCCCCCCCACCCCCCCCCCCCCCCCCCCCCCCCCCCCCCATTTTTCTTGAATGGGAGGATCAGTACAGGATGGATGGGGAGGGGGGGTGGTCAGTACAGTGGATCGGAGGATCTGTGCAGGATGAATGGGAGATCACCACAGGATGAATGAGGGGATGGTGCAGGGTAAATGGAGGGTGGGTCAGTACGGGATGAATGCGTGGATTAGTACACGATGGATGGGGGGATCAGTAGAGGATGAATGGAGAAGAAGTGCAGATTGGATGGGAAGGGAGGGTAAGTACAGGATGAATTGGGGGACCCAGTGTAGGTATGGATGGGGTGACCAGTGTAGGATGGATGGGGGGGGGTGGCGGCAGGTCGAATCAATGTGAGGTGAATAGGGTGATCAGCGCAGGATTAATAGATGGGGGGGGGGCGATGGGAGAGGGGAGCACAGGGCATGTCAGTGAGGACTGAATAGTGGCGGGAATAGGGATCAGTGCGGGATGGAGAGGAGGGGGCCCAGGTTATATGGAGGGGGGGGAGAGAGAGAGAGAGGGGGAGAGAGATCAGTGCAGTGCTCCTCGGACAACATCGCCCCGCTGCCCTGGCCGTCCCTGTCCATCGCCAAGTGTCGCCGCCAAAGGGGGAGGTGGTTGGGATCACCTCGCCACCGCCACCCCTCCTCCGCCAGCCAACAGCAAGGTGCGGGGTCGAGCGGTGCAGCTGAAAGATCCTATAGCTATAGGATCTTTGATGCAGCTGCTTCAGAAGGGTCGGAGCGAATGACAGGCCCCGCACAGTGGCAGCTGCGGCCGTGATAGTGGCTCCATCTCCTCCTCCCGCACCCCGCCTGCCCTGATAGCGGCCGCTGCTTGCAAATCCGCTAACGGCGCTTTCAAAACAAACCCTCCCGCATGCCGCGGCCTCTCCCTCCCTCCTCCCAGCCTCGGCGTGCGGGAGGGTTTGTTTTGAAAGCGCCGTTAGCGGATTTGCAAGCAGCGGCCGCTATCAGGGCAGGCGGGCGGGAGGAGGAGGTGGAGCCGCTTTCGCGGCTGCTGTGCAAGGCCCGTCATTCGCTCCGACCTTTCGTCACCCTGCACCTAGTATCTTTGCCCCGCAATACAGCCGTCGCTGACATGAAACGTCACGTTCCTTTTCCCCAGAGATGCTGCCTGACCCGCGGAGTTACTCCAGTTTTTTGTGTCTATCTTCGGTACAAACCAGTATCTGCAGTGCCAAGGCGTGCAAAATGGGTGGTCAATGGCACCCGGACAACCGCTAATTTCGAGCCCTTTAAATAGTTGCCGAGGTCATTTCATTCCTGTAAATTCATCTTGCTATTCCTTAGCAATGCTGTTCATTGGTACCTCCTCCTGATGCTCCGTAATTACATGCATAAGGTGGAAAAGCAGGCAGGGAGAATCTGACTCCCAACATGCAGTAATGTTGTCACTTGGTGCCATAGGTATGATCTTTAGAGCTCTGCTGTGGGTTCTAGTATGGTTTGTAAGGTGTTCCTGCAACATAGTGCCCATGTTTTTAACAGTTTAATCTGCCTGAAGCTTGTTAGTCTTGATGCAAGCTGTCACCCATGACTGTTGTATTGGTGCATTAATGGTCCAGAAGCGCATGCTGAGGATATAAAACAGTACAAAGGATTTGTGTGGAAAGTCCCTCCTGCCATTGCATACGCGTAAGAATGAGAATAAGTTCAGATAACATGACATAAATTTTGTTATTAAAATAACAATGCTTGAGGTTAGCATTGAACACAAAGTCCCTGAAGCTGTGAAGAAATAGCAGAAATTGCTGTGCCACCATGCTGTAGATTATTGGTTGGCCCCGGTGTGCCGCGTGGCAGAAGGTTGGCCCTGGCATGCCGCGGCCACACCCGATATCAGGCCTGACTCGCCCGGAACTGGGAATCCACTGAGCATGGTCACTATTCTCCCCAGGAAAATGCGAGGAGGAGGAGGGCGTTTAGCTTAGACAGAGAACCGGTAAGCAGACCGGCTGCGGGAGGCAGTGCAGTGCCTCGATGGTCGAGTGGACCGCTGAAGACCCTGCAGCAGCCTGGGGCTGGACTGGACCAGGCATAGCTCTAAGAACACGTGGACCGGATGCGGGTCCTGCAGCGGCACAGTGGTGGAGAACACCAACATCCGCGTTTAGACAGGTTGACCTTGCAATGCCACCAAGACAATAGGCCTTCATGGTCGACACCTTTAACAACTGGGACTTGTAAATGGTGCCAAATCTGGTGATTCTGTATACTGTCTCAGTGTACTACTACCATACATTTGTACTGTATCTGAGATGCTTATCTAAGATGTATCCAAGTGCTCATGTATAGTGATACTTGTATTGAACTGTACACAAAAATGAATTTTACTGTACCTTCACACCAATAAAGTTCCATTGATTCATTTTCACTTATTCTTATAGATTTGCCGATAGTTTTTCTAACTGCTGAAGATAGCCTTTATCTCTTTTGATCCAATTTATTAAACATGATTACATTTATCCTAAAGGTTCTTATGGAATCTCATTTAAATTTTCGAAGTATTTGTTCATATTTAGCAGGTCAAACTAGGAATCTTCTTTGAAATTGTGACAACACTGAGCCCAAAATGGCTTTCTATTTCAGTAATAGTCTTATCAAGGTTCACGTATATTTCCCAATTGCATGATGATGTTCCATTAAAATCTCTGCATTAGCTTTAAAGGCCTTAAGTATAGGTCCTGCTGTACAGTGCAGAGGTTGTGATTGTGATCTTATCCTGATTGTGTACCATCCTTTCAGCACTCAAAATATAACTGTTTTTAAAACTGCAAATTTTCTGGTATTGAGCGAGTTCTTGCCACTTTTATCGTCTTGATCATTTGTATTTATCACAATGCAATTTTCTTGGACATTCAACTGTTATGCCTCCTTTTCTGATGCTTTTCACAAATTTAGACACAACTCCATCTAGCCATGTATAACCATATAACAATTACAGCACGGAAACAGGCCCTCTCGGCCCTTCCAGTCCCATGCCGATCATTTGTTTTCCCCTAGTTCCCATCTACCTGAACTCACAGACCAAACCGCCCCCCTTTTTACCCTCCATTCCCTTCCGTCCATATACCTATCCACTTTACTTTTTTAAATGATAAAATCGATCCTGTTTTCTCCACCACGTTCTGCTGGAAGCTCATTCCACACAGCCACCCACCCTATGAGTAAAGAAGTTCCCCTCACGTTACCCCTTAAAAACTCCGTCCCTTAATTCGCATGTCATGCCTCTTGTTTTGAATCTTCCACTACCCTCAATGGGAAAAGCTTATCCACGTCAACTCTGTCTATCCCTTTCATCATTTTAAAGACCTCAATCAAGTCCCCCCTTAACTTCTGCGCATCCAAAGAATAAAGACCTACTTGTTCAACCTTTCTCTGTAACATAGTTGCTGGAACCCAGGCAACATTCTAGTAAATCTCCTCTGTACTCTCTCTATTTTGTTGACATCCTTCCTATAATTAGGCGACCAGAATTGGTCTTACCAATGCCTTGTACAATTTTAAAATTACTTCCCTACTCCTATATTCAATGCTCTGATTTATAAAGGCCAGCACACCAAAGGCTTTCTTTACCACCCTATCTACATGCGATTCCACCTTCAGGGAACTATGCACAGTTATTCCTAGATCTCTCTGTTCCACAGCATTCCTCAATTCCCTACCATGTATCTGCTTATCACTGCGTGATATCTGTAAAATGGCCCAGTTAGAGTTCTACAGCATAGAAATCTGCCCTGCTGTCCATCTCATCCATGCTGACCAAGATGTTTATCTGAGCTAGGTTTACCATTTGCCTGTGCTTGGCCCATATCCCTCTAAACCATTTTGTATCCATCTACCTGTCCAAATGTCTTTTAACGGTTGTAATTGTATTTGGCACTGCAACTCTGATAGCTTGTTCCATATATTCATCACCCTCTGTGGAAAAAGTTGCACTTTGACTCTCTTTTTAAATCTTTCTCCTCTCGTGTTAAATCCAGACCCTCTAATTTTAGATTCTCCTAAAGTCTCGCCTCAGCTCCAGGGGAAAAAAGACGACCTATCCAACCACTCGTAATCAAAGCCCTCTATTTACCATAATGTCCTCATGAATCTTTTCTATATTCTTTTCAGCTTAATTACATCTTTTCTGCATTACATCTTCACAAATTGTTGGAGTAACTCAGTGGGTCATGCAGTATCTCTGGAGAATGTGATTGGGTGACATTTCTTTTCGTGACCCTCCTTCAGAGAGTTGTGAAGGAGAGAAGAAAGCTGGAAAAAGGGAGAAGCAAGGGAAAGTGTGGCAGGTAATGGGTCGCCATAGGCATGGGGGGATTTTATAGGAAGATGATTGGAACAAAGGTGGGACAAGAAGTGGCAGGTGGAATTTAAATAGATAAGTTAAAAGTAAAGTGGATAGGTATATGGACGTGAAGGGAATGGAGGGGTATGGTCTGAGTGCAGGTAGATGGGACTAGGGGAAAACAAATGGTCGGCACGGACGAATGGAAGGTCAGAGAGAGCCTGTTTCCTTTCCGTGCTGTAAGCTATATGGTTAAGTGCGAGTGTTTGCTTCATGCTTCAATTCCATCTGCCATTTCCTGGTCAGGTCCCCAGTTTATTTGGATCCTGTTGCAATCTGAGACACCTAATGTCCTTGCTTTGATACCCAGTTTGTGCACTTTAAATCGTTCTGAGACACTTGTGTTTTTTCCTCACTATTTCATTATAACCTGTTCCTGTCTTTCATTTGTTATCCTACAATCCATCTGCTCAGTTCCATTCATGATTGTCCCCATTGCACAACCATGTCATCAAGTTTCAGATTTTTTAAATGTATGCAGCATACACTCGCTGTCCTTTCCACCCTAGACACTGATAAAAGTGTGCCATTTTGGCTACAGTATACTTGAAATGGATGGATCCTTCTCTGTACCCCTGCCACATGACTAGGACATAGTAGCTGTTGTGTGGATGAAAATGAACAATCAAATGTTTGAGTAATTCAGTTCAATAGTCACTATAGAAATGCAGTTAAATTTTGAATGGCAGCATTTGCATTGAACTCCATAATAACAGAACCAAATTAATATAGTTGCTCATGGTATCTCTTTTGCATCTGTTGACCTAATAACAATGTGGATGGCCATTAATAATTGGCACATTGGGAAAACAGGAACAGGTAATTCAGCCCTTTGCTTATTCAGTTCTCATGCAAACTGTATTGTCAGTTAATTCTAGCCAATTCTCAATGTTGGTCTGTCTTGTTTCAATTGATTGTTTCACTTTATAGCCTTTCAAAATGATCCTAATTTCTAGTAGACTAGCAAAAAATGGCATCCTGGTTCACGTCTGAATGGTTTGATTTAAGGTATAATGGTTTAATTTTTTGTTTTGAGTTGCAGTCAGAAGAAATTGTTTATCTACTCAATTTGTGTTTTGCTACCTGTTCATAATTTCAATCATAAGCTTGGGTATAATTCTTTTGAAATACACCGCTGTACTTAAAAAGCCATTTGTTCTTTAAAGTTTGGCACCTAATGCACGCAATCAGGATCTGTCCTTCAATGTCTGAGAAGTGTGTCGACCTGAAACGATGCCCATTCCTCTCCAGAGATGCTGCCTCGCCCACTGAGTTACTCCAGCATTTTGTGTCTACCTTTTGTCCTTCAATGTCGTTGCTCCATGACAGCTCAAGATTCTATCTATTATGAAAAACATCACTGATTTTCATTCTGTGATCTCGGGCAGACAACTTCACTCTTCCCCATATTGAAAGCCATCAGATGGAGTTTCTATGACCGGTCAACCAAGCCAAATCTCTTGATCAACTGAGTCTTATCAAGTGCTCTGCCTAGCAAAACACAAGACTCCAGTGCTGAAAATATTCAGCTGGCTACGATCTGTAGAGAGGGAAATGAGGATCATTTTGGAGAGGGGGAAATTTGTTTTGAACTGATGATTCATTATGGTAATTTCCTGAACTGATAAACTGGTTTCTCCTTACATTCTGAAATAATATTCATGTTTGTAACCTTGCATACAAGGGCAAGATTTTTGAATTTAGGAAGCTATGAAATTTATTACTACTTCAATTTCCTTAGGTGCAGAAGTCAGCAGGGTCATTTTATTGAAGTTCTATAACACTACTTTATGTTTTTCGTTTCATTTGTTTTGCTTTTATTATGTTCACTGTCATTCTTGTTGAATGCTTCCTTTTTAAAACATCCTTTCTGTGGATAAAAGATGCTCCTAATGCTGCTTTAATTTTTTCACTTCTTTATTGTTTGTTTATGTATGTAGGCAAACTTTTAACATAAGTTTATGTCCTTTATTATCATTCCATTTCTCAACATTTATAGAAACCTCTCTTTTCAGTCTTTGTTCTTATTTGTACAACTTGCTTTCTTTTGTATCCTACTATGTCAAAGCAATATGTGCTTTGCTAAATATTGTTACCAGGGTAGCTAAAGGGGCTGTCCCACATGGGCGACCTAATCTGCGAGTTTAGAAGAGTGTCTTCGACCTTCAAACTCGCAGCATGGTCGACACGAGGTCTTGGGAGGTCCTATGAGGTCGCTGGAACTCTCCTTCATGCTTGAGGGAAGTTCCGGAATACTCGTGGCCTCAGCTAGGTTGTGGAAGATTTTTCAGCATGTTGAAAAATTTTCCGCAAGTAAATCTCCTTCGCTGACTCGGCATTTTGATTGACTCATTGGAGTTTTCAGGACCAAGGAAAACCAACCGGTAGGTAAAATGCCTGCTAAATTTTATTCTTCTTCTTAAAAGTGTCTCTTCCCCCCCCCCCACCCCCCCCCCCCCCACCTCTCTCCCCCTCCTTCCCTTACCCCCCTCCCCACTCTCTAAAGGACTTACCGTTACTGTGCAGCCGTTTTACCTTCCTCTTCATCGCGGGTGTGAATTTCAGACGGCGCTCCCCCGCTTTCCCTGGCCCCCACCTTTGCGATGTGTGTGTGTTCGATCCAGCTCGCGGTTTCAACATGGATGGTCGATCCAGCTCGAGGCTTTCCAGGCAAGTTCCCTCGAGCTTGAAGGTCGAAGACATTCTTCTTAACTCGCGGATTAGGTCGCCCAAGTGGGACAGCCTCTTAAGGCTTCATTAAAAATTAGAATATAGAATTAAATTTCAAGCGGGTGGCAAATTTTCCACAAACTTACCTCAATTTGTGTTAGAATACTTTCCAGGAAAACACAAGTGGCATGGTTGTTAGAAAGGGTCATGATACCAATAAATACCCAGATTCATTACAGGCAGCATTGCGATGTGAGATTGAAGGCTCAGTCCGTCACGGATGTAATGGAATATTTATTGATCTCATTGTTACAGGGGACAATGAGATCACTTTACCTATTTCATACAACACAGTCGTTAGCATTCAGTCATGCATTCTTTTGGAAATATTATTAACAGCTCACTTTTGTAACTTGCGTGTTTTTTTTTTTCAAATGGCTATACATGTTGATTACTTTTTTCCCCCTAAACAACTGATGTCCGCCCCCTATAATCTGGACAAAACTCCGAGAGCTCAATTGAAATTCCCTAAGTGGCCACAGATGGCATTGTAAACCCCACTCCCGACTTGCAAGATGCACCAGCAAGCCTCTCTCCTGTGCTGCTGTTTCTTGCTGTCAGCTGTGGCTTTATCCGCTTGACCACCACTGCCTGCTTCTCCCGTCGCTCTGTCCAGTGGACAACCTTTGTACCCAACTTTTTTTTAATGTGTAATATTGAAGTGGTGGCTGGTCTGAGGTATTTGTAAGAGTTTTGGAATGATGTACCTGAAACATAAAGAGGGAAAACATTTGTAAGAATCAAATATTGCGCTACAATTTTTGGACCACCTTACTCATCATTGTCCTAATGGTGTGGTTCAGATTGTCATCATTGTCCTGTGGTGTGGTTCAGATTGATGGCATATTTTACAAGTTATTCACATTTTAAACTAGAGGTTGGCAACATATGACCTCCGGGCCGAATGCAGAACCAGGTTGCTGACCCGTTTTAAATTAAAAAATTTACTTCACTTTAAAAAATCCAATTGCCCTGCCCCCTGCAATGTTACAAAGACAGGGTACTGAGTCCTGTCATTTGAAACATTGTAACGGGCAGGGCAAGGGTATTGGATTTTTAAAAGTGAAAAGTTCATGAATTTTATGTTTAATAAGAGGAGGGGGAGGGAGTGCTGGGGGATGAGGGGAACTGAACCACCAATGCGCAGTTGGGGGCTACGGGTGAGTGGTGGAATATTGTGTTGGGGGAACGGGTTATGTTGGGGGACCAGGCCTGCAGTTCTGACTCGTATTTTCCACCTCTAAGCAGTGATCAACTTGACTTAATATTTGATGCTATATTTCACGACATTGATGATTAAAGTTTAAAAAAAAAGACAAAACTGCCTTTTAAGCTTCGACTGATGACGTCACAATGAGGTGGTCGGGCACAATGGCTCGGGTCGGCGCCTGTTTCACGCACAGAGTGACAGGGACCCAACGGGTCCCAGTTGGTCTAGTTATAATTATTTGTGTAAGTCTAGCCAGGTGAATCTTTTGTGTTGGTTTCAATTTTACCTAGTTTTCTTGTGTTGCACCTGATTACATTGTGCTATGATATCTAGGGCAGTCATTGTCATATTTTTCTCTTGATTTTCCTCCCTCCTATGTCCATGTTTGGATCATGCAGCATAGAAATCTGGAGAAAAATAGTTTTGTTTTGTTGGAAACGGGCCTTTCGGTCCATTGGGTCCATGTCGATCATCGATCTCCCGTTCACACTAGTTCTGTTATCCCATTTTCTCATCCACTCATTACACACTAGTGCAATTCATTTTGTGGTTCTTTTTCATTGACCTAGTCCAACGTTCAGATAATTGGAGAGAAAACCAAGATGGATAATTGACTTGGCACAGCAGCTGAAGATCATTGCAGATGCTTTAGCTTTGCCCTCAGCATTTGAATTGTGAGCTCGACTATTACTGTGGATGGCTGTGGTTTCTGATGTTATTTAGTCGTCCAACAACCTTCACATTGGATGCTGTATGCCTGCAGACCGTTGAAGTATTCTTGCATTTAAGAAAAGATGGAGTGTTACTTTTTGATATGGATTTTAAACCGTTGTCTATGATTTAGGCAAATAAATAAAAAGGACAGGCAATGCTTTTCCTATTCTTGCTTGGGAAGATGTTGGGGATTGATATTTTAAAAATGGTGGAATGTTCATCATTGGAGTTCCATCATGTAAATGAGATGTCAGTGTTTGCCAGATAATACAGTTTAACATAATGTCTTATCCAACAGTATCTCAAGTCTTATCACAATGAAAGTGGGTAATATTAATTTATTTTGTCCCCATTGTTGTTTGTCGGGTCTTTCTATATTGTTGCATTGACCAAATTGGTCAAGATCCTTTGAATTGCTCTGAGGACATAAAAATGATTGGAAAATATACATTTGTTTAGACATTGTATCACCTGGGGATCTTACCTTTGGAATGCAAGGCAAATTGTGAGGCAAGTTTTATTGTGGTTTGAGGCAGTGGAAATAGTGGTAGAAGTTTTTTTGGTGATACAAAAGTAAGTGGCAGATCTGGTGACTGCAGAAGGTGGTGAATAGCATCAGATTGTGGGCCAGCATGTTTTTTTTTTTTTTCCTCAGCAGACCTTTGAAAGTTATTTTACATTAGTTTCTTGAGAGCATGGACAAGAGACAAGATCAGCCATGATCTTATCAAATTGAAGAATGTATGATCTATTTCTGCTTTTAGTAAAGATTTACTTTACCACTACTCTGGTCTGGGTCCTGTGAATGTTCATCTGTCGGATTTACTCATTCCATCTTATTGGTCACTCACTATTCTAACACATATTCTAACACATAGTTTTTAGATCATTGATCTGTGTGCTCCATTTCTGGCTTTTCAGATCTTATTCCCAAACTTTCTTTTTAAACTAACACTCATCATTAATGTCTTTTCATAAATTCTGATCTGTGTATTTTCAGCATTTTGTGTTTTATTTCAGATCTCAAGCATTTGCACTTTGTTTCTCCTAATCACTAATTAAACCAGTAAAATCAAGAATTGGCCACTTTTCATTTGACCGGGAAAGTTACAAGGCGATCTAATAGTTGCTCAAAATTCAGATGCTTTTATACCGTTTATCGTGAAAAGTGTTTTCACTGGTGAGTTAACAATCAAGGGTTAAAGTTCCAAGTCCAAGTTCCAACTTGGATTATAAAAGGAATAAAGGAAAGTGATTTAGAGGAATGCCAAATGCAGAAATTTAGGGTAGGATGCGTCTTGCTAAATGTGGTAGAAGTGGAATCTGGGGATGTGGCTAAGGTTTTGTAACTTCTTGAGGTTATAGGTATGACCAGAGAATAGGTCTGTTGCTGTTTTTTTTTAATATATAGAGAGAGCTGCAGCAGACTAAATGGCATTTATTTTTACTTGGTGCTATAAAATATTCATTAATTTGTTTAAAAAAATTATACTGTGACATGGAAAATAAAATTTGATTGGACATTGTATGTGTTGATTTTCTTGCTGTAATGAATAAATACTTTAAAGATTGTTCTGGGACAATTGATCTTCATTATTAAATATTGTTTTTAATAAAAAGTTCTAGTTGATGCTCCATTTGAAATGAGCTTAAAACATCTGTTATTTCAAATCATTGATCAGGGATGAGGTTTACAAAAATGTGTTTTGTTTTAGGGTCATTGACATAAATGAATGAGAAATCAATAAATACAAGTTAAAGTTCCACTCAGCGAGTACTTTGAGCTTTGCCTTGTTTGGATACTTCAAATTCTATCCTACACACCCACGAGCTGCCTTGTTCTCTTCACCACAATAACCAAGAGAGCACATTCAACTGAATGAGTTTTATGCATTTTACAAAAATAAATGAATAAAACAAACATATACTTTAAGTAGTAATGTCCAATTGTTTTTTTTTCTACTTCCAGATGAAACAGAGTCCCCAACGGTATTTGAGGCAAAATGGAGTCAGATTTTGGATCCACCTTCTCACCTGCTTTCTTTAAATCCAGCCTTGTCTAATGTGAATGTGGGAGCATTTTCCAGTGAAGTGCAAGCAAAATTAAAATGTTGTTCTTCACCCAAATCGGAGATTTCAGTCTTGGGGAGAGCAGATCACTTTCTTAATGGAAATGATGCCACAGAAAACCTTGGACTTGATGTACATTGGATTAATGATGAAGAAGCTCTGGTGACTGGCAAAGGCAATTGTGATAATTGGCCAAATTTTAAATCGTCTGTGAAGCCTACTTGTGAAAAGGAATTGACTCTTTCAGAAGAGATGAATTCTTCAAGTATATTTGGGACAATTGTTCAGAATTCTGACAGTCAATTAGAACAGTGTGCTGATCTTATAGAAGACAATAATGCAAATAGTCAAACGTTAAATGCTAACAGTTTTTTGGTAGAAAATTCAAATCTGCAAAGTGAACCATTATCTTCTGCCATGAATGGCAAAACCGAGAAGGCTACTAAAATGAAAAGTATTGAACAATTGAATGCACCTGGTACAGATCAGTTTTCTGAGAAATCGTCATCTGATAGTTTAACGAACCCTGCCGATTTGGAAAATCTATCACCAACTTCAAAAGAGTCATGGAGTGTTGAGGATTTGTCAATTATTTGTGAACAGAATGAATTGTCTAAATTGGATGGTGCTGCTGATATAAACAAATTAATTGATTCATTTTCTCGTAAAACTGACACGCACGATACAGTTACTGAACTTGAAGATGAGTCGGTGCAGGTTGAAAGTTTTGTTGTAAAAGGTGGAGAGGATTTAGATTTAGCTAATACACTGGTATTGGGTGATATGGATAATTTGACGGCGCTGAAAATGGACTCTGAGAGAGCGCACACTCAACAAATTGGGCCCTGTGGTGTCAATAAGCAGCCAAATCTGATTACAGTACAATGTAATTCCTCAAATAATGGCAATTATGAAAATGATGGGCACCATTTTTATGAAAATGGTAACACTACAATGAAACTAAATGATGAAATGGCTGTTTGCCAAAAAACTAGTGACATTTTGTTCATGCAGGGATATAACACTGATCTGTCTTGCCATTCTGGGATTGATGCAACAATTGATCAGTTAACCCAACACATGAAGCAAGTTGATCACAAAGCATTGGAAGGAAATAATGGTGAGATTGTTTTAGATCTAACAAAAACAACAGAATCTGTGTCTAGTGATGATTGGTTGCAAGGGTTGAACCCCTTGTGTGCTGACATGAAAAAAATGGCATCATCATCTTGCTATTCGTGTGATGTATTAGAAACTCTGTCAATTCCTAAATCAACAGTGGCCTGCATTTCTAAGTCTTTGCCTTTAAAGGAAGATTCAGTAACTGAAGAGAAAGAAAGAGAGGAGAGCAAATCAGAAAATTATTTCATTCAACACCAAGAAGGCAATGCAGTGGAATCTGGAGTGGTGAATGATTTGACCAGATTAAGTATTTCTACAGATATTACAGATCAATTGAGAGACAACTATTTTAACACTCCTAATCCATCTGCCACAGTGACTGGTGCAGAGGATGATGCAGAAAAAATAGCTCTAAATAATGCACAATCCCCTAGTATTCCATTTGGAGGTGCCAGACCCAAGCAACCTTTGAATTTGAAACTTCAAATCCCGAAACCTTTGTCCAACCAATTATTGAATGACTTGGGCTCAACTAACCTTGCACAAAACACAAAAAATAAAAATATAGGTTTTATTGACAAAGCCGAGCTGCCTGAAGATTCCTGCTTGGCTTTGAATGGTTGTAATTCTGTTCCGGATTGCAGCGGTGATGTTGATGACTCTGGAGTGTGCTATACTGGTGATTCTAAAGATATCAACTCGGATTATGTTTTGGAAACTGAAAGTCCAAATAATGACCTGCAAATTGGGCAGTTTGCAGGAGAGCTTAAAAAGCCATTTACGAATTTGGGTGATGTTGCTCCAGTATGGGTACCGGATTCCCAAGCACCAAACTGCATGAAATGTGAAATGAAGTTTACATTCACAAAGAGACGTCACCATTGCAGAGCTTGTGGAAAGGTGAGCAGTCTTTCTGGTTGTATGAGCAGTTTCCTTGTGTTTTAAGCAGTCATCTGATATAAACATGATTTGAATGTGTTAATCATATGGAGCATCACTCTAGGGAAACTACCAGAAGGATATATACCAGTTTGATTTGTAAATGTTGCTGCTTCAGTGACCATGAAGAAATAGCTTTTAGTACTTGAACTAGTTTGCTACTTATAAAACATGGTGATGCACAAGAATATGCAGTGTGGCATATTTCTACTACACTTCTTCATGTCACTCTTTGCCCACTGCCACCTCCTGGCAGCCTGGGGAATTTCTATCTTGTGGATAATTTGAGTTTATTCATAAAACATGGTGATGCACAAGAATATGCAGTGTGGCATATTTCTACTACACTTCTTCATGTCACTCTTTGCCCACTGCCACCTCCTGGCAGCCTGGGGAATTTCTATCTTGTGGATAATTTGAGTTTATTCATAAAACTCCAATAATTTGGTGTCCACATTTTAATTTGGTTCACTGTGTTCTGTTAGATACATTCCCTTTTTAAACTCCCTTTAAACAATTGGCTGTATCACTCAAAGTGTGAAGGTGTTACAAAAAGGTATATAAAGGTGCAACACTGGATCACCTCTTAGGAAACGATGTAGGCAAGTGATTGAAGTATCTGTGGACGTACACTTCGGGACCAGTGACCATAATCCTATAGTTTTAAAGTATTTATGGAGAAAGATAAGGCTGGCATGCAAATTAACATCCTAAATTGGCGTAAGGGCAATTTTTGGCGATATTAACTGAGAACTTGCAAAGATTGATTGTTTGCAGGTAAGGTGATGGATGGCATGTGGGACTATTTCAAACATGAGATTGCAAGATTACAGAGCAGCATGTTCGCATTAGGGTGAAGGGCAAAACCAGCAAGTTTAGGGAGCCCTGATTGACGAGAGCCATTTATGCTCTGATCAGAAAAGGAGATGCTTTTTAGACAACCAGGATCAAGCTCACTGAGAGTATAAGTGGTATTGGAGTACACTTAAAAAAGCAATGGGGCTGGCAAAAGGAGGACATGAATTGGATCTGAGAGGCAAGGTAAAGGAAAATCCCAAAAGATTCTGCAGGTATATTTAGAGTAAAAGTGGCTGGGTTGCCTTTGTGTGGAACTACTATAAGATAGGGGAGATATTAAATGAAAACTTCTCATCTGGTTTTTATGGAGAAGAGCATGTAAGCTAAGGAATTGAGGCATAGGATTTGTGGTGTCTTGGATTATTTATATGAATTATCAAAGGAGGTATCGGCAGGTTTAAAGCAAACTAAGGTGAATAAATCACTAGGGCTTAACCAAGTACATTCTTTGACCTTCTGGGTATATAGGTCCAGAATAACCAGGAGGTCATTGTAAATATACTTGCATAATTAGACACAGATCAAGTTCCAGATAACTAGAGTGTAGCCTATGTTGAACCATTATTTAACAAGGATAGCAAGGACAAACCAAGGAACTACAGGGTGGTGAGCTTGAGGTCAGTGGAAGGAAACTTGTTGGCGATTCTTAGGACAGGATCTACCAGCATTTCCATAGGCCTGGACTATAGGGATAGTTGGCATGGGTTTGTGTGTGGACAATATCATAAAGCTAAAGAGGGCAACAAGGGTACTGATGAGAGCTGGGCAGTGGATGTTGTCTATATGGACTAATCAAAGCCTTTAACAAGATGCTGCGTGGTAGACTTGTTTGAAAGGTTAGATTGCATGGGATCAAAGGTAAGCTAGCTAACTGGATGCAAAGTTAGCTTGGAGGAAGAAGTCAAAGCGTAGTTGTGGAGGGGTGATTTCTGATTAGAGGCCTTTGACCTTTGGTGTGGGGTTTGTTCTGGGTCCCATACTGTTTTGTTATATACACTAACACTGTAGTTAATATTTTTTTTAAATATTTTTATTAGAAGCAAACATATTATGGTAAAAACATTTCATATTTATCAATCATACATTATTAATATTATCAATTGTGGATTAATTCTGCTTCTAGTTTTTTTTAATAGATAGGAAGCAAGAAAGAAAGAAAACACCCCACAAATGTCAAGATAAAAAAAAAGAATGGAATGATTTACTAATAATACATCATTGGAGATAGGTTTGAAGATTATAAAGTATAACTTTTCATCTAATCCTGAGTTCAAGCTTCAGTTAGGTTCCCGTGCCGAACCAATCTACCCCTTAAAATATTCGATGAATGGAAATGTAGTTAACATAATTGTAAATTTGTAGACGACACCAGAATTGGTGGTACAGTAGACAGACACTGAGGAAGAATTTTAAAGTTTGCACCAGGATCTAGATCAGATGGAAAGGTGGGAAGATGGCAAATGGAGCAATTTACAAAGGACCTTGGGTGAGGAGGGGGGGCACCATTTTCACTAAGAGGGTAGTCCTTGCTGGAATAAACTATCAGAGGAAGCCGTAGAAGAAGATACAATTATGACTTAAGACATTTTGACAGATCGGAATGGTTTAGCAGGGAAATGGGACTAACCCGAGGTGCCAGTTTTATCAACATGGACATGGTGGGCCAAATGCCCTGTTTCTGTGCTTTCCGGCTCTCTGACTCTAACTCAGTGGGTTCTGTTTCCAACACTCTTTAAAGGCAATGGGTTTCTTGGAAAAATATTATATTGTGTAACAATATAAATGGAGTCAATGTTGCTGAGATAACATTCAGCAGTCATAAAGCATCTGTTCGTTATGAAAATCCTGATGCTGCTGAGTTATTGGATTTCTATTGTGAAAACATATCGCATTTGAAATTGCTGTTACATAGTTGGAAGGCAAAATATTAGAAACCTTTTAGAATTCGAAATAGAAATCTTTCTCATCTCGCGGGTAAAGTCCAGCATGAAGTACATCAATCAGCATTGTGTCTGAAATTCTTTTCTATTGATTTCTGTACCATTCAAGTTCAAAAACTGAGCACACGATACTCTCATTTTATGATGTATTTTTAAAGTCATTTGAATGCTGAGTAGTGACTAGTGACTGCCTATTATGCCTCCTGGCATGTAGGGCAGCAATGAAGGTCCTCTACTCCTTCCTGTCTGTTCTGGACTAGCCTCTGGACACTAGTCCAGGTCGGGTCCATTGTTTTCATTTCCTCTACAGTTCGACGGCAGGTGGTTTAGGGTCTCCCTCTTTTCATTTTCCCTTCCGGTGTCCAGTGCAGGGCTATTCTTGGGATGCTGTCTGGTTGACATTCATCCTAGTATCTGTCTATAGCTGTGAATGTTCATCACGCCCAGTAGAGTTGATTCCTTCAGTTGCTGTTTCTGTAACATATTTGTGTTATGAGATGGGGTTGTTAGCCCTGTGCTCAACCTCCAACCTGGAGGACCAGTGAATCGCTCTTCGTCTCGCCTCTACCCTTCGACCTGAAGAGACCAATGCGAGAGTAACAGTCTCTGTGACAAAGGTCACATTTGTGTGGCCTCTGGTTTGTTGAAGTTGTTGTGCTCCTTTCTGCGTGCCCGCTTGTCTGCCGCTGAGTTCAACAGTTTCTCTTCCCCCGTTTAGAGATGTTGGTTCAGGGTACGTCTCCACGTAGTGCAGTCAGCTGCAAGGCTCTCCCAGGACTCCACATTGATGCCGAGCGCCTTCATATCTCTCTTGCAGACATCCTTGTAACGTAGCTGGGGGCGGCCGATGGTTCTCCTTCCAGATGTCAGCTCCCCATAGAGGATGTCTTTTGGAATACGGCCATCCTCCATGCCCAGCCACTGCAGTCTGCGCTGCCCGAGTAGACTGTACATACTGGGAAGGCCAGCACGAGACAGGATCTCGGCATTGGATACTCTGTCTTGCCAGGATATGCCCAGTATACGGCAGATGCTTCTCACGTGGATGGTGTTAAGTTTTCTCACCTGCTTGGCATATGTAGTCCATGTCTCACTGCCGTACAGCAGCGTGCTGATGACACGGGCATTATAGACTGCTATCTTTGTCTTCACTGTCAGTTTTGGGTTGGTCCACACTCGAGTTGTGAGGCGAGCGAGAGTTGTAGCTGCCTTCCCGATCTTCGTTTCAATCTCTGTGTCCAAGGAGAGGTTGTCGGTGATGGTGGAGTTGAGGTATGTGAACTGATGGACGGCATCAAGTTCGTAATCATCGATGGTGATGACAAGCGCCGCCTCTGTATCCTGCTCCAAGACAATCGTCTTCTTCAGGCTGATGGTCAGCCCGAAGTCCTTGCGTGCCCGATAGAAGCGGTCCTACTATCCTCCTCGGATTTACTACTATCCTTATTATTTGGTATTTTTCTAAAGTTCCCTCAGCTTCCTGTTTCAGGAAAGCTAAACGCAACCTATCCAATCTTTCCTTCATTCCAGTTGGCATTTTCTGCACTTCAATTTCACTGAATTTCAGTGTAATTCGGGTTCATTTCATGTGATGTCTAGAACGTTGCACAGTGTTCCAGCTGAGTTCTAACCAATATTTGTAAAGCCGTACCATAAGTTCCCTGCTCACAGTCTATATCCTGATTAATAAAAGTAAGTTTCCCAATGCTTTCTTCACCTTGTACCTGCTATCTTCTGGGATAACTGGACTTGCACACAAAGGGTCTTTCTGTTCCTTAAGGTCTTAGTAGGGCCTATCCTGATAGTTCTTACAAATTACATCACTAGCACCTATCAGGATTAAATTTAATTTTCCTTTGCTCTGCCCATCCTACCAACTAAATAGTGTGAACTGGTAGCCTATAGCTATCCCCCTTCCTCTCAGTAGTGCTACTAATTTTCATGTAATTTGCAAACTTAGTAATTGTACCTCTTTCATTCATAACTTAGCAGGTTGTACCTCTTGCTAATGTTATCCCACTTTTCAAGGTGATCATTTTCCAATGTTCAATAGATTCAGGATCGGTTCCTGTGGTTTGGAGGATATCTAATGTTATCCCACCTTTCAAGAAAGGAGCGAGAGAGAAAACAGGGAATTACAGACCAGTTAGCCTGACTTCGGTGGTGGGAAAGATGCTGGAGTCAATTATTAAAGAGGTAATAATGGGGCATTTGGATAGCAGTAAAAGGATTAGTCCAAGTCAACATGGATTTATGAAAGGGAAATCATGCTTGACTAATCTACTGGCATTTTTTCAGGATGTGACAAGTAAAATGGATGAAGTGGTGCAGTGGATGTAGTGTATCTAGACTTTCAGAAAGCCTCTGATAAGGTCCCACACGGGAGACTGGTGACTAAAATTAGAGCACATGGTATTGGGGGTAGGGTGTTGGTGTGGATAGAAAATTGGTTGGCAGACCGGAAGCAAAGAGTAGGAGTGAACAGGTCCTTTTCAGAATGGCAGGCAGTGGCGAGTGGAGTGCCGCAAGGCTCGGTGTTGGGGCCGCAACTGTTTACCATATATATAATATATATAATATATATGTGTGTGTGTGTCTATATATATATCTATATATATCTATATATATGTATATATGTATATATATATGTATATATATGTATATATGTATATGTGTGTGTGTATATATATATATATATATATATATGTATATGTGTGTGTGTGTATATATATATATATATATATATATATATATGTATATGTGTGTGTATGTATGTATATATATATATATATGTATGTATGTATGTATGTATGTATGTATGTATGTATGTATGTATGTATGTATGTATGTATGTATGTATGTATATATATATATATATATATATATGTATATATATATATATATATATATGAATGATTTGGAAGATGGAATTAGGAGAAACACTAGCAAGTTTGCAGATGACACAAAGCTGGGTGGCAGTGTGAACTGTGAAGAGGATGTTAGGAGGTTGCAGGGTGACCTGGGCAGATGCATGGCAGATGCAGTATAATATAGATAAATGTGAGGTTATCCATTTTGATGGCAAAAACAAGGGGGCAGATTATTATCTCAATGGGGTTAGGTTAGGTAAGGGGGAGGTACAGCGAGACCTGGACTGTCATATGAGGAAAGATTGAAAAGACTAGGCTTGCATTCATTGGAGTTTAGAAGGATGAGGGGGGATCTTATAGAAACATATAAAATTATAACAGGACTGGACAACGCTAGATGCAGGAAAAATGTTCCCAATGTTGCGCGAGTCCAGAACCAGGGGCACAATCTTAGAATAAAGGGGAGGTCATTTAAGACTGAGGTGAGAAAAAACTTTTTCACCCAGAGAGTTGTGAATTTATGGAATTCCCTGCCACAGAGGGCAGTGGAGGCCAAATCACTGGATGGATTTAAGAGAGAGTTGGATAGAGCCCTAGGGGTAGTGGAGTCAAGGGATATGGGGAGAAGGCAGGCACGGGTTATTGATGGCGGACGATCAGCTATGATCACAATGAATGGCGGTGCTGCCTCGAAGGGCCGAATGGCCTCCTCCACCTATTTTCTATGTTTCTATATCCAAATAACATATATAACAACTAATAAGGGTCCCAGCACAAATGTTTGTGATAGTGCACTGGTTACGGGCTTCCAATCACAAAATCAATCCACTGTCTCCTTTTGCCAAGCCAAATTTGGATCCAATTTGCCATGGATGCCAAGGGCTTTAATCTTTCCAACCAGATTTTAGAATCTTGTCAACCTCCTTACTGGTCCTTTGCATTGCTCACATTAATATGTTTTGTCATCTCTATGAGAAATCCAAGCACATTGGCCAGATGTGATCCTACCATTTTACCATTCACGTTCCTACCTCAAATTTTGGATTTACAGGCCTGTTATTACCTGGTTTATACAGTAGTTTACCTGGTTTATGCATTCAGAAAATATTCAGACCCCTTCACTTTTTTCACATTTTGTTACATTACAGCCTTATTCTAAAATGAATTAAATTCATTTTTTTAATCATTAATCTACACACAATACCCCATAATAAAAAAGTGAAAGCAGTGTTTAGAAATGTTTGCAAAGTAATTAAAAAGAAATAACTGAAATATCACATTTACATAAGTATTCAAACCCTTTACTCAGTACTTTGTTGACTCGCCTTTGGCAGCAATTACAGCCTCAAGTCTTCTTGGGTATGACGCTACAAGCTTGGCACACCTGTATTTGGGTAATTTTTCCCATTCTTCTCTGCAGATCCTCTCAAGCCATGTTAGGTTGGGTGGAGAGCGTCGTTGCATAGCTGGGCTCTGGCTGGGCCACTTAAGGACATTCACAGACTTGTCACGAATCCACTCCTGCATGGTCTTGGCTGTGTGCCTAGGGTCGTTGTCCTGTTGGAATGAAAACCTCCGCCCCAGACTTAGGTCCAGAACGCTCTGGAGCAGGTTTTCATCGAGGACTTTGCTCCGTTCATCTTTCCTTCGATCCTGACTAGTCTCTCTAATAGTGGAGTCGGCGGATATGGGGAGAAGGCAGGAACGGGGTATTGATTGAGGATGATCAGCCATGATCACATTGAATGGCAGTGCTGGCTCGAAGGGCCAAAAGGACTCCTGCACCTATTGTCTATTGTCTATTGTCTATTTTCTATTGTCTTTTGCCGCTGAAATACATCCCCACAGCATTATGCTGCCACCACCATGCTTCACCGGAGGTATGGTATTGGCCAGGTGATGAGCGATGCCTAGTTTCCTCCAGACGTGACGCTTGGCATTCAGGCCAATCTTGGTTTCACCAGACCAGAGAGTCTTGTATCTCATGCCATTTGGCAAACTTCAAGCGGGCTTTCATGTGCCTTTTACTGAGGAGTGGCTTCCGTCAGGCCATTCTACCATAAAGGCCTGATTAGTGGAATGCTGCAGATATAGATGTCCTTCTGGAAGGTTCTCCCATCTCCACAGAGGAACTCTGGAGCTATGTCAGAGTGACCATCTCCCTTCTCAAGGCCCTTCTCCCCCAATTGCTCAGTTTGGCCGAGCGGCCACCTCTATGAAGAGTCCTGATGGTTCCAAAGTTCTTCCATTTAAGAATGACGGAGGCCACTGTGCTCTTCGGGACCTGCAATGCTGCAGAAATTGTTTTATACCCATCCCCAGATCTGTGTCTCGACACAATCCTGTCTCGGAGGTCGGTGGGCAATTCCTTCATCCTCATGGCATGGTTTTTGCTCTGACGTGCACTGTCAACTGTGGGACCTTGTATAGACAGGTGTGTGCCTTTCCAAATCTTGTCCAATCAATTTAATTTACCACTGGTGGACTCCAAGTTGTAGAAACATCTCAAGGATAAACAATGTAGGCTGTGGGCCGAGCATCAAAAATATGTCTAGCAATTGATTTTCGTGACCCAAGTCGCGGAACTACATGACATTTTCCACAGGTTTAGATAAAATATAATTGAGAAGGTTGTCATAACTCGTCAGTGCTGAAAGTTGCACATTAATTAATTAAACTAATTAGAAAATGGGATCTGGAAAGCCAATGCCCATATTACACCATGGCCTATTTCCGTGTTGCAGTCCAACCATTTAAACAATTATTATACCTATATATATAACACACACACACACACACACACACACACACACACACACACACACACACATATATACCTGTGTGTGTGTGTGTATATATATATATATATATATATATATATATATATATGGCTGTAATATATAATTAAGTATAATTATTATATAAAAATAATATGATTAATATAATTGTGAGTTTTTTTTAATGACACTGTTGCAGAGGTCCTGCTCCTGAACCAGCCTAATTAATGGGTGAGGGCAGTTCTTGTGGGTTCCTCCCTTTACTGAACCCCACTGACTGCCAGTGTGCAGAGTGGGGGTCACGGCCATAGTGGGACTGGGGCAGTTCCAGGCTGGGGGACAGTCCTGCAAGGCATATTCCAGTCGCTTTAATAGGAAATGTAAATGAGACTGCAGCAGAGGTGCCAGGTTTTAAGGGTTCATGAACCTGGCTAATTAAAGAATCAGGACAGATCCCCCGTTTACTGAACCCCACTGACTGCCATAGTGGGGAGAGTGGGGCATAACGGCCATAGTGGGACTGAGGCAGTGCCAGGCTGGGTGACAGAACTGTAAGAGACCCGTCTTATTTCTGATGTAAATGTCACATCCTGACCAAGAATCGAATGCTTTGATGTTTACTCGATGAGTATTCATTTTAAGCAACAATGAGCCTATATTTATGTTAGAGACCCCTGATGGTGCCTTTGCAAATGAGGGCTATTACCTTTAACCTAAAATAACCCTAAAAGTGTTGCATTGTTTGAGTATCTGTAGTTTGTGTGTGTGTGTCTGTGTATACCTGTCAAACGTGTGGATGTATGTGTGTGAATGTATGTATGTGCATGGATGTGTACATGTATGTCTGCGTGTGTCCGGATGTGTGTGTGCATGCATGGAAGTGTGCGTACGGATGGATGTGTGTGTGGATGTGTGTATGTATGGATGGGTGGGTGGACTGTCGCACTGTCTTTCAACAGCACGCCATTATCATAAGTAATTAACTCATTGTTTAAATAATTTGACCAAATAAACAGTGAAATGATGACATTAAAATAAAAAGTTATATAATCATTTATTTCCCCAATTTATTTGTTTACATTACATCTGATCTTCATCTGAATATTCTTTACCAGATTCCAGGTCTTTTGATAAGTTTTGATAAGTTCATTGATATGTTAGTTCAAGTTCAAGTGGAGGGTCAGGCAGATGCTACAAAAAAAATCTTATAGTCATTAAGTCTGCATAGACTGCAATTCATAAAATTGCAACCTCTTCTTAATGTTAATGAGAATAACATTGTTACTACCATAGATAAATGAGTTCAAGTTCACATACACCAATTCATTTCTACATAAACATCAGCCATTTCTGACCACTTCTCACTCCAATGGAAGCCTATAAAGTGCAGTGAATAATTCCTCTGTGTTTCTACCGTGGTCGGGGCCTGGAAATGGCCGCTATGGACGGCACTATGTACAGCCTTCCTGCCCCCCCCCCCCCCCCCCCCCCGCGGAGATGATCCAAACACGCTCCGCGTTCGCAAATCGGCTGCTTCTTAATTGAGACCGCGGCTTCACTATGTTAAGTACATAGGCCCCGCGGTCGGAGCACTTTTTCCCGCTAAGTTATCGCAGGCAGCTCCGAGAATAGATGTTAAAGAAAACTTATTAGACTTCAACAAGCTGGCATTAGTGGAAATGTTTAATTTACTTTGTTATGGATACACATAGTTTGGGCCCTGAACTTCATGAGTGAGTGAGTGAATGTACAGCCTCCAAATCTCAATTTTTTTAACATTATAAAAGGGTGCAATTAAATTAATTAAAGTCCATACAGATTAATTTTCATAAATTCAGACTTTTGATCTGACCTTTCAGTTCCAGTTGATTCACAAAGTTTGACTGGTTTCACAAATTGGCTGTCCTCTTTGTGTTGCAGCACCTCAGCAGGGACTTTGCTTTCAAGGCTTTGTTCCACTTCTATCCACTTAGCTGCACATTCTTCAGACTTCTTAATGCTTTTCTCACTAAATTCAATTACCCTGCTGCAAGTTTCCACGACATGTAATCCACAGAACAACAAAGAACCTTCATCGGAATCTCCATTAAAACAGGTATCAGTAGAAGCACTCTCAGCCATGTGTGCTCCCTGCCTAGCTAACCTGAAACAAAGCGCATGATTGGGCAACTGCCGTCCGACTCACTGCTAAATGTGCTTTGATTGGACTAAAAATACCCCAAAATGTTCTGTTTTTTTCTCTCATTTAATACAGGTTTTGTTCTTGATGAGTTTCAGGAATGATTTATATAATATTTTTACACTATGTGAAAATTTCATGTAGTTCCATGAGTTGGGTCACGAAACTGCACAAAAAAGCTCCTCGGCCCACAGCCTAATGGAAACAGCATGAACCTAAGCTCTATATTGAGTGTCATAGCAAAGGGTCTGAATACTTATGTAAATGTGATATTTCTGTTATTTATTTTTAATTACTTTGCAAAAAATTCTAAACGCCTGTTTTTGCTTCTTCATTCTGGGGTATTGTGCGTCGATTGATTTAAAAAAAAAACAGAATTTAATCCATTTTAAAATAAGGCTGTAATGTAACAAAATGTGGAAAAAGTGAAGGGGCCTGAATGCACTGTATCTGTTAGTTTTGAACAAGGGTATATTTGTTCTCCTCTAGTCATCTGTGGCCATGAAGATTAAAAATCATTGTTGCCGTCCAGGTGATCTCTTCGCATAACTGCTTGGGATAATCTTATCGGACCCTGGGGATATATTCACTCGCTAAGATATCTAATATCCCCTTTTTAACAAAAATATGTTCTGGCAATTTACTGCTACCCCTACCCCTCCCCCTCCCTTCCCACCTCAATGCAACTGGAATTCTCTGAATACATGTGAGAATTATTCATTTTAGGGCCTCTGGCCCAAGGTTCATGTTAGAAAGAGCTCTTAAAGATAGCGGAGCCAAGGGATATGGGGAGAAGGCAGGAACGGGGTACTGATTGTGGATGATCACAGTGAATGATGGTGCTGGCTCGAAGAGCCGAATGGCCCACTCCTGCAACTATTATCTATGGCTCTATATCCAGCTTTCTATCTCTTCACATTTAGATTCCTTGGGTTTGGATCTGCAAGGATGATAACCTGTTGGCCCTGAACTCTCATGATTTCACATTTGAATGTTTTCCACTTGTCCATTGTAGGCTTATCTTTTGAGGAGCTGCATCCAGTGTACTTTTGTCAGGTCCTATCTTATTATATTAAAATTGGCCTTGCCCCAATTGAGTATTTTAATTTCTGGTCTATCTTTAACCCTCTCAATAAAAACTTGTAGTTAAGTTCACCATCTTCAAAATGCCCTTCTGCTGACACTTC
Organism: Okamejei kenojei; assembly: GCA_035221665.1. Lineage (NCBI taxonomy): Eukaryota > Metazoa > Chordata > Chondrichthyes > Rajiformes > Rajidae > Okamejei > Okamejei kenojei. The sequence goes on from CM069140.1 coordinate 47,999,441, forward strand.
AACTACTTGTTTGACTATACCCCCCAGATTAGGCCTAGTTTTCCTCTTCAGAAAACTTTTCCTGTTCTCTCAATGTTGTTTTGGGACTTTAGCCATAGAATATTAGAATACTTAATTTCAAGGTGTCACGGTCAGTTTGTCACATGTACCATAAGGTACAGTGAAATGTGAGTTACCATACAGCCATACTAAATGAAAAGCAACACAAGACCCACAAACGTATAAAAGTGAACATAAACACCCACCACAGCGGATTGAAGCGCCGGGTAACTCATAAGCTAGTGACAGGATCATACACACAACCTTGGTCCTGTAACAGCTGTTTTATCTGTGCAGGAGCGTCCTCCTGTATTTGAAGTACTTCTTGAATGGTTGGCATTCCTTTTTCAGAAGAAGACTTATTCCTAGTAGAATTTTTATTCTGTCTCATCATGTGGGGCACAACAATTTGGTGACTCCTAGAAGCTTTCTTAGCTGCCTCATCGGCAAGGCGATTTCCTATGTCTCTGGGGCTTTGGCCTATAGTATGGGCTCTAACTTTGATAACAGCAAGCTGACTGGGTAACTGAATGGCCTGTAGCAAATTAGAAACATTTTTTTGTGAGATATCACTGTCCCTGAAGAGGCTAGAAACACCCGATTCTTCCATAATTGTCCGTAATCATGAACCATTCCAAAAGCATATTGGGAGTCGTGTAAATATTTGCAGATGGTCCTTCGGCCAGGGTGCAGGCTCTACTCAGCGCAAATAGTTTGGCTTGCTGGGTCTAGAAGGGAGCCTCACAAGACGGAGCTTCAACGGTCATTCCCTCCTGATTAACAATCACATAGCCTGACAACCGCTCTCCATTTTCACTAATAGAAGAGCTGCCATCCATAAACAGGGTTACATCCGGATTTGTTAGCCCATTCAGTCAGGAACAGCCACTGGCGGAACTTCTCTAGTTTCTCTCATCACATATTTGTTTTTTAACTTTACCTGGGCTTCCCTGTCTCCAATAGGACAGTTTTTCCAAAAGACTTTCACAGTTCTTAACATGCGGGCCGGTGAAGACTCTGACCAGTCCGTATTATTGGTTTTAATAGCCATTGCGACGCTGGAAGACGAGCAGTTCATAAACATAGCACAAAACTGTGGCCAGTCATTTCCTTGCTGATACTGAGTGTCACCTGACTGGTTGCCGTAGATGGTTTTAAACTTTTCCAGAAAATCTTTTGCAGCCTATCCTTCCTCTGGTTACATATCCAAAACCTTTGATATATCGATTGGCTGCTGGAGAGTGAGGCCCATGGCTGCCAACATAAGCTGTAATACTCAATCACTGTTAATACTTGCTGAACTAGTGCCCATAAATCTAGGGAATCGGCATGATATACCTATATCGTTGTTCTTTGATTCAATGAAAGCTTGTGGATTGCACCTTCCCTTCTTGTTTCTGGGGTTTGGCTTTCTCTGCCAAGTGCTCCCTTCTATAGTCCCAACTGTGACCTCCTTTCCTCCGGCTCTTGCGCCTGGTTTCTAGACTGGGACCTAGTACGCCATGCTATGGGGTCTGTAAAATGGGGCTTCTCCTTTTTTGTGGAGGGGCGCTAGGAGCTGAATTCCAATCATTTTCCCACGTTTCTCCTTCGTCTCCCTCTGCTAACTGAAAGCTAACCATTGAACTGTGCAGCCCTTTTTATTTTTTACCGGTTTCAGATTCTCCTGCCTGTTTGTCCTTGATCTTATCTTTTTCTTCTCTTTCTCTTTCTCCTTCTCGTTTATTCCTTTCGTGTGCACACTATCGTTTCAGTACCTCAACGGGTTTCGGAATTCCTCCACTTGTTAATTTTATATCTAATTTGACTGCATTATCTTGCCAATTGGCCAAAATGGTTTTATCTCATTCTTCTTCACACCAATTTTGCCATAATTCAATCATTTTCTTAATCTTTTTACTCGTATTTCTTTTCCCTATTAACCCCTGGGCTTGTTTTACCAGATCTGGATTTTTTTTTTTGGACCGCCCAGGGGCCATTGTTCGCCAACCAATTTCTTGTTTAATGCCCCTGATAATTCTCGGAATTGCTGAGAATATTCGGGTTGTTTGTCACATACATTTTGTAAGGGGCTGCTAGGATTCTTGGTGGTGTCTAATAGATTAGACATCTTAATATACTTATCACAGTTAATATATTTATCACACTTATTACTACTATATTCACAACCAACTTATTCTATACACAGTATTAATATTCTTATGCTTTATTCTTACAACAATATAATAATGACGTTAACGTTTTACTATTTCTTATTTAGCAACCGTGACTTATCACTGGATCCGAATTCAATCGTTTTTTAACTACATCCCGCCATTCCAAATGGTTGGGACGAATTTAGCACTGTCGGTGTTCAGCCCACCCGTTTTCCAAGTCTTTATCCCGCCATTCCAAATGGTCAAGATTAATTTAGCACTGTGGGTGTTTAGCCAACCCAGTTTCCAAATCTTTAACTACCTCCTGCCATTCCAAATGGTCAAGATTAATTTATCCAGTTCAGCCGTCAGTTACCATTGGTCATTCCCAATGACTGAGTCTCGTCATCCCAAATGGCTGAGTCTTTCCAAAAGTCTATTTATTCAATTTATCCAATCACTATTAGTCATTCCAAATGACCAGTCTTTCCTCAAGTTGATTTATTCCATTTATCTAATCACTATTAGTCACTCCCAATTACCAATCTTTCCTCGAGTCTATTTTACCAATCAACAAGGTTTGTTAGATTGACTTGATTCTGTCGGGGTCCCGTGCAACACAACAAAGAACGGACCAATTGGCTACAGATCTACGGTATAGAGGATTACAAAGTGGTAATTACTCACTCTGCCAGCTGGTTCCTCAAGACCGCTCCGCACGCAATGCGACTCTTATTTTGTTCCTTGAGTTGCCAAGGACCCTAAAGAATCCCACCATTGCCACCAAATGAGGAATCTGATTCTTTTAAATCAATCTTTAGTTTAATAAAACTCGACACAAACACTTGCTACAACTTAATAATTCTATTACAGCGCTACAGAGTTCTTAGTATTCGCCACACAGAGCCAGCAGCTCCGGGGTGCAAGTTCTAAGAACTAACTAACAGCATTGTCATTAGGCAGCAGCTCACTAGCATCACAATACAATTTATGTATTTGTTATTGGGCATGTGCAACTCGTACAACCTGTTATGCACTTCGTTTATCGTATTACTGAATCATTCTGCGGTTTGGGTGTTACTCAGTTACAGGCAGGATGAGTCCTACACAACACTAGTAGTACGTGCGACCACAATTCATATGCCACTGACAGCAGCAGCACGTGAGGTGCTCCCCAGTACCGATAGCAGTTAGTTCGTGCTTAGTAAGCAACACAATAGCACTGATAGCAGTTAGCAGCAATATACGTGTGTCATCAACAGCTTCTTAATTCTGATAAGACATGGCAATACGTGCTTTCAGCAAACAGCTTCTTAGTACCGATAACACACAGCCTTTTCACTGTCAGCTAAGCTTGCGGCTTAATAATTTAAAATGGTTAGTTCTTTTTATTATTTGTGATCTTATTTTATTCTTAATTCCACACTCCCACCCCCTACATAAAACAAACCAAGGAACACTAAAACATACTTTTAACGCGTACTAAAAATAACAAAAAAGAAGAATGGACAGACAGAGTGTTGGGGAGGTGAAGAAAGCTCAAAGACACTTTAAAGTCTTCAGTACTTTTATTAAGCACACGTCATACATAGCCCTGGCTGTACGTGGTCTGTCACGAACACCAGAGAGAGAGCTAGGGGCGTGTGGGTTGCATTTATACTAAATGGTGGGAGGAGTGGTTAGCATGGACCTCGTTACTATCAATTAAAGGTGTACACACATATCATCTACAGGAGGCAGCCACTGCTGGCGGCGCCACCCAGTGTTCAGCAAACCAAAGTAAGAGTTGCCATGAGCTGATTTTGCCCAATAACATTTGGTTAAGTGTAACTGGCATATTTTTGTTTTCTTTTTACTGTAAGCTATTTTATAAGTGAAAATAAAGATTATTTGTAAAGATTCCAATCCCCAATGAGAATAGAACCTTGAGCATATAAACCAAAAATAATGGTCTCTAAATGCAGTTTTAACTTTGCACTGCTGAAATTGAGGTTTGAACCATTTGTTCATGCACATAGGACCTATTTATGCCTTGACAATGTTTTCAGCCCAAGTGAAGTATATCCTTATTTTCAACCAGGACATTTTAGCTCGTTTTCAAGATGGATCATTATTGCAGTTTATTGATAATGCTGCATCCCAAAAATAGTCAACTTTAAATTAATGGCGATGGATTTATAGCATAATGTGCTTTAATACTAAGCATTTAATACCTTAATACGAAAGACAGCTCGAATTTCTTTGAGGGATAATGAATTTTGGAGTTTGTAAATACTGCTGTCCATTCACATCATAAAGCGCTTTAGAGGCTGGTTGTAGTGCACCTTCCAGACAGCTTTGAGACACTGCAACAAGTACATCGTTAATGCCATCTCCGTGGTCTTGCACTCATCTCAAGAACATTGAGATAACACAAACACCTATTTATTGAATATAGCTCTGCCTTCAACATCATAATTCCAACCAAAATCATCTCTTAACTCCTGGACATAGGATACAACACCCTCTGCATCCGGATCCTTGATTCTTAGCTTGAAATCAATAAGGATAGGCAACGGAACATCCTCCACAATACAACTAAATAGCTCAATGCCGGTGTCCCTCAAGGAGGTGTCTTCTGTTACTACACTTGTGATACACTCATGACTTTGTAACCAAATACTGCTCTAAATTTATTTACAGACTTATCGATGTCACCACTGTAGTAGGCCAGATATTTGCCAATGATGGGAATGAGCACAGTAAGGTAATCAAGAGCTTACTAACATGGTGTCAAGACAACCTATTCCTCCATGTCAGCAAAATGAAGGAGTTAATCATCAAATTTATGAAGCAGTTTATACTCCCGGTCTGCATCAAAGGTGCTGAAATGGAGAGGCTGAGAATTTCAAGATCCGAGGCATAAATATAATCAACAATTTGCAGTGGTCCAAACATTGACACTACAGCCAAGAAAGCCCACCAATACCATTACTTCCTCAGAAGAGTAAGGAAATTCAGCATATCTGAAATGACCCTAGCCAATTTCTACAGATGCAATGTGGGAAACATCCTATCTGGATGATCGCAACTGTTTTGTCCAAAACCACAAGAAATTGTATCGTGGATGCAGCCAAGTCCATCATGCAGACCAGCCTCCCCCTTCTCCCCATTCTGCCCACCACCATTGCCTCGAACTGCACTGCACTCTACCTCAAGGACAGTCGATATAATCAATTACCACTCATACCCATGTCATTTCCTCTTCCATTTCTGTAGGATGGAAGATGTAAAAGCTATAAAGCATGTACCATTAAATTCAATAACTGCTTCCTCCCTGGTGTTATCACACTGTTGAACAAACCTCGCATAAACCAGGGTTGCATTCCTATTTTCCCAATCTCCCTTGTTGCAGACCTTGCGCTTTTTTCTATCTACGCATTCTCTGTAGTTGTAACACTATATTCTGCACTGTTTTCTTTCTCCTATTGCACTACCTGTTGTTACTCATGTTTGGTATGATTATATTAATGTACGGTATAATTTACATGGATACCATCCAAAACACTTTTTCAGTATCTTGATACAGATGACAATAATAAACCAATACCAATTTGCACTTTGTCAATGCCTGACCTCTTTGGTTCCTTTTAAACATTCTGTATCCGTGATTGAATTAAAGTAAGAGTTTTAAAATTCAAGATTTAACCTTCATTGAATTCAAACTCTTGTGGATGCTTTAAAGATTTATTGCCCTCCCTCCCATAATTATTTCCCATTTAACATCTCAAAAGTATTGTCTTCAGCATCATAATTCAAAGCATTTAATCTGAAATTTTAAATGGTTGGTGTTTCACTTTCTAAATTATTTGCTATCTTAATAAATGAAAATTCTATATTTAAATGCCTCCCTTTTGTGGATTTGCAATATATTTTAGTTGAAATTGAAGTGGTGTGATGATTCGCATCTAGTCATATTCAATATTGGGGTTGTTGGTCTGGGAGAGAATATTGATTTTTGGTTTGCTTAACCTTTTGGTAAATATGGAGTACTTTATGGAGACAGCACTGGTGTTATTTTTCCAGTGCTTTGGAGGCATGCTATAGTCACTCTAGATCTCAGAAGCATCTGCTACCTCCACTTCTGTCAGTTGGAAGAGTGTGCTGTGCCCACAGTGGCCTTACTAGTCATCTCGGCACCCTGAAAACTGAGTTGAAGTAGCTCTCTCTTGATCCCAAAGGACTGGCGAGGAAAAAGTAAACAACACGGAATCGATGAATGTAATATCAATTAGTTGTTTAACTTTGAAGTGTTCGTATGTAAAAGATTTGGGCCCTGTATAAGAATTATCCCAATACAGTTTGTATCTTTTTAAATAAGCATATCTGTAAATATTTGACAACTTCAGTGTTTTTTTAGCAAAATCTGGGCAGCTCCTGAATTCCATATGAAACTTTTTACATAAAGCCACTGATTGCAATTATTTACCATGATTAAATCAATGTAGCATAAAATATATTTTGTATTTTTTTGACTAGTGTACCTGGTTGGCTTAATCTTGTTAAGTTTATTAGTTAATTAATTTAGTGTGATCTTCTGCGATCTAATAAATTCCATGACCTAATGCTGATCCATATTCAGGCATTTCCTTTGATTTTTCTTAATTTGTCTTGAATGTAATTTCCTGCTCCATCCACATGATTCCTATTTCTCCAAGCTGGTTATTATTTAAAGATTTGGGTATGTAACATCACCTCTTATCTAAATGATTTGCTTAATAAAACTGAAAATGTTTTTTGCAAAAACATTAAGCTAAAAATGGGTCATTATGTCAGCCTTTAACAAAAAACATTGCATTGGATTTGTAGTGAGGCAATGTCAAATTTGATCTTGTGATTTCCACATCTCACCCTGGCAAACCTATTTTGGTAGAGCCTCGCAGCAACAACAGACATATCCCACACTAATTTTATTCTTCACAGTATTATCAACTCTACTAGAATTCTATTATTCTCCTAAGTTAATTGACCACAAATTGTTGCCTATGTCTATCAACTTGCATATTTTGGGACTTGGGAGGAAACAGAGGACCCTGGGAAAATGTGCATAACCCATGAAAACAGCATTGAAAGTTGGGATTGGAACAAGGTCACAGGAGCTGTTTACCTATACTGAATGATCAAAGCGCAGGCTCGATACAATCTTCCAGAGAACGTTTTCACAATTTGTTGTATATTCCCTTGCATTTAGGGACAGTTCAAGGATTGGTAAATTAAGATATTGTATTATCTGCAAACCATAAAACATTAGCCTTCTAACTCTATCTGCATTCATTTGTATTGTGCTTTGGGGTGGAAGATTGCAACCTTCCCTTGGTCCGTCCTGTTTCGATGAATACAATCAACCCGGCGTGCACAATCAAATAAGATCAAATGGAACAAGTTGTCCTACAACTTTAGGCTGCGCACGCCATACACAAGAAGAAGATATTGTGCTTGTTTACTAAATCTTGTAAATATTCTTCTGGAAATCTGTATAGTTGGTTCCTTGGCTGGCATATTTGCGACTACCTCAATAAAAGATTTTAACTGCATAAACCAAACGTGAATTAGCATTTATAAATTTGTGTATTCTACTTGAACAGGTTGTCCAGTATCTCAATTATTGGTAATCGGCTCTAGTATCTTCCCTCCCCTGATAACATCACTCATGCTGCACTGAAATTCTTCTTATAGTGGCTTTCTGATTTTAGTTCTAATCTAACTTCAAACAACAGGGCACAGTGTTGCAGCAGTAGAGTTGCTGCCTTACAGCGCCAGAGACCTGGATTCAATCCTGACTACGGGTGCTTGTCATGTTTGTATGTTCTCCCCGTGACCTGCTTGGGTTTTCTCCAGGATCTCTGTTTTCCTCCCACACTCCAAGTGCGTACATGTTTGTAGGTTAATTGTCTTGGTTTAATTGTAAATTGTCCCTAATCTGTGTTGGATAGTGTGTGCTGGTCATTCCGGACTCGGTGGGCCGGAAGGGCCTGTTTCCGCGCAATATCTCGAAACTAAACTAAACACAAACAGCACCCTTAATTTTTTTCCTTTGGAACCTTAAGTGGATTCATCTTCATTCAGAAGAATCGATCCCAGAAGTGCACACATTCCAAATGTATCTCTTGGCAAACTAGATATTTAGATTAATCTGCTCATTTTTTGCTTATAATCACTGTCCATTAACTACTTTTAACTTTCATATGCCGATGTGTGGCTCAGTTTTGTACTGTGCTTGTGAAATAATCATGCCGAGTTCTAATATGGTAGTTGTCCAATTTAATGAGTGGAATTTTTAGACAGGCATTCTTCAAAGAAGACTTGGACCCTCATACCAAGAAATTATTATGAATCGTAGATTGTCAGAAATGGCAGAACCAAAGTTTTGCAAGTTATTGTGGTGTGGTTTGCAATTGTGCTATGCCTGATCTATAGCCAACATGGTGTCAAGTTCCATGTTGGAACAGAAAATGCTCAGTAGGTTGGGCAGAGTCTGTGGAGAGAGAGAAAATGAATCAACGTGAAATTGTGACCCTCTTTTTCTGAACTAGTGCTAATGTTGCCTGACCACCTGAATATTTCCATCATGTGTTTGAATTACCATTGTGAAATGCCAACAATAAATACACTAATTTAAAAAAACATTGTATACTTTGAGATCTAAGTTTTGAATTAAAATGAAATTTGCAAAACTAGTTCAGACGAGTAATGATTGTCAGTCAGAGAGATTAGTAATTTTTTTAGCCATTGATAATATATGTTTTATTTTAAGAGTGGTGTAGTGGAGAGTAGCAATTGATTCAATGTTTCTTGGTAATAATGTTACCAAGTGCTGCTATTGAAACCTAGGATTGAATAATCAATTGGATCACTTTCTCATTTGCGAGCTCAACTATTTTGAAACAAATAAGATTAATTTGAAGTGTGCAACATATTCTCCATTTGTGGATTTATTGTCTCACTGCCTTTTATTGTACTTCAACAGAATTTTGATTTTGTAATGCTTTATGCCAGATGAACATAAGCCAATTGATAGAACGGGATATATTTAAAGTCTATGTCCATAAACTGTGGTTTATTTAACTAATTTTTGTGCAAATTCCTCTTTGACATCTTTTTTTATTTTGTAGGTTTTCTGTGCAGCTTGTTGCAGCCTGAAGTATAAGCTAAGTTATATGGACATGAAGGAGGCCCGAGTTTGTGTAACTTGCCATTCTGTTCTAACAAGTTGTAAGTTTCTTTTCCTTTATTTCTGGCCAGTAGTGTGATTTATAAAACGTTGAAATAGACTACATTAACGGATCATTTTAAATCTTCGGCAACCTTGGTCTTATAAGTACTTGAGTTTCTTGCCTAAAAGTAATATTTTGAGTTTGACAAATCTTTTATATGATTCTTGGCCATTTAAGTATTTTGTTAAAGACAGGATCTGGAATCTGATCTACCGTTCAAATAAATTGTGGGTAATCTGCACCTGGACACTTTTTTGGGAATCTTCCTAGGCTCATTTTCGTTCAATTTCCTTGTGTAACAAAATACTCAGTCTTGAAGGTTTCAGTTAATCTAATTTTCGCAGCCATATGGAGGAGAGAATTTCAGGTTATTTCATGTAAAGTGCTTTCTGAACTTCATTTTTAAATCCCTAAAAGGCCTGTCTCACAGTGCGAGTTGACCCACGAGTGACCCCGAGTTTTCACTCGCGGTAATCACGTACAATTAACGTAGCGGGAACGTCGGAACTCGCGCGCGCAACTTGGCGACTCGTGGCACTAACGGCAGATACCCATGAAACTTGTTAACTCGTGAAAAAATTCAAACATGTTTGAGGTTTTCCACGAGTCAAATTTACTGTTCAAGTTAAAAATTGAAACATTTAAACTCGTTGTAATAAGGTAGTGGCCCGTGCGTTTACCTTAGCGACTCGTGAGTCTACCGTGGGCACTCTTTAACTCAGCGGGACAAGCAGCATCTCTGGAGAGAAGGAATGGGTGACGGGATGACATTTCCAAATTTCTGCTGTGTCTTTGTGCTCCATCTCAGATGGTAAAGCTGCAACTTTAAACTGACATATGACAATCTTAACTTCACATTTTATAGGATTGGATGCGAAATCAGTGATATTCTCGGCCATTCCCCGTCACACATTGAGAGAGGGACTGGGAGCGGGGAACCATGGTGGATGTCTAAAGGATGTAACTCCAGGGCACTGCCCCACACACTGACCCTTGACTGAAGCCCAGGGACTGCTCAGAACAGACAAGTCCGCCCTCTTTAACCTGACTCCCCTCCTCGTCCATTCTGCTGGAGCCCTTCCTCAAATCCCACCGGGAACAGTTGGGCATCCCAGTTGAAAGGTGCAGCAGTACAGAGCGGTGTCCAGGGCATTTGGTGCCATCTCTCTGACACACACAGATAGACAAGAAAGTGTCAGGGGCACGGAGGTGGTGGTGATGGGCAGACACACGGACTGTGGGAAAGTCCCTGTGTGGAGGCTGATCCTGTCTTGATTTAGATTGTGCTGATTAGAATTATTACTGTCACTCTCTGTATTACCCTCTTGATTTCACATTGTTTGTTGCACCAAGGTTTGGAAAGCTCACAATGTGTTCTGTACTTCCAGTGATTGTGATTGAACTGTAACATTGCAGTTTCATCAGCTCAAAAAACAAGCATCAAAATAAAAAGGATCTTGATGTGAATGACGTTGTGTGTATGTCTCCCCGTGACCTGCGTGGGTTTTCTCCGAGATCTTCGGCTTCCTCCCACACTCAGGTTGTTCAGGTTTGCAGGTTAATTGGCTTGTAAAAGTTGTTCCTAGTGTGGGTAGGATGGTATTAATGTGCAAGGATAGTTGGTCGGCACAGACCCGGTGGGCTAAAGGGCCTGTTTTCGCGCTGTATTCTCTAAAGTATTTAAATAGACAATGCAGGGAAAGGATAAGGACCTAATTTGAGCAAATGCGATTAGTGAGGATGGGTAAAAAGGATGTGGAGGGATGGTTCTGTGCTGTTTGACTCATTATGTTTGTAATTCTATTATCAGGCAATGACCATCTCCACCAAAAGAGATTGGTAACACTTTTCGAACAACATTCACTGACAGTCCCGGGTCCAATGATATGGGCTCCACCACGGTTGGGAGTCTCTCCCTGCTGCAGCCTTCTTCCACCTTCTCAGCCGCCGGCCAAACACCATCCTCGGCCAGTTCCACTGAGGTCATCGTCTTGGGCCGCGCTTTGTCAGGGACCTTCCCCTCCACCTTCCTTCCATGAGGCCAGCTTACAGGATCTAAGGCACACGCATATGTCTCCACTATAAGGTGGCGACCCTCAGAGAAGTCCCAGCCTCACAAACAACTCAACACAATAAATAATGTAAAGCAGCCTGGGGCAAGATGGTTTGCCCATGATTTAAATTTTAAACGTCATCGCGTCACCCATTCCTTCTCTCCAGAGATGCTGCCTACCCACTGAGTGACCATACTGAGGAAATTCCCACGTATATGAAGCAGAGAGAAACGTGAGTTCTACACGGCTCTGCCCGACTTTTGAGAATGGATTCTGTGGTTTGTACCCGCTCCCCCTCCCTGCTCACCCACCCACCCACCAAGCCAGCCAGCTTGTAACGAGGACCCTTCCTCGTTACAGCGGCGGAAGCAATATTTCCAAGAGAATGGGCAGAGAACTGGGGCAGCGCTGGAATGGGAGCAGGGCAGATGAGGCGTACCAAAGGAACAAACAAGTTGATGGCTGCAAGGGGCAGGCGGCAGTGGTCTTGTGCCCCAGCGAGGTAGACTGCTCTTCCCCCTGCTAATGCACACACAGAAAGAGAGAGATGAGAGCAGAGAATGATCCCAGCCTAGCTCTGGCACTGGACGGTGCGCATTTTTCCTTTATAGGTCATATCAAACGACGCGGCCACGCTGAATTCTATTTTTAACTCAAAGCCGCAGGATGGAGTTGTCTTCTTTTTACACTGTTGCTTCGCAGCCTCCTTCTCCTTGCTGCACAATGGCAGCGAGTGCGGGGCCGAGATCCTGCCTAGTTTTTTTAAGTTCTGATATTGAATAACTTTCAATACTGAATCAGAATATACTTACTGTATGAGATCCTGTCCAGCTCCTCTATTTGATACTTAAAACAGGCTTTCATTCACGGTTGGCTCAAGAGTAACCCGGGAGAGGAACTTGGTAACTCAGGAGAGGAACTTGGAACATCGCAGAAATTGGAAGTAAATGGAAAACGTAGTCATACCCATGGGAACTCGGTTAAACTCTTGAACATAAACTTGGAGTCTCGTACACAACCACGAGTCTTTCACTCGGGGTACCTCGTGGGTCAACTCGCACCGTGAGACAGGCCTTTAAATCTGTCCTTAAGTTTTGCTTTCACATCCCTGCTAAGCTTCTGCTGGAGTATTTTGACCAATTCTAGAATTCTCACTTAAAATATAAACAGTTAAGGGTGCAGATGAGGTTTACCAGGGTGCAGAGAAGAGTTGTTAATGAAGAAGGAGCAATCAGTTTCAAGTTGGCCAAGTACGACAGGTCATAGATTTTTTTGGTCCGTGATTTAAAAAAAAATATATATGAAGATTTTCTTAGTTATTGGGATCTGAAATTGTTCACATGAAGTAGCAATTTTGTTGGTTTTTTTTTTAAAGGTATGCAGGTATAAATATGGAACTGTAAGAAGGAACTGCAGATGATGGTTTAACCCGAAGATAGACACAAAAAGCTGGAGTAACTCAGTGGGACAGGCAGTATATCTGGAAAGAAGGGATGGGAAAGAAGCAGGCCATTGTAAGCTGTTTGTACGGTGAAAATGAGAAGCTAGTGCGACATAGGTGGGGGAGGGATAGAGAGAGAGAGGGAATGCCGGGGCTACCTGAAGTGAGAGAAATCAATATTCATACAACTGGGATGTAAGCTGCCCAAGTGAAATATGAGATGCTGTTCCTCCAATTTGCGTTTAGCCTCACTCTGACAATGGAGGAGACCGAGGACAGAAAGGTCTGTGTAGGAATGGGAAGGAGAATTAAAGTGTCCAACAACCAGGAGATCTGGTTGATTCACGCGGGCTGAGCGATAGTGCTCTGCGAACCGATCGCACAGTCTGCGTTTGGTCTCGCCAAAGTATAAAAGTCCACATCTTGAACAACAGATACAGTAGATGCAGTTAGAGGAGGTACAAGTGAACCTCTGCCTAACCTGAAAGGATTGTCAGGGTCCCTGGACAGAGTCGAGGGAGGAGGTATAGCGACAGGTGTTGCATCTTCTGTGGTTGCAGGGGAAGGTACCTGGGGAGGGAGTGGTTTGGGTAGGAAGGGATGAGTTGACCAGGGAGTTGTGGAAGGACCGGTCTCTGCGGAAGGCGGAAAGGGGTGGAGATGGGAAAATGTGGCTAGTGGTGGGATCCCGTTGGAGGTGGCGGAAATTTCAGATGATTATGTGTTGTATCCGACGGCTGATGGAGTGGAAGGTGAGGACTAGGGGGACTCTGTCTCTGTTGCAACTAGAGGGGGGGGGAGCAAGAGTGGAGCTGCGGGGTACCGAGGAGATACAAGTGAGGGCCTCATCTGTGATGGGAGAGGGGAACCCCCTAAAGAATGAGGACATCTCCGATGTTCCAGTATGGAACACCTCGTATTGGGCGCAGATGCGGTGTAGACAGAGGAAATGGGAGTAGGGGATAGAATCTTTGCAGGAAGCAGGGTGGGAAGAAGTGTAGTTGAGATAGTTGTGGAAGTCAGTGGATTTGTAATCGATGTCAGTCAATGGTCTATTTCTTGTGATGGAGACTGTGAGATTAAGAAAGGTGTCGGAGATGGTCCAAGTAAATTTGAGTGCAGGATGAAAATTGATGATGAAGTTGATGAAGTCCATGAGTTTTGCATGGGTGCAGGAAGTAGTACTGATGCAGTCATCAATGTAACTGAGATAAAGTTCGGGGATAGGGCCAGTGTACGCCTGGAACGGGGATTGTTCAACGTACCCTACAAAGAGGCAGCCATAGCTGGGGCTCATGCGGGTGCCCATAGCTACGCCTTGGACTTGGAGGAAATGGGAGGAGTCAAAGGAGAGTTGTTGAGGGTGAGGACCAGTTCTGCTAGGCAGAGGAAAGTGTTCGTAGAGGGAAATTGGATGGTTCTGCGGTCGAGGAAGAAACGTGGATTGGAAACACAGTGTAGCATGAGCCAGTAAAAAGCTATTGAAAACACAATTGGTGCTCTCAGTTTCTGTTCATTTTTGTCAGACTATTTTATCAAATCATTAAAAAAAAAATTAACCTTTGGAAACTGTCCAGTTCAAACACTTCACCAATTTTCTAAACTGTTGCGACTGAAAACTAATTTTATGCAATCTGTCATTAAATTCTTTAAGCTTTATTGTAGCAGCTTTAGGATGCTAGAAGAACCCATAGTTTCCCCCAATAGAATGCTACAAACATGCTTTCCAGGTGGATGTATATTCCTCATGACATTCCTTTCTTTCTTGTCTAACAACCAGTTACTCATACTTGCTTCTCCATCCCTGTTCCAAACTAACATTGTGACACCTTCTTTCCTTTTAAATTTGCATAGAACAGTGTTAGTTAAATTTGATCCAAAGCTTGATCTTTGAGTTAGTGTAAAGTCAACAATTTGTATGTTCCAAATTGGCATTGGGTTTTAGGTTTACTAATTTTAAAAGGCGTTTTCATCCCAAAACCAGTTCAAAGTGATGCATTCTTCTAGTATAAACTTGGGACTGTATATACTGCATACAGTTTTTGTAGTAATAATAAAGGTTTTGCTAGCATACTGAGACTCAGCAAGAAGAGGGTGCTGTTTTATTCGGTTTGTTATTGAAGATGTACGCTAAGCCCAGATTCATAATCAGCACCTGGAACCTTTTTTACTCGCCAAAACCTAGCATATTTGTTTGCTAATTTCAAGAAATAGTAGTTTAAATTTAGAAATACATTTAATTTGGGGAGAAAATTGTGTGTTGGTTTAAGTTCACAAATTAAATAAACCAAGGCACTCTCTTACAATTTGTTTTACAGTTGAATACGTTATCACATCAGCGTTGTGAAGTGATTCAGTCTTTTGTCATTGAGGTAGTCAACGACAAATAAAAAGCTGCCAAGTTCACTTGATGGAAAGTTCTGGTCCATGGTAAACCTGAGCAATTTAATTTGTACATATGAGGATTATAGATGTATGGTACCAGCATTTCCTGAATGAATGTAGTTGCCTGAGGGTTGACAGTGCAGGTTGTATCTTATGTTTGTACATTTTAAAACATTGAACAGGGTTTGACCAAGATGTCATTTGGTGGCAAGCTTCCAGATAAATTGATTAAACAGGTTCTTGGTTTGTGTGCATTTAAGTATAAGTTCAGGATCATAAGTGATAGGCGCAGAATTAGGCCATTTGGAACATTGAATAAGTTCAGGATCATAAGTGATAGGAGCAGAATTAGGCCATTCAGACCATCAAGTCAACGCCATTCACGCATGGCTGATCTATCTCTTCCTCCTAATCCCAATCTCCTGCCTTCTCCCCATAATCCCTGACACCTGAACTAATTAAGAATCTATCTGTGACTTAAAAATATCCATTGACTTGGCCTCCACAGACTTCTGTGGCTATGAATTCCACAGATTCACCACTCTCTGACAAAATAAATTTCTCCTCATCTCCTTCCGAAAGGAACGTCTTAATTCTGAGGGTATGACCTTTTGTCCTGGACTCTTCCACTTGTGCAAACATCCTCTCCACATCCACTCTATCCAGAACTTTCAGTATTTGGTAAGTTTCAATTAGGTTTTCCCCTTGTGAGATACGCTTTGTGCTCACAATTAATGCTCAAAGACTAAATCTTGGAAGCAAGAGTTCTTTATTCCTCTCGACTCTGCAGCAGACCCGGGTGCCTCTCCAAATCGAGACACACCGAAGCCAAAGAAGTCATCCCCCTTTATACACAGAATTTTACATTCAACCTCCCCTCTGGACCCTTCTCCAATCAGGGTCTGAGGTGCACAATCTGTAGGTACATCCCACCGTACATCCCCTCGCACCTCCCATATCATACATCGCATGTTCAAACATGTTCATGGTAATGAGCAGTTTCTTGACCAGGGGTGTGTTGTAATATTCATTTATTCTATTAAGCATGCTCAGTTGCTCATGACCTACCCTAGTTTTACTCACCTCCTAGTGAGCCCTCTCAGTTCTCCTATATCAGTACTAAAGCTAAGCTATAGTGACAAGGGTCCCATCTATCACTCCCTTCCACTGATATGGATCTCTTTACATCACTCCCTTCTACTGCTATACAATGCTATTACTTCTTACTCAAGGACTCAAGTATGGGTCTGGCAACCTTCAGACACAGCTGTGTCAGAATCCTCTCTCCAGCCCCTCTCAGTTCGGATTCTCTTTAAAACTCCTTACTTTAAGGGGGTTTAATCACTTTATCCCTCACACCCTCATCCTTCTAAACTCCAGCGGGTAGAGGCCCAGTGCCGTCAAACACTCATTTGGCATTGAAGTATTTGGTTATACTTCTTGGATTAGTTCATTATGTTAGATAAGAAATGTGTAGAGTGTAGCATTCCTGGGCAAATTCAGCACTTTTCTATGTTCATAAAACTTTTTGGAAAATGACAGTTTCATTGGTTATGGATAGCCGAACACTCGTCTGTTTAGCCATGGCTGAACTGTTTAGCCAGGAGCTTGAAATCTGCAACATCCAGGTTCATGAATAGCTACTTCCCCACAGCCATCAGGCTATTAAACTCAACTCAAACAAAACTCTGAACATTAATAGCCCATTGCACTTTATCTGGTTATTTATGTGTGTGTGTGTGTATATATATTCAATGGTATATGGTCACACTGATCTGTTCTGTATTTATTTATGCCTACTATATTCTGTTGTGCTGAAGCAAAGCAAGAATTTCATTGTCCTATCTGGGACACATGAGAATAAACTCTTGAATCTTAAATTTATGTCTTGCCCAGATCATTGGAGGACTTGTTAAGATCGTGTAGTCATGTACTTGGTATATATTGTATTCAGTTTTATTGAAGTTTGCTCTTTTCATATGTAACCTTGCTTCACCTCTAGTGAAATTGTTGCCATTTAGATTGAAGTGAATTATGTTGTTGTCTTTATAAGCTTTGGAGTTATTTGGAGACAGTAATCTCATTGCTCCATACTTGGCTTTGGGTTTTTGCATTATAGGTCTTAAGGCTAATTGCCTTCATGGTCAGTACTTGGTCATTTCATCTCTCTCATTTCAGGTTCATAATATTTTGACTGGAATTTTATTCCAAATTTATCAAGCACTCATTACATTGCCTGCAAATACCTATAAATCTATGCATTTCATCCTTGGATATTTGACACTTGAAATCTCATTAAAAAATGAAATTGATTGATTGGAAGCAGCAGCATGAAAATTAGTCCTTTGGTCCACCACGTCCATGCCGACCATCACCCGTTCACACTGTCATCCCACTTTCACATCCACTCGCTACACACAGAGCAATTAACCTGCAAATCTGCACATCTTTATGCCCATGTCCCACCTCGGAAACCTCAGGAGACTTTGCGCCCCACCAAAGGTTTTCGTGCGGTTCCCGGAGGTTTTTGTCAGTCTCCCTAATGGTCGAAAGTGGTTTCCGTTTTAAAAATCGGTAATTTTTTAGTCGAAGCCGGTTGCGATGCAAGTTGAAGGTGGTTGCCGGAGAACAAAAACCTCCGGGAAGCGCACGGAAACCTTGGGTGGGGCGCAAAGTCTCCAGAGGTTTCCATTCAGGTTTCATAAGTGGGACAGGGGCATAAGGAAGTGGGAGGAAACCAGAGCACCTGGAGGAAATGCATGCAATCAACAGGAGAATGTGCAAGCACCCCGAGGTCAGGATCAAACCTTGATTGCTGGCACTCTGAGGCAGCAGCTCTACTAGCTGCAACATTTGGTGCAAAGTGTTTGTAATGTGATAAAACATTAACAAAATATAGAAACTTGTGTATATGATTTGCTGAAGAAGTTAAGTTGAATTCCAGTCTTCGTGTATATGGATTATTTTGAGGCTTTTGCTTTATTTACCTATTAAATATACTGTCTGAAGAAGTGTCCAGACCCGAAACGTTAGCTATCCCCATTCTCCAAAGATACTGCCTGACACGCCAAGTTACTCCAGCACTTTGTGTCCTTTTGTGAAAACTCGCATCTGCATTTCTGTGTTTCTACCTTCTGCCTTCTTTATTCATCTGTTATATATATCCATGAATATTCAAAGTCGTGATAAAATGTTTAAGTTTTCTATGTTGAACTTGATATTCGTGAGCATTTTATGACCTGGCTGGTTAAAAGTGCATTTGAGAATATAAATATATCCTACTCAGAGTAGTTGACTGGTATACAAAATGATGGCTGGAACTTAAATAGAAGAGAGCTTTTATTTTGCTTCGTGTCGCAGTGATGAAAATATTTTAATGAACTGGATAACATGCTTGTTAATACTGTAAAATTTTGCAGTTAAATATCAAATTTTACTGTAAGTGCTACTTTTTACGTGAAACACTATGTTATTTACCCAGCTGATTGCTTTAGAAAGCTACAATTTGTAGGAACTACATCTTGTTGTGCATGATGTTTTGTTCTCTAGCAGTTTATTTATCTTTTCATCCTATTATAATTCTCTGATTGGCCATTCTAAATGATTACTGATATTCTTTTCCTCACTAAATCCCGAGCTCAGACCTTCATCTTGAGCATCTTTGAGACTTTTAAGTGTCAGAAAAAATGTTGCAATTGGTGACTCATTGGAGTACTTAATCTGGTGAGTGAAGGAGAAATTCCTGCCTTTTTGTATCCACCAGTTCCATTGCTCTGCGATTTGTAGCCATGCGTTCAGCTGCCTCAATCTGAGATTTCTTTCTAAACTGCTTCTCTTCTCATCATTTATTATCAGGAGATTTAGGGAAATGCCAATACAACTAAGTTAACCTAGGACTCTAATCAGTTCAGTTGGAGGTTGCACATATTTAGACAATTTATAAAAATGTATACAATCAGTTTGTTTCTTGCATCACTTATATATATTTTGAACAGATTTCAAGGATTGGGTATCTTCAGCTCTGCAGGAAATGATATAACAGATTCTGAATTTGTGGGAGGGTCTTGTAGTTACTAATTTATTTTATTTAATGCATTAAAAAAATATTTTTTTCGAGGTATCTTCTTTCACAAATATATGAAGTTTTTCTTAAAGTTTCATATCAGTTTAATTTTGGCTTCTGGCTTACTTTTTGCAGCTCAAGCTTGGGAAAATATGTTTAATGCCTCTGCTTCAAGTCCAAATCCCAATAATCCTGCTGAGTATTGTTCTACTATACCACCACTGCAACAAGCTCAGGCGTCAGGGGCACTCAGTTCTCCGCCGCCCACAGTAATGGTCCCTGTGGGAGTTCTCAAGTATCCAGGCACAGAAGGTAATGCTAATTTTGTGCAAATGTGCTCTGCAATACCTAAACAGGAAATTGACTTTACACATTAATAGATTTTGAACATATTTTTGCAGAACATGAAATAACTGATTGTTTCAGGTATTCTTATGGTACATTTTCTTGCTCTTTGGAGAATGTTCCTATTTGGGTAGACCAAGCTATCAAGCGAATAAAGTGTTTTTTATTCGCTTGAGAGCTTAGTATACTTTACTTACTAAAAAGAGAGAAGAATTTTCAGTTTCAATTCAAAATGCATTTTACCTTTTCTATAAATATTTGTGAACTTGGTCATAAAGTTCAAATTGCATTTTAATTTGGATTAAAATATCATTACTTCATTTGGGGATTCAGAAATTTTCATATGAAATTGCTTTTAGCATGTGACATGAAAAGGATGAAAAGCTTATATTAAATGCATGATTTTTAAAAATATTTAAACTTATGCTGTTCTATAATTAATGAGCTGTATCAAAATTCATACATTTGATTCATAATGATGCAAAGACTAAATATTTTCAATTACTTTCATTGAAAATATATTGTGTACATATTACATTGCAGATCTTCGATCTTTTAGTGAAAATTTATAAGCGCTAGTATGCCTTATTGTAAATTTATCCATTGTTCACGATGGACAATTTGACCCGATGAGTTACTGAGAACTTCCAATGAGGATTTAAACTAGACTGGTAGGAAGATGCAATGCAGTAGTGAGGCAGGTCAGAGGCTGGAGGTCAGTACAGAAGGCAATGACAGCTGTGTTCAATGGATAGGAGAGGCATGAGAATGGCAGGGAGCAAGGGAAGATTGTTTTTAGTTAAATTACATTATTTCAATTCTAGAGGCCTGACTGGTAAGGCAGATAAACCCAGAACGGATAGGTACGTGTGACTGGGATATTATTGTTATTATGGAAACCTGGTTAAGAGAATGTCATGATTAGCAGATTAATGTTCCACGGTAGAAATTAGATGTACATGGAGATCAGGAGAGTTGCTCAATTGATTAATGAGACATCACAGCAGTCATTTTACAGCCGCTTCCCATCAGCTGCCAGCAATGAGGGATAGACTTGGCTAAAAAATAGCATCTTAATTGCTGGGAAATACGGTAACTCTTTAGGCAGATTTCAGACTTTCTTAGGACCTGTTTAAGGCTGACAAACCACTTATCCATGGTCAACATAAGATGGGTGGAAAGGCCAGTTTCCATGCTATACAGCTCTATGACTCTCTGATTTGGCTGTAAAAACATTCCCAGCATGCAAAAGAATAAATGGATTCGGAAAAAAGCTGAAAATCTGAAACAAAAACAAAATGCTGGAAGTACCCATGAGGCCAAGCTATATTAGTGGGAATAACATCAGAGTCGACATTTAGGTCAGGGACTTCTATTAAGATAAAAAGTTGAAAATCCAAGTCTGTCAAGTTGTACTGAAGGGAAGAACTAGAGAGAACAGAGGGAGTATCTATGATAGAATGTGGACAAAAGGTATCAAAAGTTAAATGTTTAAAAACTAGCAGTTTGAGACAAAATAAAAAAGAAACAAATTGAAATGGAGTGACACATGCTATTATCTGAAATTATTAAATTCAACATTAAGTCCTGAGGGCTGCAATGTACAGGGATGGAAGAAGATGTGCAATTCCTTGAGTTTACCGTCAACCTTTGGAGCAGTGTAGGTGTCTAAAATCGGAGGCGTCAGAATGGGAACAAGCTAGAGAATTGAAGTAAAAGGCTTCATATAAATCCATATAAATGACGGATGAAAGAAATGCATATAGTCTCCAAATATATGATTGATAAATTAGTAAATTGTGAGAATTTATTACATAACAAAAAAGATGGCAGATAAAGTATTAAATGGATGAATGTGAGGTGAAATCTTAAACAAATGCATGGGGCATTGGTGAGACCGCACCTGGATTGCCTTATTTTGGTTTAAAAGGCAGTGTAGGAAAGGTTCATGTAATTAGATGTGTTGGTTGAGATCTCATCCTAACGAATAAAAATTGAGCTGATTGTGTCTAAACATTGTTGAATTTAGAAAAATGATAGGTGGTCCCATTGTTTAAGATTCTGAAGAGTCTAATGGTAAGGCAAAACTGAGGGTCTTGGGATAAGGGTAGTCCATGTAAAACGGAGATGAGTTTCTATTTAGAGATGTAAATTTTTGGAATTCAAACAAGTGTCAAGAGAGTGTCAAAAGTGTTTAATTGTTATATGTACGGTCAACTAAACAATGAAATTCTTACTTGCAACATAATAAGCCTATAAACGAAATGTACATAGATAATACATAATTTTAAAACATTCAGTAAATTATAACCACAATCAAAGAGAGTCCATAGAAGTTCATAGTTGTGGTAAGGGATGTGTAGTGTTCAAGAGCCTGTTGGTTGTTGGGAAGAACTATTCTTGACCTGGTGGTCACAGATATCAGACACAATTGGAACCACCTCTACAACTTCTTCAGCTGTTTGTTCCTTAGATACACATCCTCTTTGTGGAAAAAGCTGCCGCTCAGGTTCCTTTTAAATCTTTTCTCTCTCACCTTAAACTCATGCCCTAATAGTTTGCCCAATAGTTTTAGACTGAGCACGAGGAAATTGAGGATCCAATTGCACTGGGATGAAAAGTAATGCAGTTTCCCGAGTTTGATAAAAAATTTGGAGGGGACGATGGTGTTGAATGCTGAGCTGTAGTCAATGGACAACAGCTTGACCATTGTTTTTATTGTCTAAATGGCCCAGTGCAAAATGGAGATTCCCCGTTAATCAATCGTGGCAATAGGCAAATTGTAGTGGGTCCAACCAATTCGTCAAAGCACTTCATCACCACGAACATTAATGCTATTGATCAGTAGTTGTTGAGGAATGTCACCGTACTCTTTAAGTATGAGTATCGGGTGGCACAGTGGAGCAGCGGTAAAGTTGCTTTCTTACAGCGCCAGAGACCCAGGTTCGATCCTGACTACAGGTGCTGTTTGTACGTTCTCCCCGTGACCTCTGAGGATTTACTCCGGGTGCTCTGGTTTCCTCCTAAATCCCAAAGATGTACAGCTTTGTAGGTTACTTGGCTTGGTCAAATTGTAAAAATTGTCCCTAGTGTGTCGGATAGTGTTCGCAGGATAGTGTTCGCAGGATCAGTGTGAACTCGGTGGGGCCTGTTTCCGCATTGTATCTTTAAACTAAACTAAACTCTTTTGTCGCTGCCTATACACAGAAAGAAGGAGCACAGCCAGGT
Source organism: Okamejei kenojei (assembly GCA_035221665.1). Taxonomy (NCBI): domain Eukaryota; kingdom Metazoa; phylum Chordata; class Chondrichthyes; order Rajiformes; family Rajidae; genus Okamejei; species Okamejei kenojei. The sequence goes on from CM069140.1 coordinate 48,022,384, forward strand.
GATCTTATTTTTTAAAGTGACGAAGAGGAATGGAGCGATAGGTATCTTTGGTGGAGTAGCAATGGTTAAGTGTACCTGATATTTTGGTACTGCTGAACACGTATTGGTGGTAGTTAGGAAGTGACTTCTTCAAACTGGGGTGAAGTCTCTAGGTTTGATGGAAAAGGTGTCAGGTGTTTGTTGACCACGACTCAGCTCCGCCAGTGCAAACCTGATGTCTGCCTAGGGCGGGATGTAGACTGCAGTCATGATAATGGAGATGAATTCCGTTGGGAGGTAGAGGGATGGGACTTCATTGCTAGATGTTCCAGGTGTGGAGAGCAGGTGTTGGACTAAACTGCTACATCCGAGCACCGCAAAGAGTTTACCATTAAGTGGACGGAGTTGCCTTTCCCTTTTCCCCCAATGCAATTGTCTAGTCCATATGATTAATGGAGCACACAGCATTTTCTCATGTCTCTTTGATAAAGCAGCCTTGGCCTTAAGTCCTCAATCTTTTTTTGTCGGGATTGTACATTGGCCAGTAGAATGCAAGGGAGGATAGGCGAGAGGGGGGTTGTAGTTCCCTGTGCTTCAATCTTAATTGCAGGCCAAACCATAATGTAAGTGCAGTCCTCCATGAGGTCAGGGATTCCTCTGTCGTTTGGGATTCCCTTGCTGTCAGGAACTCCATTACCATTTAAATAGATTAGCAGTCTGTCAGTTACAGCACTGATTTGTGCTGTTCTTTAATTCAAGAAGTTAAAATTGGCAATATTTGATGTTACTTGCAAAATGTTGCCACAGTCCGGCACTATCTTTCAATCAATTCTTTATCACTGATATGTGGATGGTGAATCGTTACATGTATTGAAACTGAGAGATGTTTGAACTACTGGGGGACCAAGGATTATTGATTCATTGAGCTATACAGCACTGAAACAGCCCTTCGGTTCAACTCATCCATGCCAACCAAGTTGTCTAATCAGGTTACTCCCACTTGCGAGTGCCTGGCCTATATCTATTTCCTGTTCACAATAGGATCTGCCTCTACCATTTCCCAGCAGTTCGTTACATATACACAACAGTGTGTGGAAAAAGTTGCTCCTCAAGTTAGTATTAAATCTTTCCCCTCTCATCTTAAACCCATGTCCCATAGTTTTACTCTCCCCTACCCTGGGGAAAGACTGTGGCTATTCATCTCATGATTCTACAAAACCTCGAAGTTCACCCCTTGGCCTCCTATGCTCCGGTGAAAGAAGACCAAGTCTCCTTGTAACCCAAAGCATCTAGATCTGATAAGAAGGGTCTCGACCCGAAACATTACGTATTCCTTCGCTCCATAGATGCTGCCTCACCCGCTGAGTTTCTCCAGCATTTTTGTCTAACATTGATTTTTCCAGCATCTGCAGTTCTTTCTTAAACATCCCTGTACATCTCTTTTGCACTCTTTCGAGTTTAATTACATCTTTCCTATAACAGGGTGACCAGAACTGTATACTGTACTCCAAATATGTTGTGGCCTTACCAACATCTTGTAAAACTGTCACATGATATGCATACACAATAGCCTGACCAATGAAGGCAAGCATGTCAAATGCCCCCTTCACGATTTTGTCTTCTTATGTCTCCATTTTCTTGGAACCATCCACCCGCACGCTTGGGTCTCCCTCTACTACAACACTTTGCAGGGCAAGTCCTGCCTGTTTGTCCTATTATAAAGGAATACATGCAAATGGATTAAACTCCACTTGCCATTTCTTTGTCCATTGGCCAAGTTGATTAGATCCCATTGTAATCTTGGATAACCTTCTTTACTGTCTATTACACCAATAATTTTAACGTCATCACAAACTTACTAACCATGTCACCATGTGTGTATATATTTATATAATGGTATGTGGACACACTGATCTATTCTGTATTCATGCCTACTATATTCTGTTGTGCTGAAGCACAGCAAGAATTTCATTGTCCTATCTGGGACACATAACAATAAACTCTCTTGAATATTGAATTTCAATTCACATACAAATCATTCTTCTTCTTCTTGCGTATGGCTCACATAGCCTAAAGTTGTAGGTCAACTTGTTCTATTTGATCTTTTTGTTTGTGCACATCGGGTTGATTGCATTAGTCGAAACAGGGTGGACAAATCATTAATAACAAACTTCAGGAGACCCAGCACCAATTCCAGTGGTATACCAACTGTTTCAAGTCTCCAATCTGCAATGCCACACCTTGCCACTTCCCTATGACTCCTATCTTCAAGTCAATTTTGTAACCAGTTGGCTAGCTTGCCCTGAATTCCAAGTAATCGAACCTTCCAAAACAGCCACCCTGATTATGTGAATAGGGTGTAAAATGCAGTTGCAACTAAAATCAAATGAACCATTGTCTTGTTGAATGGAAAGAGGAAGTTGTGACCCATTCATGCCCTTATTCCATATTCTCTCAATTAATGTATCATCAACTATTTATCTTTCCTTTTTAATGATAGTCACTACTTGAATTGAAGGCAGGCTTGAGAAAGCAATGCTTTATGTTGAGAAAATAAGCATTCATGCAGTCAGCTTTGTTATTTTGTTGCCCCATTGTTTTTGGTACAGAAGAACATTGGGTTAATTGTGTCGGATTTTGATTAACTAATGTATGTGTTTAGTAACTCACTCAAAGGAGCAACGGCGAGTCTGGTTTGCTGATGGAATCTTACCAAATGGAGAAGTTGCAGATGCAGCAAAACTATCAACAGGAGGACCATCTATGAAACGATCTTTGACGGTATCACATGATCCTGGTAAAGAAGTTGCAACCAAACCCACAGCCTCAGAGGTATGAATCTAATTAAAAGATACCAGAGTAGAAATGGTGTTCATTCATTGCAGTTAATTCTGTATGTAGAAAAATGCTCCAGCAGTGATTTTGTGCAAGGTGTTCGATCGGGTTCATGTCCAGGCTCTGGCTGGGCTGCTCAAGGACATTCACAGACTTGTCACGAAGCCACTCCTGTGTTATCTTGGTTGTGTGCTTAGGGTCGTTGTCCTGTTGGAAGGTGAACCACCGCCCCAGTCTAAGGTCCAGAACGCTCTGGAGCAGGTTTTCATCAAGAATCTCTCTGTACTTTGCTCCGTTCATCTTTCCCTCGATCCTGACTAGTCTCCCAGTTCCTGCCGCTGAAAAACAACCCCACAGCACGATGCTGCCACCCCATGCTTCACCGTAGGTATGGTATTGGCCAGGTGATGAGTGGTGCCCGGTTTCCTCCAGACGTGACGCTTGGCATTCAGGCCAAAGAGTTCAATCTTGGTTTCATCAAACCAGAAAATCTTGTTTCTCATAGTCTGAGAGTCCTTTAGGTGCCTTTTGGCAGACTCCAAGCGGGCTGTCATGCGCCTTTTACTGAGGAGTGGCTTCTGTCTGGCCACTGTACCATAAAGGCCTGATTGGTAGAGTGTTGCAGATTTAGTTGTCCTTCTGGAAGGTTCTCCCATCTCCACATGGGAACTCTGGAGCTCTGTCAGAGAGACCATCAGGTTCTTGGTCACCTCATTTACCACGGCCCTTCTCCCCCGATTGTTCAGTTTGGTCGGGCGGCCAGGTCCATGAAGAGTCCTGGTGGTTCCAAAGTTCTTCCATTTAAGAATGACAGAGGCCCCTGTGCTCTTCGGGACCTGCAATGCTGCAAAAATTGTTTTATGCCCTTCCCCAGATGTGTGTCTCGACACAATCCTGTCTCGGAGGTCTACGGACAATTCCTTCGTCTTCATAGCTTGGTTTTTGCTCTGACATGCACTGTCAACTGTGGGACCTTATAGAGACAGATGTGTGCTTTTCCAAATCATGTCCAATCAATTTAATTTACCACTGACTCCAATCAAGTTGTAGAAACATCTCAAGAATAATCAATGGAAACAAGATGAACCTAAGTTCAATTTTGAGTGCCATAGCAAAGGGTTTGAATACTTATTTAAATGTGATATTTCAGTTATTTCCTTTTAATTACTTTGCAAAAATATTAAAAAACCTGCTTTCGCTTCTTCATTCTGGCATAGATTGTGTAGTAGATTGATGATTTAAAAGTTTTTTTAATCCATTTTAAAATAAGGCTGTAACGTAACCAAATGTGGAAAAGTGAAGGGGTCTGAATACTTTCTGAATGCACTGTATGGTCTGATGTACCAAACATTTTGCAACTTTAGTTTCTTTGAGTATTTTGGTCCATCAAAGTACACCATTCAATACAGGAGGATCTTATTATTAACCTGTTTGTTTACTAAAGGATTTATCGAATAAATCTATTTTGCAAGTGCAAAAAAATGTTGGGGTATGTCACTAGGTTTGATTAATAACACAGTCGTTTTAATTTTATACTGTTTCAGAACGCAGCTACGTCATTGGGTACTACAGCTCAAATAGGCAGTCCAGTTGGAAGTGCAATTAATTTAGTCCCAGAAAATGGGCTCCCGCCTATTCTCATCTCTACTGGTGTCAAAGGAGGTAAGTGTGACAGTACAAAAACCTTTTTACGTGATTGCAGGGCTCTCACTTAACTTTTTTTCTCTGATGCCAGCCGGGCAACCTAGGCAGCTTTTTACGTTGCCAAATGACAGTTTAGGTGGTCTTTTAAGATGGCTTGCATGACGCTTGCGATGATGTGCTCAGACGAAGTGCTTAGTTACCAGTCGGAATTATGCTCAATGAAGCATTCACATATTATTCCTGCTTCAAATAAAGTCGCAAGCTAAACATATTCACCAATCAAGACATGATATATACCACAATGACATGCAGCAAAATTACAATACAGTATCTCAACTCTTTTTACACGTTGGAATGAATGCAATTTCTATTATTTCTTTCCACTTCCAAACAAAAATGTGGATGGATTATTCAGCGTATGAAACGTCGCTATTCCTTCGCTCCATAGATGCTGCCTCACCTGCTGATTTTCTCCAGCTTTTTTATCTACCACCCATTCACAGAAGTTCTGTTATCCCTCTTTCCTCACCCACTCCCTACACATTAGGGGCAATTTTACAGAGACAACTTAACCTACAAAGCCAATGTGTTGTTGGGATATGGAAGGGAAACCCACACGCTAGAGAGAATGTGCAAATTCAACACAGACAGTGCCTGAAGACAGGATCGAACACAGATCTCTGGCATGTGAGGCAGAAAGTCTACCAGCTGTGCCACTATATTTTGTTTTCCAACACACAAAAAATTATACGTTGATAACTTTGGTTACTAAAAAAAATAAACTATCCATTTTCAGTCTTAAATCTCTAGGTCACGTTATGTCCCCCTTTACAGCTACTGTATGTTATCATTCAGTTCAAGACTATGGGGCAGTACATTGGACATAAAGTTGCTGCCTAAAAGTGCCGGAGACCCGGAATTTGTCCTGAATATGGGTACTGTCTGTATGGGGTTTGCTCCTTTTCCCTTTGATTGCATGGGTTTTTTCCGGGGTGCTGTTGTTTCTTTCCACATTACAAAGGTGAGCAGGAACCTTTTTCAAACCCAACCCAAAACGTAATATTTTCCTTTTGTTCAGAGATTCTGTCTGACCTGTTGAGTTACTCCAGCTTTTTGTGTCTATCTTCAGTTTAAACCAGCATCTGCAGCTCCTTCCTACACACACGATACTATATGATAGAACTTTATTAATCCAAGGAGGGAAATTGTGTGTGTGTGTGTGTGTGTGATATATATATATATATATATATATTTTACACACACACACATATATTTATATAGTTATACTAGACCAAGTCTGTTCCCCCAACGTGCAGTTGCGGGTGGAGGGGGGGGGGGGGGGCAGCATGCGGCGTCACACACGCTAACCACCCCCACACACACACACTAACTACCCCCCGCACACACGCTAACTACCCCCCTTGATATGATATTAATATTATTAAGTTGCTCCTATTACCCCACAGCTGCCCTATCTACTGACGCATAGCCCCCAACTCACAGGCGCGTCTAGAGAGGGAGGGGGGGGGGGGTAGAGAGTGAAGGCAGAGAGGGAAGGGAGAGAGACTGAGAGAGATGGGCAGAAAGAGAGAGGGGAGGAGGAGAGGGAGGGGGGGAGAGAGAGAGTGGGGAGAGAGAGAGGAGGGGAGAGAGAGATGGGGAGAGAGAGAGAGAGAGAGAGAGAGATGGTGGAGAGAGAAAGAGAGAGAGAGAGGAGGGGAGAGAGGGGGGTGCGAAAGGTTTATTTCAAAACTCGCTTGCCCGCTCGCAAGGTTTTTTTCAAAGGACATCCGAGCAGCGCGACTGCAGTGCTTTTGGTTTGCAGCGGGAGGGAAGGGCATGACTTCACTCGCTGAGCCGGGGGCAGGTTTCCCAGATGGAGTAATGGCCGCGAGGGCCGCCTTTTCATCGCGTGGCCAGCGCGACGAGAACGGGCGGGGGAGACAGAGAGGATTCAGAAACAAGCCGGTGGCCTCCGGTGACCGGCTGTGACCTCCGGATCTGCAGACCGGAGATAGTTATTTCTGCGCGTTTTGAAGAACCGCGGGGGGGGGAAGAGTGTTAACGTACTTCGTGGAAAACTGAGCATGCGCGTTGACAGCAGGTGCATTAATCCAGGGCGGGGGGTTGGGACCATGAGTGAGTTGGGCCAAGAGCAAGGGCATTGTGAGGTCAGCAGCTGGGCAACCGTTATATTTTTTTTTAATTGTCAGTTTGGTGATAAATTTTAGTAAATATCTCGGGAAATAATTGACCAAATTTATAGAGAATTGGATTTTTGAAATCATAAGGAACATTTCTACCAGAAGATGTAAAAATGTCACTGTTATTGTAATGTCAGCAGCTGGGCAGCAGTCAGATTTTAAAAAAAGGTCAAATTGGTCAACAATTTTAATAAAAAAGTCGGGAAAATAATGTATCAAATGTACAGAGGAGTGGATTTCTAAAATAACAAGGAAAAGCTCTACTGAAATCTCTACATTAAAAATTTCCCAGTTTCGGCATCTGGTTTTCGAGGAGATATGTTTCAAAGGCAAATGACACACACACATGTGCGCGCACACACACACACACACACACACACACACACACACACACACACTTTTAAAAGTATATAGATATTGATATATAAATATACGCTATTTTGTTTTCTCGTTTACAACATTTTTACAGAGGACTATGTTTACATATTCTGTTGTGCTGCAGCAAGTAAGGATTTCATTGTTCTAACTGGCACGTGAGAGAATAAAACACACTTGACTTGCGTCGCTGTGTGGGATAGAACTAGTGTACGGGTGATCGGTGGTCGGTGTGGACTCGGTGGGCCGAAGGGCCTGTTTCCGAGCTGTATCTTTAAATTTAATTAAAAACACTAAAACCGGAGGTAGTCTAAAGAAGAGTCTCTACCCGAAACGTCGCCCAATTTCTTCTATCCAGAGATGCTGGCTGCTCCATGTGTAGGGCGGCCTGTTAAACAGTTCTTTTGTCAGTCCAATTCAAGGAAACTTGCACAATTAAAGCAAGGAATAGTCTTCACCCTGCCATTGTCACCCAACCAGATGCAACTAAATTTAAGGTAGACAAAAATGCTGGAGAAACTCAGCGGGTGAGGCAGCATCTATGGAGCGAAAGAAATAGGCGACGTTTCGGGTTGAGACCCTTTTTCAGACTGATGTGGGGGTGGGGGGGGTGGGAAGAAGAAAGGAAGAGGTGGAGACAGTGGGCTGTGGGAGAGCTGGGAAGGGGAGGGGAAAGAAGGAGAAAGCAGGAACTACCTGAAATTGGAGAAGTCAATGTTCATACTGCTGGGGTGTAAACTACCCAAGCAAAATATGAGGTGCTGCTCCTCCAATTTATGGTGGGCCTCACTCTGGCCCTGGAGGAAGCCCAGGACAGAAAGGTTGGATTTGGAATGGGAGGGGGAGTTGAAGTGCTGAGCCACCGGGAGATCAGGTTGGTCTCACCGATGTAGAGCAGCTGACACCTAGAGCAGCGGATGCAATAGATGAGGTGCAGGTGAACCTCTGCCGCATCTGGAATGACTGCTTGGGTCCTTGGATAGAGTCATGGGGGCAGGTAAAGCGACAAGTGTAGCATTTTCTGCGGTTGCAAGGGAAAGTGCCAGGAGAGGGGTGGTTTGGGTGGGAAGGGACAAATTGACCAGGGAGTTACAGAGGGAGCGGTCTCTGCGGAAAGCCGAAAGGGGAGAAGATGGGAAGATGTGGCTTGTTGTGAGATCCCGTTGGAGGTGGCGAAAATGTCAGAGGATTATCTGTTGTATGTGACGGCTGGTAGGGTGGAAGGCCCTTGTTACGAGTGGGGGGTATTGGGAGTGAGAGCAGAGTTACTGGGTATAGAAGAGACCCTGGTGAGAGCTTCATTATAGTGGAAGAGGGGAACCCCCGTTCCCTAAAGAATGAGGACATCTCCGATGCCCTGCTTTGGAAGCCAGTGGTGGGAAATTTAAAGTAGCTCTATTTTCCCAAGAACCCTTTTTTGCTTAAGTCCTCCACTACCTCCATTTTAAATTCCATTTGAAATATTTTTCGAGGACCAGGAAACCAAGAAGCAAGAGTTACTCCAGGGAGTTACACCAGCCCCAGGGAGTGATTCTGCGTTGGGTTTCAGCGGTCGCGGCAAGGCGGCGATCAGACAGCATGGCGGCCAGATCTCCCACAATGCAAAGGGAGGGAGATAGTGCCTGGCGCCGACCAGTGGCCGTGGCAATGCACATGTGCAGGGCGGCCTGTTAAACAGTTCTTTTGCCAGTCCAATTTAAGAAAACTTGATTCAAACTCTTGTTGCTGTTGAAATCGATTCTTTATTCTGACAGCGCTGGATAATTCTTTAAACCTTCCAACACACAGCTGGAGGCAGGTCCAAAGAGCTAATAACTTTGATACAAACTTAACACGTTATATAGGTATTAGACAATTATGGAACAGAAGGTGTGGCAAACTATTAACCTATCATTATGGTTTACCATACATTAGCTTATTTGCATTAACCAATCAACTAAATCCTTTCCAGTGATTGACAACACGTGTAGTCACATGATTTTCCCTTTCCTGGCCTCTTTACAACCCTTGCTCCCTCTGTGGTTTTCTTTACCCTCTTTGCTCAAAATCATTTTATTTCAATGAAGTAAAACCACAGAAATATAAAATCAATTCTCAGAGACCACCTCTCAGATTATAAAATACACATCATACAGCAATCACACGATACATACACACAAAACATATATTTTCACTTTTGGAAAAGAAAGTTATTTCTAAAACTTCAGATTTAAACAAAGTCTAATACTTACAATCCTAATTAAAACACGATACCCTTCACAGATAATTTCCCTACAACTACATAGTTAAAATACAGTTACTCATGGATTACAAATATTAAATGAGTTTTGCCCCGTTCTTACAAAGTGGTAAAGACTTAAGTTATTTCTAATCACCCAACTCCAAGCACACAAAGGCCATATACTTGTCACAATTGATAAATTATAATTGCTCCTTACCAAGCTCGGGTCTAGTTTCATTCTGAATTACAACGTCCCCCTTCAATCTCTGGACGAAAGGAATGTAAGGTCTCTTTTGTGACTCCCCACTAATAGCATTCCACACAGCAAATGGGAGATTACTATATGCAGACCCCAGTCGTTTGGCTTTGATCAAAACTTTCTCAGTTTTCTATAAACATAAGAAATCACCCTTATACAAAGGTCACACAACCATCACCTATGCCTTATCTCTTATCTCAACATAAATACATTTAAACAGCACAAACCAAATCACAGACTGTTATCTAGCCGCCTTGCTGTCTAAGACCCAACATAAACATCCATAAATCCTCTTTATGACACACCAGAGCTCAAAGATGTGTCACAAAGAAAGAACAAATGATGCCTATGTCCTGGGAAGAGATCCCATTAACGACCTATACTATAAACACCAGCCTAAACCAAATACAACTTCTGACTGTGTTATAGCTGCTTCTAAGCAAACAAAGCTATGCCTATTCAGATCAACATTTCCATGTTATGATAAGCCATCTGTTCTGTGTGTGTGTGTGTTCTTTGTACTTTATTTATTTGTGGGGGCATGTATTTCTGAAAACCCCAAACCCTTCTCTTGCAACTCAACATAAGTTCCTCACACAAAAGTTATTATCTGAGCAATTCTATTATATAATATTTCCTCAGGGGGAGGATGCGCTGGTCGTGGCAGTGCGCATGTGCTGGGGGAGAATGTGCAGGCCGTGGCAGTGCGCATGTGCAGGGGGAGGATGTGCAGGGCGTGGCAGTGCGCATGTGCAGGGCAGCCGAGGATATGTTGGGCGTGGCAGTGCGCATGTGCAAGGTGGCCGGTCGTGTCCGTGGATAAGGAGCGGCCGGAGAGCGGAGTCTCGGCAGCCCGGACACGGATGACGGGCGGAGACGGAGAGTGATAAGAGAGAGATAGAGAGGGGGATCAAGCCGGGCAAAATTACATGGCTTTTAGGTTGCCCGGCGGGACTTTAGGTGGCCATTTGCAACTGGGCAACCGTTAATTTTGAGCCCTGGATTGTTACTGTTGAATCATAGATTCATTAAAATAATAGCAGAATACAGGATGTTCAACCTATCCTCCCTGTGTTGCAAAACAGCTACCCAACCAAATCCAGCCTACTATGCCCAGATCTGTAGCCGCATGAGTTACAATTCTTCAAGTGCACATTAAAATACAATCTGCCACACTCAAATATTTTTTATCATTGATTCTGAAATTTTATTTTATTTTAAAACCATCCTAATCTCATGGAGGCGCAGGGGAGACGGTGAGATCTAGAAACGGTAGGGAGATAAGCAGGTCTGAAGAAGGGTCTCGACCCGAAACGTCACCCATTCCTTCTCTCCAGAGATGCTGCCTGTCCCGCTGAGTTACTCCAGCATTTTGTGTCTACCCTAATCACATGGATATCAGTTTTCTCCTCCTTATTCCCCAACCACTTCAAATGTTATGCAATCTCCAGTGGGGTGGGTATAGGATTGTTAGGCTTTAACCCAGCCATGACTGAAGGGGACCTAAGAAGGCTTTAAATATCTGAACGTACATGAAGCTATATTCAGATTTTAGTTGATATATCACATACAAATCAGCTTATCAGTTTTCATAAATGTTTCAACAAAGATGGATTTTTTTTTTTGTGCTAGATTATGCAGTTGAGGAACAGCCATCACAGATGTCTCTGATGCTGCAGTTGGAAGAAGGAGGCCCCGATCCTCTAGTTTTTGTTTTAAATGCAAACTTGCTTGTTATGGTCAAACTTGTCAATTGTGAGTATTTTCATGCATTTTCATTTCTCTGGTATGACTAAACACTTGCTACTTTTATAGCTAACATCTTCAGGAAAGTTTATGTTGATTTCTAAATTTAAAACGTCTCAAACTAAAGCTGAACCTCATTCTATTAACTAGTCAAAGGTAAGTTTTTATTTGGTGTCTATGTAGTTTATAGTCTTAAGTGGCATAGCAAATTTGATACCTGTTTCTGTAACTTAGCATGTAGTTTTTTGTTTGTCACCACATAAGGTGGTTGTGGCTTCAATCACAAGAAACTTGAGAGGCTTGAACTCAATGTAGGCGACATGCCTGTAAGATGATATTTTAAAGGGAGATTTTGTAAGCTCTTGAAAAATGTCAGAGATTTTGTGGCATTATTTTGAAGAAGAGTCCGGTTGTTTTCCAGCGTACCGATTTATATTTATTCCGCTATCACAAAAAAGATAGCACAATCATTAACATGTGACTAATAACATTGTTGAGACATGCTATAAACAGTGCTTAAATGCCAATACTGACATTTCTTTTAGTCATTAAGTGCTTAATCAATGCCTTGAGATTGTGAATGGTTTTATAAGGATCGGACAGGCTAGGTGCAGGATGAGAGAGTTAGATTTAGCTCTTAGGGCTAAATGAATCAAGTGATATGGGAAAAAGCAGGAACTGGGTACTGATTTTGGATGATCAGCCATAAATGGTGGTGCTGGCTCGATAGGCTGAATGACTACTCCGCTATTTTTCTATGTTTCTATATAAATGAGCAAGTGTTTCTTTTAATTTTTTAAAATCTTTTTTCTCTTGTGCATTCAATGGTTAATGTTTCTTTCTCTTGTGGTCACCATCTTTCTTGTGGTTTAGAGATTTTTTTGTCAATATGTTAACATTGCAAAAAGTAGGCATTCAAAGATTTAAGCCCCAAAAATTTATATTGTACCACTGGTAAATCAGAAATTCAAGTTCAACTGGTGTTGAATATCTTGAATCAAGGTTTAATTGTCAGGGAGAAACAAGGAATTGCAGATGCTGGTTTACAAAAAAAGACAATAGACGATAGGTGCAGGAGTAGGCCATTTGGCCCTTCGAGCCAGCACCGCCATGCAATGTGATCATGGCTGATCATCCCCAATCAGTACCCCGTTCCTGCCTTCTCCTCATATCCCATGACTCTGCTATTTTTAAGAGCCCTATCTAGCTCTCTCTTGAAAGCATCCAGAGAACCATCCACAATCGCCCTCTGAGGCAGAGAATTCCACAGACTCACCACTCTCTGTGAGAAAAAGTGTTTCCTCGTTTCCGTTCTAAATGGCTTACTCCTTATTCTTAAACTGTGGCCCCTGGTTCTGGACTCCCCCAACATTGGGAACATGTTTCATGCCGCTAGTGTATCCAAGCCCTTAACAATCTTGTAAGTTTCAATGAGATCCCCTCTCATCGTTCTAAACTCCAGAGTGCACAAGCCCAGCTGCTCCATTCTCTCAGCATATGACAGTCCGGCCATCCCGGGAATTAACCTTGTAAACATACGCTGCACTGCCTCAATAGCAAGAATGTCCTTCCTCAAATTAGGTGACCAAAACTGCACACAATACTCCAGGTGTGGTCTCACCAGGGCTCTGTACAACTGCAGAAGGACCTCTTTGCTCCTATAGTCGACTCCTCTTGTTATAAAGGCCAACATGCCATTCGCTTTCTTCACTGCCTGCTGTACCTGCATGCTTACTTTCATAGACTGATGTCCAAGGACCCCCAGATCCCGTTGTACTTCCCCTTTTCCCAACTTGACATCATTTAGATAGTAATCTGCCTTCCTGTTTTTGCTACCAAAGTGGATAACTTCACATTTATCCGCATTAAACTTCATCTGCCATGCATCTGCCCACTCTCCCAACCTATCCAAGTCACCCTGCATTCTCATAGCATCCTCCTCACAGTTCACACTGCCACCCAGCTTTGTGCCATCTGCAAATTTGCTAATGTTACTTTGAATCCCTTAATTCAAATCATTGAAGTATATTGTAAATAGCTGCGGTCCCAGCACCGAGCCTTGCGGTACCCCACTAGTCACTGCCTGCCATTCTGAAAGAGACCCGTTAATCCCTACTCTTTGTTTCCTGTCTGCCAACCACTTCTCTATCCATGTCAGCACTCTACCCCCATTACCATGTGCCGTAATTTTGCCCACTAACTGCTATGTGGGACCTTATCAAATGCTTTCTGAAAGTCCAGGTACACTACATCCACTGGCTCTCCCTTGTCCATTTTCCTAGTTACATCTTCAAACTTTCCAGAAGATTAGTCAAGCATTATTTCCCCTTCGTAAATCCATGCTGACTCGGACCGATCCTGTTACAGCTATCCAAATGTGCGGCTATCTCATCTTTTATAATTGACTCCAGCATCTTCCCCACCACCAATGTCAGGCTAACTGGTCAAAAAATTCCCCGTTTTCTCTCTCCCGCCTTTCTTAAAAAGTGGGATAACATTAGCTACCCTCTTCACATCTTCAAGAAGGTGCTGGAGTAACTCAGCAGGTCTGGCAGCATTTCTGGAAAATATGGATAGGCCCCTAACCCGAAACGTCATCTATCCATTTTCTCTGGAAATGCTGACTGACCCGCTGAGTTACTCCAGCACTTTGTGCAGTATTTTTTTCAATTGTCATGGTTTGACATTCTCTTGAGGTCCTGAAAATATTACTTAATTACTTCTGCCATATTTAGTGTTACCTCTTTTTTTGGAGACCAAAGGTGTGTCGTGAGGCAACAGATTTTCATTGCTGTTATTTCATCTTGTAGCCATAGATTTTTCCTTTCCTTGAGGTACAACATTTACCACCCTCCAGTCTTCTGGCACCTTGCCTGTATTTAATGACACTTAGCGAGAGCTCCTGCAATGTTTCTATGTTTCTCCTCAAGCTTTCCACAATGTCCTCGGATATATCTGATCATGCCTGGGAGATTTGTCTATCTTATGCGTCAGGACCTTCAGCACCTCTGCGATTGTAATACAGACTGCTCTCAAGACACTTCCAGTGACTACCCCAAGTTCCTCTGCCCTCCTGTCTTTCTCCACAGTGAAAACAGAGGAAAAATACTCTTTGTGGACCTTGCCCATCTCCTGTGGCTCAACACAGAGGTGACTGCTTTGATTCCTGAGGAGTCCCATTCTCTCTCTAGTTACCCATTTTCCCTTTAGCTCACCCTCTAGTCCTGGCAACATCCTCGTAAACCTTTTCTGAACCTATTCAAGCTTGACAATATCTTTCCTATAACATGGTGCCCAGAACTGAACACAATATTCTAAATGCGATCTCACCAATATCTTATACAATACCTCCTAAATTCTATACTCAAAACTCTGACTGATGATGGCCCAAGTACCAAAAGCCTTTTTGACCACCTTATCTACCTGCGCCTTGACCTTCAAGGAACCATGTACCCGTACTCCTGGATCCCTCTGCTCTACAACACTACCCAGAGGCCTATAATTTACTGTGTAGGTCCTGGCCTTGTTCGATGTCCCAATATGCAACACCTCACACATCCATCAACCATTCCTCCGCCCACCTGGCCAAACGATCCAGATCCTGCTGCAATCTTTCACAACCATCCTGCTGCAATCTTTCACAACCATCTTCACTATCTGCAAAACCACTAACTTTTGTATCATCAGCGAACTTGCTAATCTTGCCCTGCATGTTCTCATTCAAATCATTACTGTAGATGACAAACAGTAACGGGCCCAGCACCGAACCCTGAGGCACACCACTAGTTATAGGCCTTCATTCTGAGAAGCAACCTTCCACCATCACCCTCTGCTTCCTTGCATTAAGCCAATTTGCTATCCATTCAGTTATCTCTCCTCGGATCTCATGCTATCTAACCTTCCAGAGCAGCCTACCTACCGTGCGGCACCTTGTCGAACGCCTTACTGAAATCCATGTACACAACATCTACAGCTCTGTCCTCATCATCCTTTTTGGTCACGTCTTCAAATAAATCAGAGTTGTGAGACACGACCTCCCACGTACAAAATTATGCTGACTATCCCTAATCAACCCTTGTCCATCCAAATGCCTGTATAATCTGTCCCTCAGAATACTCTCTTGTAACTTTCCAACCACAGATGTTAAGCTCACCGGCCTATAATTCCCAGCATTTTTCCTGCAGCCCTTCTTGAAAAGGGGCACAGCATTTGACACCCTCCAGTCTTCCGGCACCTCTCCTGTATTTAAGGACGACTCGTAAATTTCAACCAGGGCTCCCGCAATTTCCTCTCTAGTTTCCTGCAATGTCCTCGGATATATTTGATCAGGCCCTGGAGAATTGTACCTTCAGTACTTCTTCGACGGTAACACTGACTGCTCTCAAGGCATTTTCATTAACTGCCCCAAGTTCCTCCGTCCTACTGTCTCCTCGGTAAATAGAGGAGAATACTCATTGAGAACCTTGCCCATCTCCTGTGGCTCCACACAGACGTGACTGCTTTAATTCCTGAGAGGTCCCACTCTCTCTCTAGTTACCCTTTTCCCTCTTATGTATTTAAAAAATCTTTTGGGATTGTCTTAATGCTACACGCCAGAGCAATCTCCTGGTCCCTTTTTGCCCTTCTGATCTCCTTTTATCAGATTACTCCCGAAACTCATCTAGGGGTGCAGTTGATCGCAGCTGCCTATTCCTGTCCCAGCATCCTTCTTGTTTTTGACCAAGGCCTCAATTTCCCTCATCAGCCAAGCTTTCTTACGTTTGCCTGCTTTGCCCTTCACTCTAACGGGGATGTACATATCCTGAGATTTCGACAGCACATTTTTAAAAACATCCCACTTGGCCGATGTTCTTTCCCCTCAAATAACCTGCTCCAGTCAACTTGAGCGAGACCTTCTCTCATACCCTCAAAGTTGGCCTTACCCCAGTTGAGCATTTTAACATGTGGACCCTCTCCGTCCCTATCCATAATGATCTTAAACCTAATTGAACTGTGGTCACTGGTTCCAAAAGGCTCACTACTGAGTGAGTTCCTGTCTGAATGGAATTGAAGAAGAAATTGCTCAATATGAGAATACATTCAGCCAGGTGAATGTGTATGTTGGGGGAGGGAAAAGGGCTGGTCTGTATTCCAGTTGTATTGGAATGAGCAGGAGTTTGATAGTGTCAGATTTAGATTAGTATGGTAATCTTAATATTTGTGGGCAAAATAATTTAACCCATGAAGACCATCCTTGATCCTTTTGTCACGAACCCATGGTTTCCAAAATAGCAAATTAAACTATTTGCCAATGTGATTTTTTTTTAAAATCATTAATAGTTCAGAGTTGTAAAAGTTATGGTAAGCAACAAAGAAAATGAGTCTGTGATCTTGTTATTTTTTACATATTTTGTTTCCAAAATGGATGCATCTGACAATTGAATTGTTTTCTCAGATGTGAACAGGAAGTGTTGGTCCTTCACCACCAAAGGAATGCATGCAGTGGGGCAGGCGGAGATAGTCATCCTCTTGCAATGTTTACCTGATGAGAAATGCATCCCAAAGGATATCTTTAATCACTATATACAGCTTTATCAAGATGCTCTGGCAGGTATAGTCAAATGACTGTATTAAAATAATCTTGTGCTTTGATGTGAACATGGCACATGCGAGGTTGTATGATTATTCCAGTAGAGCATTTTGCAGAACTAATTTGGCCAATAATTTAGTGTTCACATTGATAGATTACTCGTGTTAAATTAAGCAGAGTACATAAAACAAAATTTTAAACATCTCTACTTTGTGTTGCCAAGCTATATTTTGCTACTTAACATTAGTCTTTTGTCTATAGGTAATGTTGTTGGAGAATTGGGCCATTCCTTCTTTACTCAGACTTTCCTTGGCAGTAGAGAACACGGTGGATTTCTGTATGTCACCGCTACTTTTCAGTCTCTGCAAGATCTTGTGCTTCCCAATGCACCATACCTGTTTGCCATTCTAATTCAAAAATGGGAAACTCCTTGGGCTAAAGTTTTCCCAATCCGTCTGATGCTGCGTCTTGGAGCAGAATATAGATGTGAGTAACTGTATATGTATCATTCAATTTGTGTAAAGAGTAAAGGGACAATTTCTGATTAATATATTCTTTTACAGTTTATCCATGTCCATTGTTCAGTGTGCGTTTTCGTAAACCTCTGTTTGGAGAGACAGGACATACAATAATGAACCTACTTGCGGTGAGTTCACATTTTTCAAGGGAAGAGAATAATGATGTCACGGCCAATATTGTGTATTAGAACATAGAAATTATTTGCTAGAATACCACCACAAGGATGTTAATTTAATGTTTACACAGTTAACATACTTACTGATATCTGACAATGTGGGTAAACTCTCAAAATAATTTCTACTGTGAGAACCTGCTATCTTTTGGGGATCATTTGTTGACATATAATACCCAAATGTCATCTTCAAATTAAACAAAAGGTTTGCACCAGGATGTTATTTTAAACTAGTTTAGAAAGTTCACCGCATAGCCTATGCTTAACAAATGTTTTAAATACTGCAGACCTGTGTTAGAAACAATGATCTATTTTGCAATTAAATTGTATGTTTGGAAGGGCATTTGATTAATACAACAGATATAAGGAGTATTGTAAATAAAATCATCTTCTCACCAGAGATCAATGATATCCCTCAAGTCTGCTCTATCATTCAGTAAGGTCATGGTTGATCCTATCTTGGTTGCAATAGTGTTTTCCTTTTCCCTCTCCATACTCTTTGATTTGTGGTTCAAATGTTTGTCAACTTCTGACATTATATTCCTTGAATATGTTGGTAGATACTGTTTTTGATTTTGTGCATACTTTAGGTCGGTTTAATTTTTTCAGAGGAAATGTAATTTGTTTGCATTTCTAAATGACTGATGATTTGGATTGCTTTATTATGTCTGTGTTTTTGAGTTCATAAGTAGTAACAAGCAAAAGCGAATGTAATAGTTTTACGAATAGTGTTAATACATAATTTTCTGTGTTATTTAGGATTTCAGGAATTACCAATACAAGTTGCCTGTAGTACAAGGGCTTGTTGTTGACATGGAAGTCAGGAAGACATGCATCAATATTCCTAGCAACAGATATAATGAGGTATACCATATGCTTCATGTATTTAAATGGACTTGCAAGTCCCACAAGTGCGGCATCCACATCAGGAGTTGAAATCTTACACTTTTTTCTCTGTATGTGGCTAATGCATATGCCAAGTAAATGCTTTAGCCAGTAACTCAGTATGGACTTCCAAAATAGTTTTGTAATATTCAATATTTTGCAATACAAATTAATTCACAGACTTTGTGGTCTTCTGAATAGTGATGGGAGATGATTATTAGCTTCTTCAAAGAAGTTGTATTGTTGTGAGGTAATCAAGTTTAGTGTAAGGTTGGTCCAATAGCCCATTCATCCACTCTTTGGGAGGGAAGAGGAAAAACCCAGCAAATTAGCAATTCCCGAAATTAGTTGAAAAGTGAAATATCCAAATACTGTCAAATGCTGTTGTATTTGCATAATTATCAATTATAAAATGAGAATCAAAGTGCTCTCAGAGAGAACTTGAAATATTTTATTTTTCTTGTCAGATATTGCCTGATTAGATCAGTTATAATATATTTCTTTTTATTTCATGTTTTCAGCATCTGAAGAATTTACCTTATTATATATTGAATATTATATCAAAAATGTTAATATTCAATATTTAATATATTAACATCTGAAGTGTTAAAAGTATTTTGAAGACACAAGTAACTGCGGATGCTGATATTACAAGAAAGGACACAAAGTGCCGGAGTAACTCAGCGGGTCAAGCAGCGTCTCTGGAGAATATGGATAGGTGATGATTCTGGTTGGGACATTCTTCAGACTAATTGTAAAATGGGGGATGAGGCAAAGTCTGGAAGGTGGTAGGTGGATACAGGTGAGGTAGGAACTTTATTTCCTGGGCTACCTCCATTACCAGAGTGAGGCCACACGCAAACTGAAGGAATAGCTTCTTGTATTCCGTTCGGGTAGCATATAACCCAAGTTATCTCCAGTTTTAGGGTAACTAAGTAAGTTGGGAGGTCATGTTGCAGTTGTATAGGACGTTGGTAAGACTACATTTAGAATATTGTGTTCAGTTCTGGGCACCGTTATAGGAAAGATATTGTCAAGCTTGAAAGGGTTCAGCAAAGATTTCAGAGGATGTTGCCAGGCCTAGAGGGTGTGAGCTATAGGGAGAGATGGAGTAAGCTGGGTCTCTATTCCTTGGAGCGCAGGAGGATGAGGGGTGATCTTATCGAGATGTATAAAACCATGAAAGGAATAGATCGGGTAGATGCACGGAGTCTCTTGCCCAGAGTAGGGGAATCGAGGACCAGAGGGCATAGGTTCAAGGTGAAGGGGGAAAGATTTAATAGGAATCTGAAGGGCCTGTCCCACTTGGCCGTCATTTGCACGCAATTTACGCAACATCATTTACACGTCCCGACGCATGCGTCGTGACACGCACGCGATGCGCGCATGGTGTGCATTACGCGCGCATGGTACGTGGTGACGTAGGCAGTGATGCACGGCTCCCCATGATTTTGGTATGTACAAAATCTCCGCGCGCCATCCGTGTGACGTGCAAATGAAGGCCAAGTGGGACAGGCCCTTGAGGGGTAACATTTTTGCACAAAGGTGGTGGGTGTATGGAACAAGCTGACAGAGGAGGTAGTTGAGGCTGGGACTATCCCATCTTTTGAGATACAGTTAGACAGGTACATGGATAGGACAGGTTTGGAGGGATATGGACCAAGCGCAGGCAAGTGGGACTAGTGTAGCTGGGACATTGTTGGCCGGCGTGGGCAAGTTGGGCCGAAGGGCCTGTTTATCACTCTATGACTCTAACTTACAAACACCCTCTTCCCAATTTCCCGCCTTTCTCCCCTAAAACCTTTCATGTTGCACACCCATTTCCCCCTTTCCCCTCCCGGTCCCCTACCACCTGTATTACTTTTTCTGGCTTCACATTTCACACTTCTCTCCTTATCTCCACACCTCACACATTTTATCTTTTCATCTCTGGCCTTTGTCCAAGCATTTGCCATTCATCCCTCACCTGTGTCCACTTTCTAGATTTTGTCCCGCCCCCACCTCTCATCCTGCTTTCTTCTCTATCTCCCCCCCTCAACAACAATCAGTCTGAAGAAGAAACCAGACCCGAATCATTGCCTATTCATTTTCTCAGAGATGCTGCCTGACTCACCGAATTACTCCAACACTTTTGTCTATTTAAAAAAAAAAGTTTTTTCGTTTTTTAAACATTAAAACTAGGATACGAACATTGCTGATGAAGTTTGTGATCAAATGATCGGTGCGATAGGGCTATTGCACTTGTGGTTGATAAATGATCAATTGGACAAAACCTGCATGATGCAATGGAATGTGATATAACAGAATATTTGTTAAAGCAGTTACCAAATATTAGATTCATATTGTCGCTTTGCATTCTGTTTTAAAACACTCAAATGTGTCTCCTATGTTGCTAGTGGCTAAAGAAAAAGATCTCAATGAGGATAGGATTTTTTATTTTGTTAATGAATTGTGTGTACTTAAAATGCGAAGTAATAATTCTACTGGATAAGTATTGCTGATGTGCTTGAGATATAAACCCATTAGATAATACTTTGAAGATAGTAAACTGACTTTTCCAAAAGTTAGGTAACATTATTATCAAAAAATTGGTGTTGAAATCTAGTTACAATATATAAGGATCAACTGAATACAATGATTGGATTGGGATAGTTGGGATAGTTATGTAAATTGTGGAATAGTGTCTGAGTAAATATTTGTAATTTTTCCAAAGTATTAGCAGTCGACTTGACTGTAAGTGGGATGAGCTAATGATGGGAAGGATGTGGTGTCTTAACACTAAATGTAGCAGCTAAATGAAAGCACAGCTGCATTATTTATGTAAGCTGATTGAAGTTTAAGTTGAACATTTTTCTCATACCATACCCACATCACTAAATATCATGTATGCCATTGTGATCAACATAGTTAACATTTACTAAATAGTCAAGAATCTCAATATTGGTCATTCCAGTGTTTTTGTACCAGAGATTAATTTTAATCGGTGTGCAATTAAAAAAAAAAATATTCACCTGGTCTTGAAATTAAACTGAAGTTTAGCACAAAGTAGAGTTTTGGGATTCCGTGGTTTAGCACAATTTGCATTTATCATTTATGCGACTTATTATTTTGTGTATAAATAGAATTTGAATAGATGGCAATTAAGTTTTAATCTTTTGAAGAAGGGTTGTAAAGATTTGTCTCTCCTTGTTGGGCCATTTTAATCAAGATGATGAAAGCAATGAACAAATCCAATGAGCATGTGTTGGCATTTGGAGCTTGCTTCAATGAGAAGGCAGATTCACATTTGGTGTGCGTTCAAAATGATGATGGGAACTATCAGACTCAGGCCATAAGTATCCACAACCAACCTAGAAAAGGTATGTCCTCATCAAATTGCATTGTTTTTTTTTTTAACTTAATAAATAATGCATGCCGACTCCAACATATGATTTATTTGTGTTAGCATGAATTTCCCTTCCTAGAACTGCTATTCCGAGTGTTTGGAATATAACTTCATGTTATTAATAAAAAAACATTTATTAACTCTTGATGACAGTGAATGAACTTTGAGATGATTCACAATGAGCAAAATTGACACTATTTCTATAATTCTGTTTTGCAGTAACAGGAGCCAGTTTTTTTGTCTTTAGTGGTGCTCTGAAATCATCTTCTGGTTACCTGGCCAAATCTAGCATTGTAGAAGGTAATGATACAAAACTGTTTGCATGTTGTTGAAAGTCGATGTTAGCAGTAAATCTTGAGTGGATTTAGAATCCATTACTTCAGTTGAGGATGCTAAAGTGATAGACAATAGGTGCAGGAGTAGGCCATTCGGCCCCTCGATCCAGCACTGCCATTCAATGTGATTATGGCTGATCATCCACAATCAGTACCCCGTTCCTGCCTTCTCCCCATATCCCTTGACTCCACTATCTTTAAGAGCTCTGTCTTGCTCTCTCTTGAAAGCATCCAGAGAACCAGCCTCCACCGCCCTCTGAGGCAGAGAATTCCAGACTCACAACTGTCTGTGTGAAATAATTTTTCCTCATCTCCGTTCTAAATGGCTTACCCCTTATTCTTAAACGGTGGCCCCCTGGTTCTGGACTCCCCCAACATCAGGAACATGTTTACTGCCTCTAGCGTGTCCAAATCCTTAATAATCTTATGTCTCAATAAGATCCCCTCTCATCCTTCTAAATTCCAGTGTATACAAGCCCAGCTGCTCCATTCCATCAACATATGACAGTCCCGCCATCCCGGGAATTAACTTGGTGAACCTACGCTGCACTCCCTCAATAGCAAGAATGTCCTTCCTCGTTTGGGAGACCAAAACGGCACACAATACTCCAGGTGTGGTCTCACTAGGGCCCTGTACAACTGCAGAAGGACTTCTTTGCTCCTATACTCAACTCCTCTTGTAATGGCCAACATGCTATTTGCTTTTTTCATTGCCTGCTGTACCTGCATGCTTACTTTCAGTGTGATGAACAAGGACCCCCCGATCCCGTTGTACTTCCCCTTTTCCCAACTTGACTCCATTTAGATAATAATCTGCCTTCCTATTTTAGGATGCATCTGCCCACTCACCCAACCTGTCCAAGTCACCCTGCATCCTCATTGCATCCTCTTCACAGTTCACACTGCCACCCAGCTTTGTGTCATCTGCAAATTTGCTAATGTTACTTTTAAAATGCATTCATCTAAATCATTAACGTATATTATAAATAGCTGCGGTCCCAGCACCGAGCTATGCGGTACCCCACTAGTCACTGCCTGGCATTCTGAAAGGGACCCGTTAATCCCTGCTCTTTGTTTCCTGTCTGCCAACCAATTTTCTATCCATGTCAGCACCCTACCCCCAATACCATGTGCTCTAATTTTGCCCTAAATGACCTTATCAAATGCTTTCTATCTATCTCCTTACATTAGCATTAATGTAATACCATTAGCTACCCTCCAATCCACAGGAACTGATCCTGAATTTATAGAACATTGGAAAATGATCATCAATGCATCTACAATTTCTAGGCCACTTCCTTAAGTACCCTGGGATGCAGACCATCAAGCCCTGGGGATTTATCTGCCTTCTGTTCCATCAGTCTAGCCAACACCATTTCCTGTCTAATGTGAATTTCCTTCAGTTCCTCCGTCACCCTCAATCCTCTGGCGATGAGTACATCAGGGAGGTTGTTTGTGCCCTCCTTAATGAAAACGGATCCAAAGTACCTGTTCAATTTGTCTGCCATTTCCTTGTTCCCCATAATAAATTCACCTTTTTCAGTCATCAAGGGTCCAACGTTGGTTTTAACTAATTTTTTCCTCTTCACATTTCTAAAGATGCATTTACAATCCTCTTTTATATTTTTAGCTAGCTTACCTTCGTACCTCATCTTTTCCCCCCATATTGCCTTTTTAGTTATCTTAAAAAAAATGCTGGAGTACAGTGTTATGCCACAGTCAAAGGAAGAAACAATATAGTATAGGAATGGGCTCTTTGGCCCACCGTAATCAATATTTATTTTGACATGATGCCAAATAAACTAATCCCTTCTGCCTGAAAGTAATCCATATCCTTCCATTTCTGGCCTTTTCATGTGCCAACCTAAAAGCCTCTTAACCACCACTGTTGTGGATGCATCCACCACCTCTCCAGCAGCATGTTCCAGGCACCTGCCACTCTGTGTTTAAAAAAAAAACTTGCCCTGTGTGTTTTCTTTAAACTTTTTTACCCTCACCTTAAATCTACACCTTCTGGTATTTGACATTTTCACCCTGGGGTAAAGATTCTGATTGTCTATCCTGTCTGATAATTTTATAAACTACCAGGCCTCTTTATAAACTCCGCCTCTGACATTCCAGGGAAGAAAATGGCAGTTGGGATTTGCCTGTGGCATGACAGTCTGTACTTCAAACGATTTGTTAACGTATCACTTTCGGAATCTCAACTGAAGTAATGGATTCTAAATCCACTCAAAACATTAATTTTTGAAAGAGGCTGGTCAGGCAGCATCTCTGGAGAACATGGATAAGTGACGATTCAGGGTCAGGACTTTTCTTCAGACTGATTCAGTCCGCTGAGTTACTTCAGCACTGTGTTATTTCACATTAATCACAATTGTAATGTATTCATACATATTCATGTATATGTTAATGAGTTGGTGTTCAATATAAGCAGGGAATGTTGAGTAATAAAACTTTCTCTCGTGATCCAGGCAACCAGCATGTAAGTTGTTATTCATTCTGCCGTCCGGAATATAACAACATTGGCGACGAGGATGGGATAGAGTTTGTGAACTCATCTTTTAAACACAGTGCAGGACAGTTTTGCAACATGCAGTATTGTTTAACATTTTAAACAGTAAATTGTGTCGCAGTTGTTTGTGAGCTGGACATAATAGGCCACAGATCCTTCTATGCAGGAGACTGTAGTTTAAAACAGCAGCTGGACAAACCGTCGAGAGTTTGTCAGGCTATCTCTATGTTGTGTCTACGTGGCAAGATGCCGTCCTTGGGATTGTATAAGATTTTTTTTTTTGTCGACTTCCTCAAGCTGAATAGCCTTTGTACAGCTAAGTTTTAGGTGAATTGTTACACCAGAATAGGCAGGAAATCGGGGGTTTTGAACGGACTTTAAAAAAAAAAGAGTACGACACAATGGCTGCGTCCACTGGCTACATCGGAAACCTTGGCACTGTTGACAAGAGTAGAGAGCCGTTCAGCTTCTATATGGAGAGGGCAAACATGTTTTTTTACGGCAAACAACATAATGGAGATTAATGGTGAAGGATAATGACTGAAACAAATAAGGCCGTTTGCGAACGCATGAAAGAGATTCTGCTCACGGAGATCGGTCCTGAAGTGTACGGCACACTCGTGAATCTCCTTGCGCCCATAAAGGCAAAAGACGTGCCATTCAATGACATTATGAAGAAGTTGGAGGAGAGGTTCAACCCAAAGCCTCTGGAAATGGCAGAAAGCTATAAATTTTGCACTGGAAACCAGAAGCAGAATGAGACAATCAACGAGTACATTGTTGCCTTGAAAAACGCAACTTTGTACTGTAACTTTGGAACCTTTCTTGGATGCGCACTGCGCGACAGATTTGTTTGTGGTCTAGTGGATGAACGAATTCAGTCCAAACTCATGAACACTCCAGATCTTACATTCGAGAAAGCATGCAAGATTGCTACCACAATGGAGGCGGCATCAAAGAATGCTCGCGGGTTTCGTCCACCATGGACTGCAGTGGCCGTTTACAGTCACACAGCAGTGCCTATGGCCAAACCAAGAGGCGCTAAACCAAAACCAAAGTATGGCGGGGAGCCGAGTTCGGACAGTTGTTATCGTTGCAAAGGTAATCACTCATACCAATTTTGTCAGTTCAAAATGGCGAAGTACTATAACTGCCAGAAGAAAGGCCATATCGCCTCAGCATGTCGGGCCAAGCTTAAAACAGGAAACCAACAATCTGCGGGAAACAAGCGAAAACACCAGGAGTTCACAACTTGGAGATGAACCCAGATGGAAATGAACTTGGGTTGTATACCATTTAAGCAACCAACATCGATAAGCATACAACCAGCCAAGGCAAGGACTTTCGAACTAAACTGTTGATAAATGAACAGTTCATCGATATGTGTATTGACACGGCAACAGATTGTACGGTCATGAGCAAAGACCTGTACGAAACAAAATTCCCACAGATACCATTTGTTTGAGAGTAGGGCAAGCTGAGAACCTACTCGGGCGTAGTTTTGGAGACATGTGGACAAATGAACTGTAAAGTTCAGCATAATGATCAGTCATCATAGTGGCCGGCTACAGAAATAAACCAACCGTCCTTGGAAAGGATTGGCTGAGCAGAATAGAGTTAGACTGGAAGAACATTTTCAGCATCAATTTGTTCAAATCACATCTTGAAAATGTCATAAGCAAACATGCAAACATTTTTGCTGATAGTTACACGGGAATAACAGGGTACTCTACACACAGACTTAAGCAAGATGTGTATTGCCGACCAAGACCTGTACCATATGCACTAAAGCAACAAGTGGAGGAAGAACCCGACAGGTTAAAGCGGAATGGAGTACTCGTGAAGACAGACCAGAGTAACTGGGCAACGCCAATTGTGGCCGTACCCAACGCCGACAAAACTGTTCGACTATGTGGTGACTACAAAGTCACAATCAACCAAGCCGTTGATGACGAACAATATCCGTTACCAAACTCGCAAGATCTGTACGCAGAACTTAGCGGAGCAAGAATCTTCACTAAACTGGATTTGTCTCACGCTTACGCTCAACTCAATGACGACAAAGAAAGTCAGCGGTACTTGACTATCAACACACATAAGGGCTTGTATTCATATACAATGCTGCCCTATGGTGTGAAATCCTCCCAGAAAAATTTTCAGTGTCATGAACAAAATGTTACAAGGCATTCCGCACTGTGTATGCAACCAGGATGACCTACTGATATTCACAGCGGGCATGGTAGAACATCTGTAAATCCTCGAGCAAGTTCTCAAACGACTGAACTGCCACAATGTCAAACGGCGACAAAGTAAATTTGCGCAATCAGAGGTGGTCTATCTTGGACTCCAACGGACTTCGTCCTGTGAAGGCGAAAGTGGAAATAATAGTGAATGCTCCAAATCCCAACAATGTGTCAGAGCTACGATCATTCCTTGGGATGGTGCAGTTCTACGCACAATTCCTTCCAGATTTAGCAACTGTGCTAAAGCCACTACATCATCTGCTACAAAAAGATATGAAATGGATGTGGGAAAAGGAACAGCAATGTGCATACATCTGCAAGGAAAACTTGACAAGTGACAAACTCCTTGTTGACTACGATACGACACCAAGATGAAACTTGTTTGTGATGCTTCAAGTTATGGTGTAGGTGCAGTGATCTCCCACGTAATGAGTGACGGACAGGAAAAGCCTATTGCTTTTGCATCCTGCACCCTATCACTGAGTGAGCGCAATTATGTACAGATAGAAAAGGAAGCACTCAGCATCGTGTTCGGAATCAAGAAATTCCATCAGTTTCTTCTCGGCAGACCATTTACCCTAGTGACTGATCACAAGCCACTACTTGTACCACGGGTTATTGAGAGGGGACAATCAGCCATGATCACAATGAATGGCGGTGCTGGCTCGAAGGGCCGAATGGCCTCCACCTGCACCTATTTTCTATGTTTCTATGTACCAGAGTCTTTGAGAAACAAAATTATGAATGAACTTCATGCCGGACATCCTGGTATAATAAGCATGAAGTCAATTGCCAGATGTTTTGTGTATTGGCCTGGTATTGACAGTGACATCGAGCCACTGGTGAGCAAATGTAGCGTCTGCCAAAATGTCCAGAGTAAACCACCAAAAACACCACTGCAACCCTGGTCATGGCATAGTAGACCTTTTCAGAGAGTTCATGTAGATTTTTGTGAAAAGGGTAATGATCATTTTCTGGTACTAGTAGATAGTCATTCCAAATGGATTGAGGTTAAGCATATGGGGTCAAGCACTACTACTGAGTGTACCTTAGATGAGTTCAGATCAATTTTTGCATGCCATGGTTTACCGGAAAAACTTGTTTCTGATAACGGGCCTCAGTTTCGTTCAGAACGGTTCAAAGAGTTCATGCAGCGGAATGGTGTAAAACACACACTTGTTCCCCCATACCATCCCGCCTCCAACGGGGCGGTTGAAAGGACTGTTAGAGTTGTCAAAGATGCTCTCAAGAATCAGGTTTTGCAGGGTTGTTCAAAGCTAAGCATGAAACATGGTTTGGCTAGTTTCTTGCTGAAGTACAGAATCACACAACACACAACAGGTTACTTACCTGCAGAACTTGATGAAGAGAAGGCTAAGAATACGTCTAAGTTTAGTTCAATCCAATTTGGCCTTGAGAGTTGAGCAAAAACAGTTAAGTCAAAAACGCCATTTTGACGTTTCCCACAAAAAGGAGAGATACTTCAACCCAGATGAGCAGGTTCGTGTTCTCAGTCCTCCCAACAAGTCCAGTCGAGACAAATGGGATATTGGGAAAATAGTGGAAGTGAATGGAACATAAAGATACTTAATTGAAGTTGGAGATAGGATCAAAAGTGTTCATGTTGATCAAATGATTCCAGCCAAAGATGAACCAAAAACTGAGCATGAAGTCCTAATCCCTGAGTTTTTATCTGAAAGTGAGTTGGAAGAGACCACTGTGATTGAAACACAAAGTTCAGTTAGTACAGCAAAGAAACAGATTCCTCTGGTCAAAGTCAGGGTACTAAAACAGAGCCAAACAAGCCTACAGTTGAGTCAACATCTAAACCTGTTACTGTTAGACGACCAGGCAGGATCCGTAAACCAGTAGTCAGGTTAGGTTTGTAAGTTAAATAAATCACTGCGCAAGTAAAACAAAAATGTGTAGATATGTAAAATAATATATTATGTTTATCATTTAAGATTTCATACTGTTTTAATTCGACACATTTCGTCAAAAAGGTAAGATGTGTGTTACCGTGTAATTATTTTGTTGCATTTGTTGTATTTTTAGATGGTATGATGGTACAAATCTCAGCAGAAACAATGGATACTTTACGACAGGTAATCCGAGAGATGAAAGACTTTACCATCACCTGTGGTAAAACGGATGCAGAAGAACCACAGGAACATGTTCACATCCACTGGACAGAAGATGACAAAAATATCAACAAAGGGTACTTATTTACTTTTGAATTTCTAGTTGGGGATGAGAAAATAGAATAAATTAATTATGTTTTGCCATTTAATATTAGGGATTTGTATGGATAAGTGAGGCATAATATTAAAAACTGCAATCATTCTCCTTCCTGCATGTAGTTAGTGTATACTTTTTCCTCCAAAAGTTGTAGACAGATTATTAGCACCGAGGCAATGATATTTAAAATAGAGATGCATATAATCTATCATTTAGAGTGACCCACTGTTTAAAAACTTCTCGTTTAGCAGTTGTTATAATTTACATGTATGAAGAATGTGTACTTGCTTAAAAATAGAACTCCCCATAATTTGTTAAATCAGATGCTGCTTTCAATGTGATATGCTTGTTAAAATTAGATTGTACTATATGCTTGTAAAAGGCATTGGTGTTTCTTTTCAGAATTATCACCATATTAATTTAAACTTTTTGCTTCAACATTGTAGTCTCATCAGTCCAATTGATGGCAAATCCATGGATGAAATTGCTAGTGTGAAGATATTTCATGGGTCAGAATTCAAAACAAATGGCAAAGTCATTAGATGGACAGAGGTAATGGAAAATCATATTAAAGTATTGTTTCTGCTCACATTTTGCATAATATTTGGGTGTCTAAGAATGGGTCCTTTTTTTTCATTGCGACAGGAAGATGTATTGCTACCATGTATTACTTTTCTCCTACGTTAGAATCTCTTTTAGTGAAATGTTGTTGTAGTTTCGCTTTAACCTAAGGGGCCTGTCCCACTGCAGCGGCCTAATTTGCGAGTTTAGAAGAGTTTGCTCGCAGCATGGTCGACACGTGGTCCTAGCAGGTCACTGGAACTCTCCTTCATGCTCGAGGGAAGTTCCCGCATACTCGCGGCCTCAGTTTGGTCGAGCATGTTGAAACATTTTCCGTGAGTATAAATTGGTCGTCATGGTTCTTTTGAACTCGTAGTGCAGTGGGGTCGCTAGGCGGTCGAGGTAGACGTAGGCAATCTCCTTTGCTGACCTGGCATTTTAATTGGCTCATTGGAGTTTTCAGAACCAAGGAAAACACACCGGTAATGTTAAATGCCCACTAAACTTTATTAAATGTTGTCTGGCTTCTTAAAAGTGTCTCCACTCCTTCTCTCTCCTTCTCTGCCCCCCACCTCTCCTCGCTCTCGAAAGGACTTACCGTAACTGTGCCAGCTGTCTTTTACCTTCCTGTTCATCGCGGGTGTGAATTTCAGACAGCGCTCCTCCGCTTTCCCTGGCCCTACCCTTTTTGGGGGGGGGGAGGGTGTGTGTGTGCGCGTGTCGTGCGCAGCACGCGCAGACGGTTGATCCAGCTCGTGGTTTCATCGCTGGTCGATCCAACTCGAGGCTTTTCAGGCTCGTGCCCTCGAGCTTGAAGGCCGAAGACAGTCACTGAAAAGTCGCATTAGTGGGACAGGCCCTTAACCTCAAATAGATGTTCATTGAGAAGTTCGATTTGT
Source organism: Okamejei kenojei (assembly GCA_035221665.1). NCBI lineage: Eukaryota > Metazoa > Chordata > Chondrichthyes > Rajiformes > Rajidae > Okamejei > Okamejei kenojei. The sequence continues at coordinate 48,052,968 of CM069140.1, forward strand.
TACATCTCATGTCCAGATTGTTGTGCTACTCTTCTTCCCATCTGTGCCAGTCTGGCAAAATAACCCAATTCTGTGTTAGTGTTTGATATTCATTATTCTCACTCTTAGAATCAGAGTTATACAGCACAGAAATAATCCATTCAGCCCAACTTGTCCTTATAGACCAAGTTGCCTTCCTAGACCAGTCTCATTTGCCTGCATTTGCCCCATATCCCTCTAAACCTATTCTATTCATGAACCTGTTCCAATGCCTTTTAAACATTGTAATTGTACCAGCCACTTCCACGTCTCTGGCAGCTATTGTTTGCTGTTCATTGGGTGAAAACAAAAAGCTGTTGTGACTTGGGTGGGGGAGGAATAGAGAGAGAGAAGGAATGCCGGACGTACTTGAAGTTGGATAAATCAATATTCATACCACTGGGCTGTAAGCTGCCCAAACAAAATATGAGATGTTGTTCCTCCAATTTGCGTCAGCCTCACTCTGACAATGGAGGAGACCTAAGACATAACGTCTGTGTGGGAATGGGAAGGAAAATTAAAGTGTTTAGCAACTGGGAGATCAGGTAGGTTCAGTTAGACTGAACGAAGGTGTTCAACGAAATGATCGCACGGTCTACGTTTGGTCTCGCCGATGTATCTTGTATCGAGTCCACATCTTGAACAACGGATACAGTAGATGAGGTTGGAGGAGTTGCAAGTGAACCTCTGCCTTGCCTGAAAGGACTGTCGGGGTCCCTGGACAGAGTCGAGGGAGGAGGTATAGGGACAGGTGTTGCATCTTCTGCGGTTGCTGGGGAAGGTACCTGGGGAGGGGATGGTTTGGGTGGGAAGGGACGAGTTAACCAGGGAGTTGGGGAGGGAACTGTCTCTGCGGAAGGCGGAAAGGGGTGGTGATGGGAAGATGTGAATAATGTTCAACATGTCGAAATTTTGGAGGATTATGTGTTGTATGCGACGGTGGATGTGGTGAAAGGTAAGGACTAGGGGGACTCTGTCTCTATTGTGACTTGGGGGTGGGGGAGCATGGGCGGAGCTACAGGTACCGAGGAGACAAGAGTGAGGGCCTCATCTATGATGGGAGAGGGGAACCCCCGTTCCCTAAAGAATGTGGACATTTCAGATGTCCTGGTATGGAACACCTCATTTTCGGCGCAGATGCAGCGTAGATGGAGGAATCAGGAGTAGGGGATAGTCTTTGCACTAAACAGGGTGGGAGGAAGTGTAGTGGATATAGTTATAGGAGTCAGTGGGTTTGTAATAGATATCAGTTGATAGTCTATTTCCTGTGATGGAGACTGAAAGATCAAGAAAGGAGAGGGAGGTGTCGGAGAAGGTCCAAGTAAATTTGAGTGCACGATGGAAATTGCTGGTGAATTTGATGAAGTCCATGAGTTCTGCATGGGTGCAGGAGGTAGCACCGATGCAGTTAAAAATATAACTGAGATAGAGTTTGGGGATAGGGTCAGTGTACGCCTGAAACAGGAATTGTTCAATGTACGCTACAAAGAGGCAGGCATAGCTGGGGCCCTTGCGGGTGCCCAAAGCTACGCCTTGGACTTGGAGGAAGTGGGAGGTTGAAGGAGAAGTTGTTAAGGGTGAGGACCAGCTCCGCTAGGCAGAGTAGTGTTAGTAGAAGGAAATTGGATTGTTCTGCGGTCATGGAAAAAATGGAGGGCTTAAGGCCTCCCTGATGGGGGATGGAGGTGTAGAGTGACTGAACGTTCATAGTGAAGATGAGGGAGTGGGGGCTCGGAAAGCGGAAGTCATTAAACAGACGAAGGGCAAGTGAGGTATTTTGGACATAGGTCGGGAGAGATTGGACAAGAGTGTAGAGGGAGTCAAGGTACATGAAAATCATTTCAGTGGGACAGGAACAGGCAGAAAAAATGGGTCTGCCAGGGCGGTTGTGTGTATGGATTTTGGGGAGAAGTTAAAACTAGGCTGTGCGGGGCTGGGAAACGATAAGATTGGAGGCTGTGGAAGGCAGACAGCCAGAAGTGATAAAATCAGAAATTACAAAATACCGTAGTCCCTCTGATTTTATAAACTTTTTTTATCTCACCCCTAAACTAGTCCCAGCATATTAAGTCTCCACTCGTAACTTAAGCCCTCCAGTTTCGATTCTTGTGAATCTTTTCTGCACGCTCTCTGAAGCTTAATCAAATCCTTCCCATACTTTGGTAGGCAGACTGCACACAACGTTTGCAGGTGCAGTCTCAATGTCCTATACTACTGTAACTTTACAGCCCGACTCCTGTACATCCCAACTCTTGTACTCAAGTCCCTGCCTTATGAAGGCAAGCACCACATACACCACCACCAGCATTTTGTGTACCTTTGATGCCACTTTTAGGGAATAGTCTAATTGTACTCCTAACTCCCTCTGTTCCACTGCCCTCCACTCCCCAGGGCCCTGTAATTTACAATGTATGTTCTGCCCTGGTTTAACTTCCCAAAAATCATCTCTTTGCATTTGGCAGATGGATTTTAACTTGCCTGCTTTTTCATTTGATCAAGATCATTTTGTAACCATCAATGGTGTCATTCACCAACTTGTTCATTATGCCACCTACATTCTCTTCCAAATTGTTATATATGACAAACAGCAGGAGACCCAGTACCAATTCCTTCAGTGCAGTACGGGACCCCACACCAATTCTTATGGCATGCCACTGGTCCCAGGCCACCAATTTGAAAAATAACCCTCTATTATCACCTTCTAATACCTTCCTCTGACCCAATTTTGTATCTAACTGGCTAGCTCACCCTGGATCATGAGTGATCTCGCCTTTCAGACCATTGACCACTTCCATCACCTATCCAGGGATGCTGCCTGACCTGCTGAGTTACTCCAGCACTTAGTGTCATAGAAACATAGACCCTACACCTGGAAAGAATCAGATTTGCCTTATTGGACAAACAAGAAGTTTTTGTTAGAACATGGTCTTCTTTCATTGATTACTTAAAAGGGTAGAATGGTTCGGCAGGGAACCCTAACTGAAACTTGGATTTAGGAATAGATGAAAAGTTATATCTTATATTCCTTGATCTTATCTCCTACGATGTATTAATAGTAAATTATTCCTTTCTTTATGATTTTCTTCTTTGATATAGATTCTTATTCTATTTTTCTTACTGTTTTCCTCTATATAAAAAAAAACTATTAGAGTCAAAATGATACAACTGATAATATTAATAATGTATGCATGTTGAACATGAAATATTTCTATCATAATTTATGTTTGCTAATCCACTGTCTAAATACTCTAATAAAAAAATATATATTAAAAAAAAAAAGAAATTAGGTGCAGGAGGAGGCCGTTCGGCCCTTCGAGCCAGCACCGCCATTCATTGTGATCATGGCTCATCATCCTCAATCAATAACCCGTGCCTACCTTCCCCCATATCCCTTGATTCCACTAGCCCCTAGAGCTCTAGCTAACTCTCTCTTAAATCCATCCATTGATTTGGCCTCCACTTTCCTCTGTGGCACGGAATTCCACAAATTTACAATTCTCTGGGTGAAAAAGTTTTTTCTCACCTCAGTCTTAAATGGCCTCCCCTATATTCTAAGACTGTGGCCCCCTGGTTCTGGACTCGCCCAATATTGGGAACATTTTTCCTGCATCAACCTTGTCTGGTCATTTTATAAATTTATATGTTTATATAACATCCTCCCATCCTTATAAACTCCAGTGAATACAAGCGTAGTCTTTTCAATCTTTCCTCATATGACAGTCCCGCCATCCCAGGGATCAATCTTATGAACCTACGCTGCACTGTCTCAATCACAAGGATGTCCTTCCTCAAATTAGGAGACCAAGACTGTAAGCAATACTCCAGATGTGCAGCTGCACATATACAACTGCAGAAGAACCTCTCTACTCCTATACTGAAATCCTCTTGTTATGAAGGTCAACATTCCATTAGCTTTCTTCACTGCCTGCTGTACCTACATGCCAACTTTCAGTGACTGGTGTACAAGGACACCCAGGTCTCGCTGTACCTCCCCCTTACCTAACCTAACCCCATTGAGATAATGATCTGCCTTCTTGTTTTTGCCACCAAAGTGGATAACCTCACATTTATCTATATTATATTGCATCTGCCACGCATTTGCCCACTCACTCAACCTGTCCAGGTCACCCTGCAACCTCCTAACATCCTCTTCACAGTTCACACTGCCACCCAGCTTTGTGTCATCCGCAACCTTGCTAGTGTTGCTCCTAATTCCCTCTTCCAAATCATTAATATATATGGTAAACAGTTGCGGCCCCAACACCGAGCCTTGCGGCACTCCACTCGCCACTGCATGCCATTCTGAAAAGGACCCGTTCACCCTACTCTTTGCTTCCTGTCTGTCAACCAATTTTCTATCTACGTCAATACCCTACCCCCAATACCATGTGCTCTAATTTTAGTCACCAGTCTCACGCGTGGGACCTTATCAAAGGCTTTGTGAAAGTCTAGATACAGTGCATCCACTGGCTCCCCTTCATCCATTTCACTTGTCACATCCTCAAAAAATTCCAGAAGATTAGTCAAGCATGATTTTCCTTTTATAAATCCATGCTGACTTGGACTAATCCTTTTACTGCTACCCAAATGCCCCATTATTACCTCTTTAATAATTAATTCCAGCATCTTTCCCACCACCGAAATCAGGCTAACTGGTCTGTAATTCCGTTTTCTCTCTCGCTCCTTTCTTGAAAGGTGGGATAACATTAGCTATCCTCCAATCCACAGGAACTGATCCTGAATCTATTGAACATTGGAAAATGATCACCAATGCGTCCATTATTTCTGGAGCCACCCCCCTGAGGACCCTGGAATGCAGTCCATCAGGCCCAGGGGATTTATCATCCTTCAGTCCTATTAGCCTACCCAATACTATTTCTTGCCTAATGAAAATTTATTTCAGTACCTCGATCCTTAGATCCTCCCCTTAGATCCTCTGCCCTCCAGTACTTCTGGGAGATTGTTTGTCTTCCTTAGTGAAGACAGATTCGAAGTACCTGTTCAACTCTTCTGCCATTTCCTTGTTCCCCATAATAATTTCGCCCACGTCTGCCTTCAAGGGACCCACATTTGACTTTGCTATTATTTTTCCCTTAACATATCTAAAGAAGCTTTTACTGTCCTTCTTTACATTCCTGCCCAGCTTCCCCTCGTACTTCATCTTTTCAGCCCATATTGCTCGTTTTGTTGTCCTATGAAAGTTTCCCAATCCTCTGGCTTCCGACTACTCTTTGCTGTGTTATACATCTTGTCTTTTAGTTTTATTCTATCCCTAACTTCTCTTGTTAGCCACGGTTGACTCCTACTCCCCTTAGAATCTTTCTTCCTTTTTGGAATGAAATGATCCTGCGTTTCTGGATTACGCCCAGAAATTCCTGCCATTGTTGTTCCACCGTCATTCCTGCTAGTATCCCTTTCCAGTCTACCTTGGCCAGCTCCTCTCTCATGCCTTCATAATCCCCTTTGTTCAACTGCATCAGTGCCACTTCCGATTTAACCTTCTCCTTCTCAAATTGCTGATTAAAACTAATCATATTATGATCACTACCTCCAAGCGGTTCCTTTACCTCGAGTTCTCTTATCAAATTTGGTTCATTTGGACAACAGAATTGCCTTTTCTCTGGTCTGCTCCATTACAAGCTGCTCTAAGAATCCATCTCGGAGGCACTCTACAATTGAGGTCCTGAACCAACCTGATTTTCCCAGTCTACCTGCATATTGAAATCCCCCATCACCACAGTGGCATTATGTTTGTTACATGCCAGTTTTAACTCCTGCTGCAACTTACACCCAGGCTACTGTTTGGGGGTCTGTAGAAAACACCAATTAATGTCTTCTTGCCTTTACAATTCCTCAACTCAATCCGCAGTGACTCTACCTCGTCAGTACCTATGTCTTCCCTCGCAAGGAACTGAATTCCATTCCTCACCAGAAGAGCTACCTCCCCTCCTCTGCCCACCTGCCTGTCCTTTCCATCATCTGCAATTCTTTGTTTTAACCACATACAACGATAATCCCATACTCAGTTACAGTGGATATTCAACAATAACGAACACCGTTTTCCCCCATCCTCCATGGTCTGTTGCAACGACAGTTTACTGTGGTTCCATTTCTGGTCCCGATTTTTTAAATGTTTATCTTTTGGTTTTCTAAAATGACGGCTCTAGAATTCCTTCACTAAACATCTATGCTTTTGTTCTCCTGTGTGTATGATTGGTTCAAAGCTTATTAATACCCTTATAAACTGCCTTGAGGCTTTATGTTAATGCAAATGTTCAGTTTATGAATAGGATTTTATTTAAAGTAATTACACTTGAATATTTTTTTTCTGGTAAGGTATTCTTCCTGCAGAGTGAGGAACAACCCAGCGATCTTAGTGACCCAGCAGATCACAGCAAACTTGCGGAGAATATGGCCAAGGCATTTTGCTTAGCACTCTGTCCTCACCTTAAACTGCTGAAAGAAGATGGAAAATCAAAACTGGGTCTTCGTGTCACACTAGATTCAGACCAGGTACTAAAGTCTAAATTTTATATTACAATATGTCAAAAAGAAAAAAGTACTCTGCTATTTTTTTTTAAAACGGACTTGTCTATGTTTTGGCTATTTTTTGAGTGCTTAGATTAGTGCTAGAAGTGAGGTTCAGTGTTCATGTAATCAATTAAGCTAAGTAGATTTTGACTTTAAAATTTGAAATCTGAATTTCGCAGTTCAAGTTTAATTCCTTCAAGTTTAGTAAAAAAAAAAGACGCATCATTAATCGAATAGGGTCTCAACGTTCCTTACCCATTGTTAATCAAAAGCTTCTAGCTGAAAAGCTAAATGTACCTTAACCCAAAGTACTAGAATAACTCAGTTGGTCTGGCAGCTTCTGTGGAGAGAATGGATAAATGATGCTTTGGTTTGCAACCCTTCAGTCTGTCCATTCCCTCCACAGATGCTGCCGGACCCACTAAGTTCTTCCAACGCTTTATTCATTGATCAATATTCTAGCATCTGCATTTTCTTGTGTCCATGAAACGCAAAGAAGTTGCATTTCTAAAATTAAAATTTCCTGAGAGTGAGGGAGATAATGACTTGTATGCAAATCTTTTGGTTATACGGTGTATTTTCTTTACAAAAATAATTCAAGGGATGATTGGGCTGCAGATAGAACTTTAAACTAAATAATGTGGGGTGGGTCAAAGATTGTAAATCTATGGATATTAAAGGGAAGGAGAGTACAGGAGAGGTTGCGGAAGTCTCCAGAATAAGAAATAGGACAATGTTTAGAAAGGGATAAGAATCTAGCATCAGGCAACATGGGGACTAATTTGAGAAGAGGGGTGGTGAATATAGAACTGAATGTGTTATATTTGAATGCATGTAGTATGTGAAAAAAAAGGTGGACGAGTTGATAGAGCAGTTAGAAATTAGCGGGTACGACATTGTGTGGTTCAGAGGATCAAAGCTGGGAGCTGAGCATCCAAAGATAATCATCCTATCGAAAAGACAGGAGGGTGGCAGGGGAGGTGGGGTGGCTCTGTTTATAAGGAATTAAATTTAATCTTTGGGAAGAAACGACATAGGATCATAAGATGTAGAATCGTTGTGGGAATTTAACTGCACAAGTAAAAAGACCCTGACGGAAGTTTGATACGGGCCTCTGAATAGTAGCTAGGATGTAGGATTCAAAATACAGCAGGAGACAGAAAAGGACGTAAGAAAAGCAATGTTGCAGTGGTCATGGAGAATTTCAATATGCATTAGACTGGGATAATCTGGTTGGTTGATATTTGATCCCAAGAGAAGGTGATTGTAAAATGCCTAGAGATGGCTTTTTAGAGCCGCTCATGGTCGAACCCACTAGAGAAAAGGCAATTATGAATTTGGTGTTGTGTAACAAACCAGATTTGATTATGGAGCTTAAGGTGAAGGAACGTCCAGGAGGCAGTGATCATAATATTAAAGAATTTAACCTGCAGTTTGAGAGGAAGAAGCTGCTATTGGATATATCGGTATTACTGTTAACTACAGAGGCTTGAGGGGAAAACTGGCTAAAATTGATGGAATGGGGTCCTTGGCAAGAATGATGATGGAACAGCAATGGGGGGAGTTTCTGGGAGTAATTCGGAAGACTCAGGATCTTTCAGATGAAGAAACATACTAAGGGGAGAATGGGGTGAACATGGCTGACAGAGTAAGTCAACACAATAAAAGTAAAAGACATATAATATTGATTGGGAAGCTTTTAAAAACCAACAGAAGGCAACTAAAAAAGCAATAAGCAGATTAAAGATGAAATATGAAAGTACGCTAACCAATAATATGAAAGAGGCTACAAAAAGCTTTTAGTTAATAGTAAAAGAGAGGGAAGAGTGGATATTAAACCGCTGGAGAAGTAGTAATGGGGAACTAAGAAATGGAGGACAAACAAGTTTTCTCTCTCTCCATCCCCTCCCCCTTCCCAGTTCTCCCACCAGTCTTACTGTCTCCGACTACATTTTATCTCTACCTCCCACTCCCCTGACATCAGTCTGAAGAAGGGTCTCGACCTGAAACGTCACCCATTCCTTCTCTCCAGAGATGCTGCCTTTCCCGCTGAGTGACTCCAGCATTTTGTTTTAAACCTTCAATTTAATCAAGCATCTGCAGTTCTTTCCTACACAAGTTTTTTTTTTGCATCAGTCTTCACAGCTACATGCCAAGACATTCAAGAGTCAGGGGCCAGAAGTGAGTTTCGTCGCAATTTCTAAGGAGATTATGTTTGGGAAGCTGAAAGGGCTGAAGGTGGCTAAGTCACCTGGACCAGATTGAGGTAGCTGTAGAGATCTTTATAAGAAAACTAGACCAAGTGGGAACCGTTGGGTCCCGGTCACACGGGAGGCCTGGACCCCCAATGCAATATTCCACCACTCACCCATAGCTCCCACGGGAGGCCTGGTCTCCCAACGCAACCAGTTCCCCCAATGCAATATTCCACCACTCACCCATAACCCCCATGGGAGGCCTGGTCCCCCAACGTAACCTGTTCCCCAAGGCAATATTCCATCATTCACCCGTTTCCCCAACGCAACCCGTTCCCCCAACACGATACTCCACCACTGACCCATAGCCCCCAACTGCGCAGGAGCGGCTCATTTCGCTTTATTCACCCTCCCTCATTTTTGAACTTAAAAAAAAATGCAATTGCCTCCTCCCCCTGTTCAGCTAAAAACTTGCTGGAAGGACTGAGTGTTCCTCGATTGCAACTTTGTTGCAAGCTGGGCCTGCAAGGATTTTAGCTGTTAAATTTGTCTAAACTTGAATTTCTAAAGTTAAAAATTATGAATAACTTGTAAAATATAACATCAATCTGAACGAAACATATAGATTATAGTCTGGAATGCTTCCAAAGGACTAGAAAATTGCAAATTTAACCACCATTTAAGCAGTTAGCAAGGCAAAAGAATGGAAATTATAGACTGGTTAATCTGATTTCTGTGGTTGGTAAGATTTTAGGATCCATTATTAAGGATGAGGTTTCAGGGTATTGGAAACATGATAAAATAGGCTGAAGTCAGCATGGTTTTGTTAAGGGGAAATTTTGCCAAACAAATCAATTGGAATTTTTTGAGGAAGTAACAAATAGAATAGACAAAACACAGTCAGTAGATGTTGTTTACTTGGACTTTCAGAAAGCCTTTGATAAAGTGCTGCATGCAAGGCATGCAAGTTAGGTGCCCATGGTATTAGATGCAAGATTTTAGCATGGATAGAAAATTGGCTGACTGGCAGAAGGCAAAGAGTGGAAATAAAGGGGTACTTTTCTGGTTGGCAGCTAGTGTTCCGCCCGCTACTTTCCATGTTATACGTTAATGATCTGGATGATGGAATTAATTACTTAGTTGCTAACTTTGCAGATTATACAAAGATAGGTGGAGGGCCAGGCAGTGTTGAGGAAGCAGTGTCTGCAGAAGGGCCAAATGGAGTATTTTGTTCTTGATGTAGAATAGTAAAACTGCACTTTGCTCAATTCATGAATAAATGCAATTAATCGTTCATTTTAGTGAGGGACAACTATGATGCATCTTGACCTGCATCTTGTGCTTTGAGGCTGTCCGACCAGGTAGAGTTTTGAAAGGAATTAAAGTGGAAACAGGAATATGATGAAGGTATGGTAGGGGAAAGAGAATGAAGAGATTAAAAGTAATATTGATACTGTGGATATTGAAAACTAAGATGATTTTCTTAAGGAAGCCAAGAATTCAGTGTATTTTTATAGTTATGGAAAAGACTGGCAAGAGATAAGTTAATGTAAAGGATTGATTCATTCCTTCAAATTGAGGTTGAGGTCGTACCCAATTCTATGAAATGTCCAAATTTAACACTAAACCATATAAAGCAGTATGTTAACCATGTATTAATTAGGTAGTTCATAATTTATAATTTGCCATCAGCTAGAATTGTGTATTTGTTTAGTGCAAAATGTCACGTATGGATCAGGTGTGAAGAAAATTAATTTGCATAAACTGCCTTGTTAGTGTCAACCTATTTACATAAATCTTAATTTACTTAATTAGGTTGGATATCAAACTGGTAGCAATGGACAACCCCTTCCATCACAGTACATGAATGACCTTGACAGTGCTTTGGTTCCAGTTATCCATGGTGGAGCATGTCAGCTGAGTGAAGGGCCAGTTGTGATGGAGCTCATCTTTTACATCCTGGAGAGCTTTTCCTAGAAACATAAAAGACTTTTCCATTTTACTGGTGTGTATTGCTCTAACTGAAAACATTTGCACTTTAAACTGTTGGTATGATAAAACTGAATTGGTGCTCCATTATAGCTGAATCTACTATGCACCATGGGCCACTGAGGTTAATCTAATGCAGGTCAGGTACCTGCCTTTCAACTTTCTATAAAATGTGGACGTGTTCTTTCGGTTTACTGAAGTTCTTAAGCATGAATTAATTTTGATTTCTCCTAGTTTACATTGTCTGGATTGGCACCATATCATTCTTCAGGATTAAGACTAGTTTGCAATTTGAAGTAAAATAAGTACACATGGTTATAATGACACTATCATAAGGACAGTGTAGAAATACCTTGACCTCAGTATCACTACTACCCTGACCCAATCTGCAATTAATCTATTTAGTTTGTATATAATGTATGTCTGAAGTTTTGAAGCACTTAACCTATGCCTTGTAAACCACATAATGGAACATTGTGGTAATCTCTAGCCATGAAATAAAGGTAGTGTATAGACAAATTATTCTAAATATAAGATCTTTTAATGACTTTCTCAGCCATACTGCATTTCGTATCAGCTGTATTAATTGTATTTGCTGGTGCATGGGCACCTCAGGTAATATATACAGGGATCAGTATTTAAAGCCTTTATGGAAATAATCTGTTTCAATTGGGCTATTATGGGCAGTCTCCAAGTATAGAAAAGTGAACTCCTGTAAGTAATTGTAAAATGTAGTTGTTTAAAAGCCAAATACACTGTATATTTGTTTTGCATTAGAAACATTTGCGATTTGAGAATAGTTAATATAAGGTAAATAAATGTTTCTTTTATTTAAAAAAAAGCTGTAGTATGGCTTGTTAAGAATTGGTAAATAGATGTTATAGCTTAGTTTGGCCTATTTCCTTCAATTGTATCACTGAGTGGAAATGCGGTTTTATCTTGCATATAAGACATACAGAATCATTGTACATTTAGGTGAAATGCAATTTCATTTCCTTGGTTTTTCTATTGGCAGTAGTCAAATGTGCACTTTAGAAACTGGTTACAAATAAATGGTTTCCTAATAAAACCTCATTGAATACCAATTAAGTATATCACATTAAATACACAACAGCAATAAAGTATTCTTGCATAAATCTGTATGTCTTTTTGTTGACAGTTTTCTGAAGCCTTTTAGCTATTGAGATGTTCAACTGGTATGAGTGATTTGGGGATAGGGGGAAAAGCCTGAACTACTGGTTAGAACAATTTGGAAGTTATTATTTATAATTTAAAATCCAGCAAAATCAGTTGCATTAGGGTTGCAAAAGGAAATTAACACCATTTTTTAAAGAAAAACAGATGGACCATGTCAATGATATTTCATCAAAATTGACACCTTGGCATTAGTGTTGACAGTTCTCAAAAAAGATTTATTTGCTCCTTGTCCACCTTTTCAAAGATAAATGTTCAAATCAATTAATTCTTTAGATTAATTGTGAAATCGTAAGTTACTTCAGCTTGTTGGGGTTTTGTTAAGAAACTTAATATTGATCCTGCTCTCCAACCTATCATAGATATGCAGATAGATGTTGGTTTACAAAAATAGGCAGTGCTAGAATAACTCTGCCGGTCAGACAGCATCTCCAGAGAACATGGATAGGTGGTGATATTTTGGGTCGCATCTGCCGTCATAGAAAAATAGGTTCAGGAGTAGGCCATTCGGCCCTTCAAAAAATCATACTGATTTTTGGAGGGGCTGAAGGGTCCTAACCTGAAATGTCACATCTCTATGTCCTCCAGAGATACTGCCCAACCTGCTGAGTTCACTCCAGAACTTTATAAAAAATCTCTGACATTCCCTTTTGTTCTCTTCGCTATTTAAACCACTTGTTTTCCCAATTTTCCAGTTCCCAAGATAGGTTTCAGGCATTGAGGATGTATGTGGTTTCCCTCTTGATTTGGCAAGCTAACTAATTTGTTTCACTGATAATCACTTCAGTTGTACAATTTGAAAGATATACACAATAATATTAACATGTAGTTCTAAACAGTTTTTGTTGATGTTTTTGTACATCACTTCAAGTAAATTAATGATTCAAAAGAAAACCTATTTCAAAAAACAAATTAAATTGATCATCTGTTCAATGACACAGCTTTACAATGTGTGAAAGGGTGTGATTTGATGCATACAAGTATGATGTAATCTGTTTAAAATTGATTTCACCTGTTTAAAAAATAAGTTTCAAAAGGCCAACAATCCATGAAATTCTTAGCCATTTTTATTCACAGCAATTTTTGTTTGCAGAATCATTATCTCAGCTGTTGAAATAAGCTAAGAATTTAAAATAATTCATTTGCTTTAAAGATGGGCAACAAATCTGAATCCGAAACACCCTCATCCAAAATGAAAATGTAATTTGTTACTTGATTGTACCTTGCTCAGTAACACTGAAGCCCAGATGCTAGATTTTACATGTGGTACAACAACTCTCCAACTGTTTTTTTGTTAGGAGTGCTCTTGCTACCTTTTCAGTAACCTCCTTGCACCATGTCAAGTTATCATTGATTCTGTGGGATTAACAAGTAGAATGTTATAGCGACCAAGATTACAAAATTAAAAATCCAAATTAAGCACAATGGTATTTAAATATGCATTTGCATTAGATTAACAGCAGCTGAGGACAATTGGAAGATTATTACATTATTCTGAAATTTACTTTGATATAAGTTATGGCTAATTCCTGTTTTTTTTTATATGTCTGAACAAAAATTGTTAATAACAATGGAAACAGGCATGCTCACTTAAATTTGAGAATGCAAAAGTCTAGGATATTTGCCATTTCAATAACAAAGTCAGATTCATTCTTAAGCATTTGGTTTTCAAAACAGACTTTCTAAGAAATACAAGAGTTATCATCTTGCCTGTAATTTCAAAAGTGCTTTGGAACTTTAGGCACTAAAATACAAAGTGACAGTATGGAAATTGTTAAAATGTAACATTTATCTTTAATTTATTTTCATAATTTTTTCTACATTGCCTTACTCTGACCCATTACATTAATGGCAGGTTTGTATTTGCAAGCTTTGTATTCTCAAATTTGTAGTAATGAAATACAGCATTAAACGGTATATTTCACAATATCTTTGGCTTTGTGTGCATCTGTGCATTCCAAACAGCAACAATTCATACTTGTATATTCTGTCCGTAGCAGTCGAGAGCTGCATAGATATTATGATTTGACCTTTGAAAAAGAAAAACCCATTGAAATCCTTTCATAATCTCGTAGTCAATTTTTTTGTGTAACGGTGTCCATGAACATTGCATGAATTACTCAAATATATTTGTCGTGATTTTAGTAATACATTCTCAAACAAACCACAGTGCAAAGCAGAAAGCACATTTATCATTTAATCTGTTACTGATGCGCAAATTGAGCAGCAGGCTCAGTTGCTTTAGTTGCCCCAGGACTTTACTGTTCAATTGATGCCTCCTTGGCTTCTTCCAAAATTATACCTCTTCTCAGTTTATCATTTTAAAAGGATTTGGTTAATTGTACATTCAGTTTGCAACAAAAATGGTAGGACGTAGATAATTTGCAGCAATGTGCAATGCCAATTAATCTTAATAGAAAAATCATTGCCTGTTCAAGACTAAAAATAAATCACTTTGTCTATTATTAACACTTAACGTTTCCCCTTTCTATTACTCATTTGATTCTCATGCACCGCAATTCATTCCTGTTTATCTCTCTTGTTTTGTTTCATTGGTTAAGCAGCTATATTAATTCACCATTCATCAATAGGTCACAGGCATCTTAGTCAAGACACATCAACATTGATATCAGAATCTGAAACCAAGCAAGATGTAAGAAGTCATTGGGTCAAGCCATCTCTCCCAGCTTTCTTCCCCACACACCTTACAGTCAATCCGAAGAATGACATACTGATTTATTCCAGCACTTTGTGTCCTTTTGTAAACCAGCATCTGTAGTTCCTTGTTTCTACTTTAAGTTGATGGGTCATTAACCTTGAATCAGGACTGGTCTTAACCTGTAATGTCAACGTACATCTTTTGCTTCCACTGATGATGTTGTGTTGTGTTTTTGCAGCATTGTCTTTGTCCCAGCTATCTTGTCATTGGACTAATGCGTAATTCACATTTCTAGCCAGTTATAGCACACAAAAAATAAACTCTGCAGTCCTGAAGGAAGGCTAAAGGTCAGGCTGCAAACAGACTCAACACCACTCTATATTACTGTAACCTAGCTGTGCTTGATCAAATTATATATTTTTCTTCAAAAACATTCTAATCCAGAAAACATTCATTTAAATGTCCCATCAATTCTAAAGTTGTGTGAAATGGCAGTGTATTTCTCAATCTTCAGCCTGCCAAGTTTTTAAAAAGCAGCTCTTGTTCTAGTTTGCAACACAAACTGGGTCATAAGTAATAGGAGTAGAATTATACCATTTGGCCGATCAAGTTGACTCCGCTATTGCCATGGCTGATCTATCTCTCCTGCCTTCTCCCCATAACCTGTGGCGTCTGTACTAATCAAGAATATATCTATCTCTGCCTTAAAAAAATATCCACTCCAGTGGCAAAGAATTCCACAGATTCACCACCCCTCTGACTAAAGAAATTTCTCCTAATCTCCTTCCTAAAAGAACGTCCTTTAATTCTGAGGCAATGACCTCTAGTCCTAGACGTTCCCTCTCCACATCCACTCTATTCAAGCTTTTCACTATTATGTATGTTTCAGAGGTCTCCCCTCATTCTTCTAAACACCAGTGAGTACAGGCCTAGTGCTGACAAAAGCTCATCATAGGTTAACCTACTCATTCCTGAGATCATTGTAAACTTCCTCTGGACCCTCTGAGCCAGCACATCCTTCCTCAGATATGGTGCCCAAAATTGCTCACAATATTCCAAATGCAGCCTTACCAGTGCCTTATACAGCCTCAGCATTACATCCCTGTTTTTGTATACAAGCCCTCTTGAAATAACTGCCAGCATTGAGTTTTCTTTCTTTACTACCAATACGACTTGCAGATTAACATTTTTGGGAATCCTGCACCAGCACTCCCAAGTCCCTTTGCACCTCCGATTTCTGGATTCTCTCCCCATTTAGAAAATAGTCTACACCTTTATTCCTACTACCAAAATGTGTGACTCCACACTTTGCTATACTATATTCCATCTGCCACTTCTCTGCCCATTCTACTGAGTCCCTGCTTTCTCTACACAACCTGCCCTTTCACCTATTTTCGTATCATCTGCAAACTTGGCCAAAAAGCCTTCAATCCCCTCGTCCAAATCAATAATATACAACGTGAAGCGTTACGGCCCCTGCATCAACCCATGCTAAAAATAAACAGGCAACATACCTGATTAAATTCAAGCATTCTACACTTAGATAAACACAAGTACCGTATTTCCTGGCAATGAAGACGCTATTTTCTACCCAAAAATAAGGCACGAAAATGTACCTGCATCTTGGAGGCCGAAGTTGTGAGCCAAGAAAGATAGACTTGGCTATCCCTCAGTACAGCAACATGAAGAATGATGTTGCTGACGGATGTTGCATCAAGCAGCTGACATGAGCAGGAAAGAGGTGTTCTGACGGGGAGCACTACCACAGGCGAGCGGGCCGGCAGAAGGCGCTGAGGTGGCGGCTGGTTCCGCTGCCCGGTCCCGGCGGCAGCTTGTAGCCACCCAACTACTTCCCTCCCCGGCCACAATGCGGTGGCTCCGCGCACGGAGCGCCGCGGCAGCGGTGAGTGAGTGAGTTGCTGGCATGATCCCTGACCCCCTCCTTCTCAACGCTGCTGCCCGTGCTGACCCGGGCCAGGCCCTACACACTGTGAAAGGAACTCTCCCCAATTGGTCTCTTGAACTAGTATTGTCATTCAATAAGATCACAAGTGATTCAACTTGTCCCGGTGTGCTCCCATTTTTCCCACCATCTCTCCACCTGCCGCCATCCTCCACCCCTCACCCATTCAGTCATTCAGAATGGAGATCTGGAAGCCTTGAGCAAATTGAATTGTTACTGTCTTTATTTTTATTTATTTATTTATTTATTTTTGAGCCTAAGAAATTACATGTCCCACCAGCCTTTTTTCAAAATTTAGCAACTCAAAATGTCTTCGACACAGGTGCATCTTCATTGCCAGGAAATACGGTAGTTAATTACACTGTATTGTACTCTTCATACCTCCAAATACTCACTTTGAGGAAAAATTATCTGCATGTTTTCAGCTGTTAGTTGGATCCATTATCAGCCACTTTTCTGTTATAGTTTGCATATCTTGGCCGTGGAGTGGTTCTCTGATCCTAACTTTCACTTCTAGTCGCCCACCAGTTGATTTTCTGCCATCAAAAATCTAAGAACCAATGTGAGCTTCAGTAAGCAATATAATAAAGAATCTACAACATCTATTATAACTTTGCAACTTAAAATAAGGCAGAATGTGAAAGAAATTGCAATATGGCATGCCCCAACTTAGCTTTAGAATTAATATCATTTGAAATGTTATGAATAGGTATAGGAAGGAACTGCAGATGCTGGTCTATGAACTGTTATGAAACTTGGCAGTAATAAGAATGGCAAGAGGTTTAAAGACTTTTTGGAAAACTAGAAACTCAATAATATAAAACTTCCCAGTTCTAAATCCATAAATACAGAATTTAGTCAATTCACACAATGCAAATAATCAATTCAGCATCCACCAAGACCGTGGCAGAACATTCACTATCTAGCAAACTATAAATACTGGAACTACCTACATGAGCAAATCCCATAGCGAGCGTTCAAGAACATAAGAAAATAGCAGGTGCTCCTCAAGACAGCCACTGCAAAATAATTGCAGCTGGTCTCAGTTTCTCTTGTGTCAGTTTCTCATAACCTTTAATTCCTTCAATTTTCAAATATTCATCCATATCCACCTTAAATGTATCTAATGATCTGACCTCCACATTCCTCAGGGATAGAGAATTCATCATCCTTTAATCCCAGTGAAGGGCAGTCAAAGTGCACCGCAGGATGTAGATCAGTCATGGATAAGGGCAGAAATGGCAGATGGAATTAAACCTGAGCAAGTGTGAGGAATTGTACTTTGAGGGGTCAATTTTAAGGGACAAGTATGGAAACCCTTAACAGCACTGTTGAACATGGAGAATCTTGGGTTTCAAGTACAAAAGTCCCTGAACGTGGCTATGGACTTGACAAATAGATAGTGCTAAGACGCCTGGGACTGGGAAAATCAGGTTGGTAGACTGGGAAAATCAGGTTGGTAGTCTGGGAAAATCAGGTTGGTTCAGGACCCCAAGAAAGAGAGTTTGTAGAATGCCTCCGAGATGGATTCTTAGAGCAGCTTGTAATGGAGCCGACCAGAGAAAAGGCAATTCTGGATTTAGTGTTATCCAATGAACCAGATATGATAAGAGAACTCGAGGTAAAGGAACCGCTTGGAGGTAGTGATCATAATATGATTAGTTTTAATCTGCAATTTGAGAAGGAGAACGTTAAATCGGAAGTGGCAGTGATGCAGTTGAAGAAAGGGGACTATGAAGGCATGAGAGGGGAGCTGGCCAAAGTGGACTGGAAAGGGATCCTAGCTCGAATGACGGTGGAACAGCAATGGCAGGAATTTCTGGGCATAATCCAGAAGACGCAGGATCATTTCATTCCAAAAAGGAAGAAAGATTCTAAGGGGAGTAGGAGGCAACCGTGGCAGAAAAGAGAAGTTAGCTATAGAATAAAGCTAAAAGAAAAGATGTATAAATTAGAGCACATGGTATTGGGGGAAGGGTGTTGACATGGATACAAAATTGGTTGGCAGACCGGAAGCAAAGAGTAGGAGTGAACGGGTCCTTTTCATAATGGCAGGCAGTGGCGAGTGGAGTGCCGCAAGGCTCGGTGTTGGGGCCTCAACTGTTTACCATATATATTAATGATTTGGAAGAGGGAATTAGGAGCAACATCAGCAAGTTTGCGGATGACACAAAGCTGGGTGGCAGTGTGAACTGTGAAGAGGAAGTTAGGAGGTTGCAGGGTGACCTGGACAGGTTAAGTGAGTGGGCAGATGCATGGCAGATGCAGTGTAATATAGATAAATGTGAGGTTATCCACTCTGGCGGCAAAAACAAGGGGGCAAATTATTATCTCAATGAGGTTAGGTAAGGGGGAGGTGAAGCGAGAACTGGGCATCCTTGTACACCAGTCACTGGAAGTTGGCTTACAGGTAGAGCAGGCAGTGAAGAAAGCTAATGGAATGTTGGCCTTCATAACAAGAGGATTTCAGTATAGGAGTAAAGAGGTTCTTCTGCAGTTGTATAGGGCTCTGGTGAGACCACATCTGGACTGGACAAGCTAGATGCAGGAAAAATGTTCCCAATGTTGGGCAAGTCCAGAACTAGGGTCCACAGTCTTAGAATAAAGGGGAGGTCATTTAAGACTGAGGTGAGAAAACACTTTTTCACCCAGAGAGTATGAAATTCCCTGCCACAGAGGGCAGTGGAGCCAAGTCACTGGATGGATTTAAGAGAGAGTTAGATAGAGCTCTAGGGGCTAGTTGAGTCAAGGGATATGGGGAGAAGGCAGGCACGGGTTATTGATAGGGGACGAACAGTCATGATCACAATAAATGGCGGTGCTTGCTCGAAGGGCCAAATGGCCTCCTCCTCCACCTATTTTCTATGTTTCTAAGCCATATGGTATGCTTGCCTTCATCAGTCAGGGTATAGAGTAAAACAGTCAAGAAATCATGCTGCAGCTGCATGTGCAATATTATGTGCATTCTGGTTGCCCCAATGCAGGAATAAGACCCAGGGTGGAAATATCACAGACTAGAGGGCATAACATTAAGGTCACAGACGAATGATTAGATGTGTGGGGCAAGTTTTTTTTACACAGAGAATGTGCTGCCAGAGACGTGGTGGAAGCAGATACGATAGTGACATTTAAAAGGCTTTTGGATGGGCAGCTGAATATGCACGGAATGGAGGGATATGGCTCGCATGCAGGCAGAAGGGATTAGTTTAATTTGGCATCCTCTTCAGCAGACATTGTGGGTCAAGGCCCGTCCATGTGCTGTACCATTCCATGTTCTTTCCTCAGAGAAGACATTTCTACACAGTGAGTGACTCCTAGTTGTCGAAACCCGATCAAGATGAATGAATGTTGCTCCAATATACTCAAGAAACTTGAGCCGACCCTGTATAATGCAGAATTTTCAATTGGCCATTTCCTTTTTATTGTTTATTCCCTCTATCACCGAAGCTGCAGGGCAGGAGTGTTTGCCATCTGCACTGTGTACTGTACTATACATCAACAGTTTTTCAAAAAGTTTACAAACCCAAGAACTCCCCCTCCCAGAGGGACCTGAGCAGTCCACTATGGGAACTGAACCACCTGCAACGTCCCTCGCAAAAGAACACATTTCAGAGATATAGAATACACTGCCATTCCTTCCACAACGCTGGGTCAAATACCTGGAATTTCCTATCTAATAGCACAAGTAGCTTCACAACAAAAATGAAGCTGGTCAAGAAGGTGGTTATGTTGGAATATAGCAAATTAAGTACCTTACCTCCGTAATTTCTCTGACTTCACATTCAGTTTCTAGTTTGTCCAGTTTTAGATGTGTAGTTCCAACTGGTTTGTCACTCCTGAAAAATCCACTGCAAAACAGTTAATCTTCTATGACACAATCTTCAAAAACAATGCAGTACCTAGCCCAAGTTAAAGTACTAAAATATGGAACTGCACTCAGAACAGAACCAGCATTAGACCAAATGAAAGAATTACCATTATAAGGCTGCTTTCAGAGAAGAAAGAAATAACCATGAAATTACAATATGCTATTGGGATTCTTACCCCTTATGAAATACTTCAAATTTAATTCCTTTGGTCTGAATAATTCGTTTGAACCCACGATGATTTCTGTTAATATTGAGCATAAATCTCTCATTATATTCTGGAAGAAAAAAATAATTATTGTAAAAATAGACACATATATTGCTGTTTAGTTAAAACACAACAAAGTGCTGAAAGCTATAGTCACCAGAGTTGTATTCTCATATGCCCAGAAGCAGAACAATTAAATTATTACTTGCAGCAGCACAACATATATGTAAACATAGTAATCTGTAAATACTATATCTATTACATAATGGGTGACACAGATGTGCGATCACAAACAAGAATGTTTTACAACATTGTAAACATACAAAAGCAATCTGCATTTAGCATTGAGATTAAGAAAAATGTCTTCAACCACAGGATAGTGATTCTTTACAACTCGTTAACCCAGATACTTGCTCAAGTATTGAGAACATTCAAAACTGAAGGCAATAATTTCTAAGATTTAGAGATGTGGGAAGAGTGACATAATGGAGGTAATGCAGTTCCACCACTGTCTTATTGAATGGATGAGCCGACTTGAGAAACACAGGGATTATATGCTCTTACTATTTGTTCTTATTACTGAATGCAATACCATAAAAGTGGGCTAAATGGAATTCTTTGTTCTTTTAATGCGAAAATTAAGAGATTGTTTTCTTTTTGAGAAAATATCTTCCAAATTATAAGGGGTGCAGCGGTAGACTTGCTGCCCTACAGTGCCAGAGACCCGGGTTCGATACTGACCACAGGTAAGTGGTGTATGTACGGAGTTTGTACGTTCTCCCCATGACCTGCGTGGGATTTTCTCGAGGTTCGCCGGTTTCCATCCACATTCCAAAGACGCACAGGTTTGTAGGCTAATTGGCTTGGTTAAATTGTCCCTAGTGTATGTAGGATAACGTTAGTGTGCGGGGATCACTGGTCAGCACAGACTTGGTGGGCTGAAGGGCCTGTTCTCGCACTGTACCCCTAAACTAAATTCTGACAGCAACATCTTTCAAGAACTGCCTAAAAAGATCAAGATAAAGGGAAGTTTTCAACAGAACAACAGAAACTATATATTTAGGATTCAATCTCTGAATTTGGTTCAATTGACAATTAAGCCAGGCGCTAAACTTGCACAACGAAATGTTAACTGTTGAAAAAGTTATAGACTTAGGTAACAACAAAGTAGAAAAGCATTACTGAAAACCTTTGAGTTTGTATTATGGCTCCATAAATTTTTTTTTTTTCATGCTACACATTCAGAATATTAATATATTTAAACCAAGCTGATATTAATATAAAGTATTTTTCCAAAAGAAGAACAAAGTTACGTTTCCCATACCTGGACAATTGGTGTTCTTTATCACCATTGTTTTGTTTCGTTGGGCTTGCTCCTGTTTTAAAAAATTGTAATATTCAACCTATAATTTATCATTTATACTATTTACTTGTGAATATATTAAAAAAATATTAATATTAGTGTTCGCTTAGTTAAATTATATTTATAAATACAAGATGATTAACATTGCAAATTGTACAGCACTTTCTGGGTTTAAATGTAATGTAATTTTATAAATGTATATAATTTTATAAATAGGAGCATGTTTCTTATAAGATTATATGTCCATATATTTGATTAAAAAGTTTACTCACTGCACTAGGATATTGAAATTCAAACTTTACAAATGCATCAAGGTCATGTGCAGCCACACCTGTGTAAAATAACATAAGTTTTGTATCCAAATAGAAATTAGTACCTATCTTCATCACAACATAAAAAATAAATTCCATGTAGCTGAGGCCCTCACACATATCTCCTCGGTATCCCGCAGCTCCACCCTTGCTCCCCTTCCCTCTAGACGCTACAGGGACAGAGACCCCCCTAGTCCTTACCTTTCACCCCATCAGCTGCGCATACAACACATAATCCTCCGACATTTTCGCCACCTTGAACGGGATCCCACCATTAGTCACCCCTTTCTGTCTTCCGCACAGACAATTCCTTCCACAACTCCCTGGTTGATTCATCCCTTCCCACCCAAACCACCCCCTCCCCAAGTACCTGCCCCTGCAACCGCAGGAGATGCAACACCTGTCCCTATACCTCCTCTCTTGACTTTGTCCAGGGACTCTGACAGTCCTTTCAGGTTAGGCATAGGTTCACTGGCACATCCTCCAACCTCATCTACTGTATCCGTTGTTCAAGACGTGGACTCTTATACATTGGCGAGACCAAACGTAAACCGACCGATCGTTTCGCTGAACACCTTCGCTCAGATCGCCTGGATCTACCTGATCTTCCAGTTGCCAAACACTTAAATTCCCCTTCCCATACTGACCTTTCTGTCCAAGGCCTACTCCATTGTCAGAGTGAGGCTAAACACAAATTGGAGTAACATCGTCTCATATTTCGCTTGAGCAACTTACAACCCAGTGGTATATTGATTTCTCTACCCACTACTGCATTCCCTTTCTCTGCATCCCTCCCCCACCCAAGTTCGACCAGCTTCTCCTTCTCACCTAGCAAACAGCTACCAATAGCCTGTTTCCTTTATTATTGTTATTTTTTTGCATATCTTTCATTCATTTGTTCTATATCTCTCTACATCACCATCTATATCTCTATAGACAATAGACAATAGGTGCAGGAGTAGGCCATTTGGCCCTTCGAGCCAGCACTGCCATTCAATGTGATCATGGCTGATCATCCCCAATCAGTACCCCGTTCCTGCCTTCTCCCCATATCCCCTGACTCCGCTGTCTTTAAGAGCCCTATCTACCTCTCTCTTGAAAGTATCCAGAGAACCAGCCTCCGCCGCTCTCTGAGGCAGAGAACTCCATAGACTCACAAATCTCTGTGAGAAAAAGTGTTTCCTCGTCTCCGTTCTAAATGGCTTACCCCGTATTCTTAAACTGTGGCCCCTGGTTCTGGACTCCCCCAACATCGAGAACATGTTTCCTGCCTCTAGCGTGTCCAAACCCTTAACAATCTTGTATGTTTCAATAAGATCCCCTCTAATCCTTCTAAACTCCAGAGTGTACAAGCCCAGCCGCTCCATTCTCTCAGAATATGACAGTCCCGCCATCCCGGGAATTAACCTTGTAAAACTACGCTGCACTCCCTCAATAGCAAGAATGTCCTTCCTCAAATTAGGGAACCAAATCTGCACACAATACTCCAGGTGTGGTCTAACTAGGGCTCTGTACAACTGCAGAAGGACCTCTTTGCTTCTATACTCGACTCCTCTTGTTATAAAGGCCAACATGCCATTCGCTTTCTTCACTGCCTGCTGTACCTGCATGCTTACTTTCACAGACTTTCACTGATGAACAAGGACCCCCAGATCCCGTTGTACTATCCCCTTTTCCCAACTTGACGCCATTTAGATAGTAATCTTCCTTCCCGTTTTTGATACCAAAGTGGATAACCTCACATTTATCCACATTAAACTTCATCTTCCATGCATCTGCCCACTCCCCCAACCTGTCCAAGTCACCCTGCATTCTCATAGCATCCTCCTCACAGTTCATCCTGCCACCCAGCTTTGTGTCATCTGCAAATTTGCTAATGTTACTTTGAATCCCTTCATCCAAATCATTGATGTATGTTGTAAATAGCTGCGGTCCCAGCACCAAGCCTTGCGGTACCCCACTAGCCACTGCCTGCCATTCTGCCATAGTTTCCCTTTCCCCTGAATCTAGTCTGAAGAAAGGTCTTGACCCAAAACATCACCCATTCCTTCCCTCCAGAGATGCTGCTTATCCTGCTGAGCTACTCCAACAATTTTTGTCTTCAAAGTAAATTCAAGTTAGCTTTATTCAGACAATGGTTGATTTTTTAAAACAATACATTTACAAAATCAAATTAATTTATTAAACTAAATTTATTCAAAGCTCTTAAAGCAAGAGTACTACAGGCATTTATAAAGTACACAATGTTATAGACATTTGATATACCATATTTCCCGGCAATGAAGACGCGCCAGTCGAAATTTAAGGATTTGCGGGAAGTGGCTGACATGAGCAAGGCTGGCGAGCGGCAGGAGAGGTGTTCAGACGGGGGAGCACTGCCAAAAGTGAGCGGGCCGGCAGAAGGCGCTGCGGCGGCCGGTTCCGCTGTCCGGTCATGGCGGCCGCTCGCACTCACCCGAGCTACTTCCCTCCCCGGCCACAATGCGGTGGCTCCGCGCCCAGAGTGCCGCGGCAGCGGACAGTGAGTGAATTGCTGGCATGATCCCCGACCCCCTCCTTCTCAATGCTCGTGCCCATGCTGACCTGGGCCAGGCTCCCCACACGCTGTGAAAGGAACTCCTCCCCCCCAGTGGCGCTGTCCTTTTACAGCCGCTTCCCATCAGCTGCCAGCAATGAGGGATAGACTTGGCTCGTACTTGATGTTGTACTGAGGGATAGCCAAGTCTATCTTTCTTGGCTAACAACCTAACCTTCAGCCTCCAAGATGCAGGTAAATTTCCGTGCCTTATTTTTGGGTAAAAAATAGCATCTTCATTTCCGGGAAATACGGTATTCATTTGTGGATAATTGAGCAACCAGCTGTTAATAAAATCAATGCATCTAAATAAGTGAAAATATACTTCATAACCATCAAATGAAAAGCAATGTGATGTTATTAGACTCAACTCTCATAAAAACATGGTGATCTTTGGTTAAAACTGGTAGTAGTAAAATACAGATTGCAAGCAAATTAATTGGGGTCAAGGAAAGAGTGTTCGCGTCACGGCCCTGTTTCTACCAATCTTTCCACCACCAAGCACAAGAAGCGACAAGACAGACATCATTGTATGCAGCTGCCGAAAGTGTGTTCAGCTCTGGCTGAAAAACTTATAATCTTGTGCATGGACTCGATAAGAAGAAGAAGCAAATTAATTTTTTAAGCCAGTTTATTCAATATGGATTCAGGGAAAGATAGGTATGGATTTAATCATTCACAGCACATTCAATAACTTTGGAGAAGAAAGGAAAGATGGAAATGTGCTGGTGATAGGAAGAATGGAATAATCAAAGGTTGTTGCTGATGAGGTGTGATGATGGCAGATTTAAATGAAAGTGAATAAGACTACCTGGCTATAGAGAATAATTTACAATTTCAGGCAACATAAGTTTCAGCAAAGCTAGGTGGTAAGCTGTT
Organism: Okamejei kenojei; assembly: GCA_035221665.1. NCBI lineage: Eukaryota > Metazoa > Chordata > Chondrichthyes > Rajiformes > Rajidae > Okamejei > Okamejei kenojei. The sequence goes on from CM069140.1 coordinate 48,078,719, forward strand.
ATGTGTAAATGGAGCAGAATTTGGGGCTCATTGACAATATATTCTCAGAGAGAGCAAAAGGACATTTTGGTAGAAAAACTAGACACACTGCAAGTTGATGATTGAGCCATGGAGGAAGTTGAGGGGAAGTTTAGCCTGGTAGTGGGAGAAGGGAACCAATCATTGTAAAGATAAATAGTTTAGTTTAGAGATTGAATTTGGAAACAGGCCCTTCAGCCCACTTAATCCATGCTGACTATCATTCACCCATTCACATTAGTTTGATGTTATCCCCCTTTCACATCCATTCCCAACATATTATGGACAAGTTATAGAGGCCAAATGATCTACAAAAACACACGTCTTTCTTAATAGGAGGAACACCTGGAAGAAACCCACACGGTCAGAAGAAAATGTGCAAACTCAATGCAGACATAGCACAAAGTCAGGATCTGCAGGCATCACACAAGGTCAGGATCAAACCAGGATCTCTGATGCTTGGAGCCCATCGTATTTATCTGACTGAACAAAACACTTGTTAAAAAGGATAATATATTTTGCCTTGGTTTTCTACAAACAGTTGTTGCTACTGAATGCTGAGTTTATCATCATACACATTATCAGCCTCAAGAATTCTGTGGACCCTACCTTGTCTTACCTGAAGGAGCAGGGAGATTTATTCCTTTTACGATAATGACAAGCATTTCAGTACTACTGATATCTGAAAATATCCTGTAACAGATATTTTAATCCAATTAACAGGTTTTTCCAACATTACTAACTCGTGCATTATAAGATTACAAGAGGAAAACTTAAAACTTAATCAAATAGACAAAGAGGAACAGACAATAGTACAAAATAAACAGTATGAGTACTAACTTTTTACCTTTTTAAATTGCTGTTATTTTGAATCTTTAACCCACAAATTAATAATACTCTTTTATTCTGAGATACTCATTGAAATCTCTCTCTTTGAACATGCTTTATGGTTCATTGGCAAAATGTTTGATCATGATCTATAGAGGTTCAGATGCATTTAATATATTGTATGACAACAAGCTATTTGGTAGTGCCCTGAAAAAACAGGATGCTATATGGAGATTGTCACGTGAAATGGGGTAGAATACCTGCAAAATGCAAATCACCACAAAATACCTCACGAGGAGAGGAAATTTGAAGAAAACTGGAGTAAAAAGGGGAAAGTATTATTTTAAAAACGTATTTAGAACCAAAATACAGGTTACATTGCAGATTGAAATGGTACTTTCCTCTGTCAGAAAATTAAATAATTATAGAAGAATGATTTATGCTGCTTTAAAAAAAAGAAACAAAAAAAGTTCTGGTGTAACTCAACGGGTCGGGCAGCATCGCTGGAGAACATGGATAAGTTGCATTCCGAGTCGGGACCCTTCTCCCGACCTGAGATGTCACCTATCTATGTTCTCCAGAGATATTGCCTAATTCATTGAGTTACTCCAGCATTTGTGTCTTCAATTTACCCTCACTTTTTAAATTTAACATGGACCATTTTGTTTTCGTAAATATGAAAGGTCATGTGATGATTAGTCATGGACTATCAGTTTCATTCTGGGCATCTCAATGTCTATTTCTATTACCTCTGCCCCAAACATCATATTTTTATCCCAAAATTGTACTCACCTATATTAGAATTAAGTGAAAGAAAGCATTTTTTTCCAAAAACCTTATTCTGAAGAGTAGTGCTGCCAAAGCTACAGTGCATTCAGAAAGTATTCAGATCCCTTCAATTTTTCCACATTTTGGTACGTTACAGCCTTATTTTAAAATTGATTAAATTCATTTTTTTATCATCAATCTACACTCAATACCCCATAATGAAGAAGTGAAACAGGTGTTTAGAAATGTTTGCAATGTAATTAAAAACAAATAACTGAAATATCACATTTACATAAGGACTCAGAACCTTTGCTATGACACTCAAAATTGAGATTAGGTTCATTCTGTTTCCATTGATTATCCTTGAGATGTTTCTACAACTTGTTTGGAGTCCACCAGTGGTAAATTAAATTGATTGGACATGATTTGGGAAGGCACACACCTGTCTAAATAAGGTCCCACAGTTGACAGTGCATGTCAGAGCAAAAACCAAGCCATGAAGATGAAGGAATTGTGTGTAGACTTCCGAGACAGGATTGTGTCGAGACTCTGGGGAAGGGTATAAAACAATGTCTGCAGCATTGCAGGTCCCGAAGAGCACAGTGGCCTCCGTCATTCTTAAATGGAAGAACTTTGGAACCACCAGGACTCGTCATAGAACTGGCTGCCCGGCCAAACTGAGCAATCGGGGGAGAAGGACCTTGGTCAGTGAGGTGACCAAGAACCAGATGGTCACTCTGACAGAGCTCCAGAGTTCCTCTGTGGAGATGGGAGAACCTTCCAGAAGGACAACTATATCTGCAGCTTTCCACTAATCAGGCCTTTGTGGTATTGTGGCCAGACGGAAGCCACTCCTCAGTAAAAGGCATATGACAGCCCACTTGGAGTTTGCCAAAAGGCAGCTAAAGGACTCTCAGACCATGAGAAAGAAGATTCTCTAGTCTGATGAAACCAAGATTGTATTCTTTGGCCTGAATGCCAAGCATCATGTCTGGAAGAAACCAGGCACTGCTCATCACCTGGCCAAGACCATACAATTTTTTTTTTTTAAATGGCACGGCCCTGTCCAGTCGCCGTTATGGCAGCTCCGCGAAAATTGTGTGTATTTTTAACTTTTATGTTCCTTTTTAACTTATTTCTAAGTTCTAACTCCCTAGTACTAACGAAGTATGGCAGGGAAACCCTCTTAAATATAAACTCTAGGGGAAACGGAGACTTTTTAAATGCTGTACTTACTGATCCAGCATGGCCAGCAGAGATCAACAGAAGCTGCTGTAACAACAATGGGAGCTCGGCTACAAGGAAAACCTGGAGAAAACATCGAGGTAAGCGCGGGGGGGGGGGGGGGGGGGGGATTCAGAATAGGCTGAGAGCCCAAGCCTTTCATCCCCCTCTGCCCAGCATTCTTCCAGCGAGCGTCCAGTCCCTGGAAAACAAGCTGGATGATCTCAGGGCGAGGATCAGGTTCCAGCGGGACATAAGAGACTGCAACATCCTCTGCCTGACTGAAACATGGCTGACCTCACTGATTCCGGATCAGGTAATCTGTCCAACCGAGTCCTTCACTGTCCATCGTGCTGACAGAACAGAAGCATCTGGGAAATCCAAGGGTGGTGGAGTCTGCTTCATGACCAATAACAACTGGTGCAACCCTGGAATTATCAAGACGCTTTCCCGTTCCTGCTCGCCGGACCTGGAGCATCTGATGATCTCATGCCGCCCATTCTACCTTCCCCGGGAGTTCGGCTCAGTGATCATCACAGCCGTCTACATTCCACCGCATGCGGACACCGACATGGCACTATCGGCCCTACACGATGTGCTATGTCGACACTAAAACAAGAACCCGGATGCGGCTATGGTGGTGGCTGGAGATTTTAATAAATCAAATCTCAAGAAATTCATGCCGAACTTCGACCACACATCACGTCTGCCACCAGGGGGGAAAGAACATTGGACCACTGCTATACGCCGTTCCGGAAGGGCTACAAGGCCATTTCACTCCCTCCCCTAGGGAAATCTGACCATGCTGCCATTTTCCTGCTGCCGGAGTATAAACAGAGGATAGTTCGGGAAGCGGTAGAGACGAGAGATGTAAAGCGGTGGTCCGACCAGTCAGAGGCCATGCTGCAAGATGCACTGAGTGATGTCGACTGGAATATGTTCCAAGCAAGTTCCAGCGACGTCAGTGAGTTCGCGGAAGCAGTCACGGCCTTCATTGCAACAATAACCAACAACATCGTTCCCACGGTAAGGGTTAGCATCTTTCCTAATCAAAAACCCTGGGTAGGGTTCGTGTCCGTTCGTGTTGCCTTGAATGCTCACACCGCTGCCTACAAGTCTGGCCTGGCATCAGGAAACATGGACGTCTACAAGGTAGAGTCCTAACGACTGCGAAGGGCGGTGAAGGATGCAAAAAGGAGGTATAGGGACAAGATGGAGTCACAGATGGAGCAGCAGGACACCAGACGCCTGTGGAAGGGGCTACGGACTATAACCAACTACCGGAGCACCCCACCCTCTTCTGCAAATGCCGGCACCTCCCTAGCTGATGACCTGAACTCCTTTTACGCTCGGTTCGAAATGGGCAACACCACCCCAGGTCTGTCGACTATCAACAATACCGCCAGCGGGCTGGCTAACGAAGCTGATGGGAGGAATGAGCACACATTCTCGCTGTCCGAGCACGATGTGAGGAGGGCTCCGACACGGATGAACATGAGGAAAGCTGCAGGTCCCGATGGCATCTTGGGGCGAGTACGTAAGTCCTGTGCTACGCAGCTAGCTCCAGTGTTCACTACAATATTCAACCTCTCCCTGGACAAGTCCGTAGTCCCTGCCTGCTTAAAAAAATCCACCATTGTACCTCTACCAAAGAATGCCTCCCCAGCCTGTCTGAATGACTACCGGTCCGGTGGCCCTCACCTCGGTAGTCATGAAATGCTTTGAGAGGTTGATGATGAAACACATCTGCGCCTTCCTCCCTCGCAACATGGACCCGTTACAATTTGCATACCGTCCGAACAGATCCACGGACGATGCGGTCTCCCAGGTTTTGCACACCGCACTCTCTCATCTTGACAGCCAGAAGGGGGCTACGTGAGGATGCTGTTCAGACTTCAGTTCAGCCTTCAACACAATAGTCCCCAACAGACTGGCCGAGAAGCTACTGGAATTAGGGCTCAACACCCCCCTGTGTGCCTGGGCCCTGGACTTCCTCACCGCCAGGCCCCAGGTAGTCAAGATGGGAGGGAATACCCCCAGGGTTGTGTTCTCAGCCCCCTATTGTACTCCCTGTACACACATGACTGTGTGGCTAGGTTCAGCTCCAACTCGATAATCAAGTTTGCTGATGACACCTGATCTCAGACAACGATGAGAAGGCCTACCGGGAGGAGGTAGCTGATCTGGCACTCTGGTGTCAGGACAACTGCCTCCTCTTGAACATCAAAAAAACGAAGGAGCTGATCGTGGACTTTAGGAGGGCGCATCATCGGAGGACGTACACACCATTGAGGGTAAATGGGATACTGTGGATAGGGTGAGCTGTTTTAAACACCTGGGAGTCCACATCTCTGAGGATATGACATGGACATCACACGCTGCAGCACTCGTGAGTAAGGCAAGGCAGCGCCTTTACCACCTCAGGCAATTGAGGAAATTCAGAGTCTCCGAGGATCCTCCAGTGCTTCTACTCAGCGGCTGTGGAAAGCATCTTGTCCAGAAATATTACAATCTGGTTTGGGAATTGCTCTGCCCAGGACAGGAAGGCTCTGCAGAGAGCAGTGCGTTTGGCCGAACGCACCATGGGAACTTCTCTCGCCCCTCTGCAGGAACTATACATCAGAAGGTACAACTCCAGAGCCAATAAGATAATGGGAGACCCCTTCCACCCCTGCAACGGACTGTTCCAGCTGCTACGGTCAGGCAAACGCCTCCGTTGCCATGCTGTGAGAACGGAGAGGATGAGAAGGAGTTTCTTTCCAGAGGGCATTCGGACTGTACACTCCTATCTCACCAGGGACTAACTTTACTGTACCACAATACCGCCCACAATATTTAATATGAAAAAGAACATGTGATTCTGTTTGTAGTTTGTTGGTTGTTTGTTTGTTTGTTTTTTGCACAAAGTCCGCAGGCACTGCCACTTTTCATTTCACTGCACATCCCGTATGTGTATGTGATGAATAAACTTGACATGACGTACGGTCAAGCATGGTGGTGGCAGCATCATGCTGTGGGGATGTTTTTCAGCGGCAGGAACTAGGATTAGTCAGGATCGAGGGAAAGATGAACGGTGCAAAGTACAGAGAGATCCTTGATGAAAACCTGCTCCAAAGCGTTCTGGACCTCAGACTGGGGCCTTCCAACAGGACAACGACCCTAAGCACACAGCCAAGACAACGCAGGAGTGGCTTCGTGACAAGTCTGTGAATGTCTTTGAGTGACCCAGCCAGAGCCCTACTTGAACCCGATCGAACATCTCTGGAGGGACCTGAAAATAGCTGTGCATCGACACTCCCCATCCAACCTGACAGCTTGAGAGGATCTGCAGAGAAGAATGGAAGAAATTACCCAAATACAGGTTGCCAAGCTTGTAGTGACATACCCAAGAAGCCTTGAGACTGTAATCGCTGCCAAAGGTGCCTCAACAAAGTATTGAGTAAAGGGTCTAAATACTTATGTAAATGTGATATTTCAGTTATTTCTTTTCAATTACTTCTAAACACCTGTTTTTATTATGGGGTATTGATGATAAAAAAAAAAAGAATTTAATCCATTTTAGAATAAGGCTGTAACGTAACAAAATGTGGAAAAAGTGAAGGGGTCTGAATACTTTCTGAATGCACTGTATGTGATGCTTAGCATTATTTATCCTCTGAAACATTTCTTAGTCTATTATTAATTTAAACTGTAAAACAATAAATGAAACCATGTTGGCATTATGGCCCAGAAAGCACATTGGCACTTCTACTTCCTCAATAAGAATACATACGCCAGGCTGTCGTACATCGATTACAGTTTCGCGTTCAACATGATCATCCCCTCCAAACTTATCAAACTGAGAATTTGTTCCTGCTCAATCCTATGCGATTGAATCCTCAACAGACCCCAATCATTACAAATTGGCAACACTTCCTTCTTGATACCTAACAACATAGGAGCATCGCAGCAATATGTGCTCAGTGCGCTGCTCTACTTTCTCTATATCAACGACTGTATAGTCCCATGCCATCTTTGAATTCATCAATGACACCACCTTTGATGAATAACAGGTAATTATGTCAAAATGCAGGAGGGAGATTGATAACCTGATTGTATGGTGCCAGTACAACAATTTTGCCCTCAACGTTAACAGTGCCAAGGAGCTGATTATTGGCTTCAGGTAGAGAAAGCCACGGATCCACGAATCTGCCTTCATGGACGGAATGGTGATAGAGGAAGTCAACAGCTTCAAGTTGCAGGGCTTGCGCATCTCTGGAAATATGTCCTGAGCTCAACAATTGTTGGAGGGAATGTTTAGCCTGTACCCTAAATATGGCTTTCATGTGGAGCCCAGTTGCCCTCTTAATTACAGCTCAGTTAGGGACAGACACAAAGAACTCCTTGAGGAGCAGTGGTGAGTTTCTCAAACAAGTCCGTTTGTTCAAGGCCTTAACAGTAAAAAAAAAATTCCAAACTGTAAAAAAAAATTCCAAACTGTTTCAAAGATTTGTAACACCCACAGCATTTTTATATTCCTACAACACAATGATTACCTGTTGATTTTACACCTTTGAAATAATTTACCATTGATCAACGTTTAAACTGCCGTTTCCTGTCACTTCCCCTTCCCACAGTCACAATAGGGAAAGAGTTCCCCTAGTCCTCACCTTTTACCCCCTCAGCCTTTGCATGTTGTACATATAGAGGTTCACTTGCACCTCCTCCAACCTCATCTACTGTAGTTGGTGTTCTCGGTGTAGACTCATATATATCGGCGAGACCAAGCAGAGACTGGGTGACCGATTTGCTTAACATCCACCTTAGCCTAAGCGATCTCCCAGTTGCCAAACATTTTAACTCCCATTCCCACTCCCATACTGACCTTTCTGTCCTGGGCTTCCTTCACTGTTATAGTGAGGCCACACGCAAATTGGAGGAACAGCACCTCATATTTTGCTTGGGCAGCTTACAACCCAGCGGCATGAATATTGATTTCTCTAACTTCAAGTAATCCTTGCATTCCCTCTCTCCCCCACCCTAGTCATCTTGCTAATTTCACTATTTGTATTCCTTCGTTATTACCTTGTCCCCAACCAACTATGGACCATTGTGACCATTTAAGAATTTCCTACAGCAAACATCATCAGACATGGTTTTTTCAGCTTCAATAATCACACTTGAAGATTCAAAGATCAAATTTACTTTATAACGTAAAATGTTGGGATTTACAAGGAAGGAACATTTCTTTCATTTCAAGAGTTACAAGATATCTATGGATTGCAGTCAAATAACATATTTAGGTATTTACAAATTAGAAATTATATTAAGTCAAATACGCAAGACTATAAAAATAGAAAACCAGGATTATTAGATGAATTGTTTAATAAACACCCAAATACAGAAAAATTAATAGCGTATATATATATATATATATATATATATATATATATATATATATAAAATACTATTTTGGATAAGGAAATCCCAACTTCGGAAATATATCGACAAACATGGGAAAATGAAATGGGTTTATCTATAACGAAGAAAACTTGGGAAGAAAGCCTACAATGTATACATCGTTGCTCATTAAATGCTAGACATATATTGATACAATTTAAGGTATTACACAGATTACATTATTCAAAAACGAAATTAAATAGAATTTATTCTAACATTTCTCCTATTTGTGATAAATGTCAGAACTTGGAAGCTAATTTAACGCATAGTTTTGTAACATGTATAAAACATAATTATTATTGGACAGAAATCTTTAGAATTATCTCTGAAGTTCTTAAAATTAAACTAGACCCAGATCCAAAATTAATAATATTAGAAGTTCCGGATTCAAATCTAATATTAACTGTAAACCAAAGAAATTTCTTGAATTACTGTTTGATAATAGGGAAAAAATTAATATTGAAATTTTGGAAGGGAACATTATCCCCCACAATTAAAATGTGGACAGTGGAAATGTTGGAGAAGTTACATTTGGAAAGAATCAGATTTGTCCTAATGGACAAATACGAACTCTTTGGACAGATATGGTCTCCATATATAGAATATTTGAAGGGGTAGCTGTTCTTGGCATCACAACTCAATGGGTACCCGGCAGGATTAGATGAAAATAACTCTCTGTTTTTCTTTTTGATTTGTATACATGTCTCCATTGATATTGCTATTTGAAATTGTGTTATTCACTATTAAGATGTATACTATAAACTCTCTTTTTTTCTATATACTTTATTTTATTTAAATACATATAAGAATATATACATATATATATTTTTTTTTTCTTCTCTCTTTTCTCTTTCTCTTTCTTTATAATCAAAATTATTATTTAATCACCATTCTTATTGATTAAAATCTATTCTTTTCTTTTTCTACTTTAAAAAAAAAGAAGTTATAAGAACTATTCGTAACATTTGTATACTTATTGAAATAAGTTGGTTGTGTATTTGAAAAGTTGTTATAGCGTTGTTATGATGGATTCCTTTTAATAAAAATATTATTACAAAAAATGTTGGGATTCAAAAATCTACAAAAGCAGAGATCCATACCGTACAATTTTAAAGGTCCTCTCCTCAAAATGGTATTTCGGTGGATCCAAGCCTTGAGCTTGGCCAAGTTTAAGGATTTCAAGATTCTTCTTACAATCACCAGCCATCTTCTCAAATCTGCAAAAATAGTAATGTAAATTTTCACTTGTATTATGTGCAACTGGTAGTGACATTTTCCTAAATTTCCTGTTGTCAGCGCAAGATACTTCATGCAAGGATACTGTTAAACCAAAATGGGTATGCACAGCGGGTCGGAAACTTTTAGATATAATTTATTTTATGTTTTTATTGAAGGAATTACTTTATTATGGGTAGTTATTGATTAGTTACAGATCTGCATTTTTAATTACTTGCTCCAAAATGAGTAACTTGCTAAAAGCTAGATCTATGGTGTTTAGGACTGGCAATCTAGAGTTACACAAGACGTCCATGTGCAACCTCCTGAAGGTCATGGCGAATGCAAAGAAATATTTCCAGACTAAGTTGGAGTCACAGACCAACGCTCAACTGCTGTGGCAGGGAGTGCATGCTATCACTTCCTACAAGATGAAACCAGGTAGCATAAATGACAACTCATCACTTCCAGATAAGCTCATGGTTTGAGTCATACTTTGAAAGGTAAAACAATAACAATGACACACCTGCAACAGTCCTTGATGACCCCGTCTCTGAGGCTGATGTAAGAGCATCAAGAAGCTGAATCCACACACATCGTCAAGCCCTGTGTTTGACGTTCAACACAATCATCCATTCCAAACTCATCACCAAGCTCCAAGACCTGGATCTCTGTACCTTCCTTTGCAACGGTAACCTGGACTTCACATTGGCAGACCACAATCAGTGCGGATTTCTTCTCACTGACCATCAACACTGGTGCATCTCAGGACTGTGCACTTACCGCCTTGCTCTACTCTCTTTACACCCGTGACTTTGCGGCCTAACACTGCCCCAATGCCACCTACAAATTTACCACAACACTTCTGTTGTTATCCAAATTAATGGAAGTGATGAAACAGCTAACAGAAGAGAGAATACTCAGTTGAGTTGTGGGCAACAACAAACCTTCACTCAACGTTAAAAAAAAGTGTAATTTATGTACGATTTATATTCTGTGTGTTGCCAGAGTCTATGTTGCTATGATGCTCTGGCAAGAAAAATGTTTATTGTTCATGTATCTCATCTGTGTATACGGCAATAAACTAAACTTAACTAGAGAAGACAATGTTTGCACTTACTTTGTAGTCTCCGCCAGATTACCAAGGTGCGTAAATTGTTTGGAATATGACATACATTTCTAGATTTAAAAGAAGATTTAATTATCAATTATGGAAGGAACAAGTTATCAGGGAATACAAACAAGGTCATAATATAATAATGTGTAATAATGAAATTCTAGTATCATCATTCAGAATACCTCCATTAAACACTCCAACAGGGGTAATATGCGTTTTTAAAATTGTTGACATTCTGCATACAATATCATATTTTTATCATCTTCAGAGTTTAGAAAAATGTGAAGTTATCTCATTGAATTGTACAAAACTGTTGTGGTTTTGACAGGGTAGAAACATGGATGATATTTTCCTTGGCTCAGATTTCACAAACCAAGGGTCACACTACTAAAATGCAAGACAGGAAATCTCTTCATCCCAAGGGTAGTGATTATTCTGAAATCTCTACCCAATAAAAGCATAGAGTCTCAGTGGCTGCATACATTCCACACAGATTAATACATATCTGGATATTAAGGAAATCAAGGGATTGGGGTCAGTGCAGGAAAATGATGCCGAAATTAAAGAATAGCATTTTTTTTCGGTAGCAGGGGGAAGCCTACTCCTGCTTCCATTTATATTGATATTTTATTCCTCTTGCCTCTATTCCCATTGGTAAAATGTTTTTTTTTTATTGTTTCTTTATAAAACAGTGTAGCATGGATCTTGATTCCAATTTATCTGGTGGATAACACCCATCTTTTTTCACTCATGCATTTCTTCCATCAAATTAAATAACTGAAGTTCTTTCAGAATCTGATAGGATGAGTAGCAAACTCATCCTCTGGGCAACAGGGGAGAACTGGTATCGTAGATGCTTCAGGAGCCATATAACCATCCATTGACTGACAAACAAGAATAGGTCAACCTGTTATGTCATTTGCAACATTCTAAATAACTTTTACTCTTTATGTTTTCATTACACTGACCAATATCAAATACCTCATACTGTTCTTTCAGAAGGTTTGTGAGGTGTGTGTATACTTCTTCTATGTTTGATGAAATCTGCACATCTTTATGATGGACTATTATAAAGTCATTGTCATCTTCTTCATCCTCAGGGGGTGAAGGAACCTGCAAAAAGAGAAAATAAAAGTGCCATGCCCTGAATGCTTACTGTAGCATATGCACCAAAAAAGAAAATATACTTGATGACTGTCTTCGTTATAACTTATGTTCTTTTTTGTTCCCTTCTTTTTTCTTTGTAGTATCATTCCAGAATAGTTTAGTTTAGAAATACCACACGGAAACAGGCCCTTCGGCCTACCAAGTCCGCGGCGACCAGCGATCCCCGCACACTTACACTATCCTACATGCACTAGGGACAATTTACAATTATACCAAGCTAATTAGCCTATAAACCGTTATGTCTTTGGAACATTGGAGGAAACTGGAGATCCTGAAGAAAACCAATGCAGGTCGCGGGAGTAAAGTACAGACAAGCACCCGTAGTCAGGATCGAACCTGGGTCTCTAGCGCTGTAAGGCAGCAAGTCAACTGCTGCGCTACCATGCCTTCTGATTCAAATACATTCATATACAGCCGATGTAGAGGTCTTTACAGCACTTCACAGGATGAAAATAGTTTACTAATCTCCAGAGAGAATAAAAACAAAGTTAAGCTGAAAAAAGATAGCAAGGTAATATGTCTAAAAAAGGGTTCTGATCCAAAACACACTTATCCAGCATCTGACAACCTGGAGGTCCAGCACCTGACAACCTGGTGTGCCAACAATAACCTCGTCCTCAACTCCCAGAAGACGAAGGAAATCATTGTTGACTTTAGAAAGAACAGAGGGGGCAGACACACCCCCATCCATATAAACGGGACTGAGGTGGAGCGGGTCTCCAACTACAAATTCCTCAGGGTACACATCTCGGAGGATCTGTCCTGGTCCCTCAACACCTCCAAGCTGATCAAAAAGGCACAGCAGCGCCTTTACTTCCTGAGGAGGCTCAAAAAAGCCCACCTGTCCCCCCAGATCCTGACCAACTTTTACCGCTGTACCATCGAAAGCATCCTGACCACCTGCTTTACGGCATGGTACAGCAGTTGCACCATAGCAGATAGAACGGGTGGTGAAAACCGCCCAGTACATCATCGGTATCCCGCTCCCTGCCATGGATGCCCTCCACCGAAAACGGTGTCTGAGATGAGCCGGGAAGATCATCAAAGACCCCTCCCACCCTAACCATGGACTGTTTGCCCTCCTACCATCAGGGAGGCGGTACAGGAGCCTCAGGTCCCACACTACTAGGATGAGGAACAGCTTCTATAACAACACCATCACACTGCTGAACTCGGAGTCCCGACGATAGATTTCTCCAGTCTCTCCGTCCACATTGTCTGCATTCTGTATCTATTTATATATTGCTATTACTATAAACTGACGCTAAACTACATTTCGTTGTACCCATACTTGTATCTGTGCAATGACATTAAAGTTGAATTGAATTGAATTATCCACGTTCACCTGAAATGCTACCGTTCCTTGTTTCTAATACGTTTGCCCATGTTTTCCAAAGGATAATGAAACATGAAGATCACCAACTTGATGAAAATGCAGATGAAAGACATTAGAAATCGGAAGGCTACTGTAAATAAGAGCTGTGATGTATAATTGGAAATTATTAGACAAATGGTGCAACTTCATGAAAGCATTTGAATAGAAAATTCCAGATCTCAAATTCCTGCTAATTCCTGCTTGCTGCAGCACCCTGCATGAACAAATTGAAGGTGGCATGTATTACTATTCTCAGATCCTTTTACTTACTGCATTCCTACCACTAACTTATGTTACTGTAATTGTGTCCTTTCTTACTATCAGTTCCATCCACGGATACTGCTTAACCCACTATCTCTAGCAGTTTGTTTTTGCACCAGCTTTCAACATCAGCAGTCTCTTGTGTCTCCATTTTCCAACCTATCCCAGTCGTTGAAACACCTTTTGTGTTTGGTGTCATCCATATACTTAGACAGTTTAAGAAGGGAATATAACACAATGGGATCCAGGGAGTGAATACAGCCTGGGTTAAATTCCAGATTTTATCCCATATTATTATGAACTATGTTAGAAAGGACATTGTTGTAATGGCAAGACGTTAATCTACAATCCTATCCATCAGCTTTGCCTAACCTTGGAAATATCAATTGCTTTTCCACTTTGGACAGCCAAAATCATTGGATCAAAGCCTTTGGCAGTTCGAAATAATGTTTTTGCTTGTTCCAAGTTCTTCTTTTGTTTTGCCTGCAAAGCAGCTTTCATGTACTGCTTCTTTCGTTTCTGAAGAAATTCCAGTTGTTGTGCTGCAGAAAAAAACAGATGAAATATTATGTAACTGAGAATGTGTGGTCTCTAAATATAAGAAACAATATAATTACAATTACAGAGGAGAGTTAAACTCTGGAATCTGCAATTTCCATTCAAACACTATTTTAATGGATTTCCATTAAACAACTTCTGGCAACAAATCCCTGCTCCTCAGCTGAATTCTTTATCTAACATATGAAACATGACAATGCAAGATGCCAGAAGTATTCGATAAGGCAGGCAGCAGCAATTTATTCACGTCATTTAGTGACTTAGCTTTTTGTTACAGTGGAGCATCTCTATTCATTAAACTCTCTACACTTTAATTATATGGGTGAGTAAAGAGAAAACATACCGATTGTACTTTGCTGAATCAGGTAATCTTTTGTCACTGGCCTTTTTATAGGCTTGGGGGACTGGCTTTCCTCAGATGCAGCTGGCAAGGTCAGAGCTGGCCCAGCTGGCTGCACGACTTGGTCTGGGTGTTTTGCTGGTCTCTTTGCAACTGGAGATTGAGGAGTTCCACTCTAAGGTAAAACGCATAAAAATGTAAAATGTTCAGATACATTAAAAAGGAAATATTTGTGTGAATTCAATTCTGCAAAATGAGCAAGATGATATTTCCATAGAAATGAAGAAATACAACATTTAAAAAAATACGTATAGCCCATTCTTCAGCATCCAAAAATCTTCGTACTATATACATTTAATTGAACGCAGTTAACAACGGATGCACAAGAATAATTCATAGCAAGACAAATCTAATCTATTTCTATGAAACAGATATGAAAATGGAGCATCAAGCCCACCAAGTTCTGACATAGTGCACTCTACACACAGTAACATCATGGAGTTCCGTAGGAGAAATGACAAAAATCCTATAACAAATGCACAAGAAATAATTACTGTGTCAAGTAAACATCGATCCATCCTATCCTATCCATCTATCTATCTAGCTATTCTAATCAATCAATCAATCAATCTATCTATTCAAATCAATCAATCTATTCAAATCAATCAATCTATTGATTTGAATAGCAAATAGCAAAAGGATTTGAGTATAGGAGCAGGGAGGTTCTACTTCAGTTGTATAGGGTCTTGGTGAGACCGCACCTGGAGTATTGCGTACAGTTCTGGTCTCCAAATCTGAGGAAGGACATTATTGCCATAGAGGGAGTGCAGAGAAGGTTCACCAGACTGATTCCTGGGATGTCAGGACTGTCTTATGAAGAAAGACTGGATAGACTCGGTTTATACGCTCTAGAATATAGGAGTTTGAGAGGGGATCATATAGAAACTTACAAAATTCTTAAGGGGTTGGACAGGCTAGATGCAGGAAGATTGTTCCCAATGTTGGGGAAGTCCAGGACAAGGGGCACAGCTTAAGGATAAGGGGGAAATCCTTTAAGACCGAGATGAGATAGACTTTTTTCACACAGAGTGTGGTGAGTCTCTGGAACTCTCTGCCACAAAAGGGTAGTTGAGGCCAGTTAATTGGCTATATTTAAGAGGGAGTTAGATGTGGCCCTTGTGGCTAAGGGGATCAGGGGGTATGGAGAGAAGGCAGGTATGGGATACTGAGTTGGATGATCAGCCATGATCATATTGAATGGCGGTGCAGGCTCGAAGGGCCGAATGGCCTACTCCTTCACCAAATTTCTATGTTTCTATCTATCTATCTATTCTAATCAATTAATCTACCTATCTATTCGAATCAATCAATCTATCTATTCCAATCAATCAATCTATTCTAATCAATCATTCTATCTCTTCTAATCAATCTATCTGTTTTAATCAATCAATCTATCTATTCTAATCAGTCGATCAATTCTATTCTATATATATTATATATCTATATAATTTTTGGCCATCTTACAGTCCGCTGAGCCAGCCACGAGGATTTTTCCCATCGATGAAAAAGTTATGAGCATTTAAATAACCTTGAGAGCTAATTTGTCCTCTCGCCTGTCAATCACCGTGATGAAGGTAATGTCCCTTCCGGGGGGGGGGGGGGGACTATAAAACCCCAGATGCCTGGACGTGAGTCAGTCACTCTGCAAGATCGCAAGGGAGAGTCCGTGACTGTCATTCTAAGCTGTGAATCAACTGAACTATGAGTCTGCAATGTAGTTGCAATAAATGATTTGTTAGCCCTTAATGACAATGCCATGAGTTGTTTGGCCCTGCCTGTGCTTGAAACTACCATGCTTTATTAGGTCCGACTGTGTTTGTAAGGAATAAATGCTTTATTAGGTCCGACTGTGTTTGGTCCAAAAGTCCCGCTCATTTCGTGACTTCTGCTTATTGGACAGGTCGCGCTGATTGCCTAGTTTCCAGTAAGTGCAGAGGTCACGCTGACTGCGGAAGCCCCAAAGTGGAGAGGCCGCGCTCAGCCGTGTGAGTAGATTCAAGAAAGTTTACTGTCATATATATGGTGTGTGAGTCAGTGAGTGTGAGTGTATAGAAACATAGAAAATATGTGCAGGAGGAGGCCATTCGGCCCTTTGAGCCAGCACCGCCATTCATTGTGATCATGGCTGATCGTCCCCTATCAATAACCCATGCCTGCCTTCTCCCCAGATCCCTTGACTCCACTAGCCCCTAGAGCTCTATCTAACTCTCTTAAATCCATCCAGTGACTTGGCCTCCACTGCCCTCTGTGGCAGGGAATTCCATAAATTCACAACTGAGTGAAAAAGTTTTTTCTCATCTCAGTCTTAAATGACCTCCCCTTTATTCTAAGTCTGTGGCCCCTGGTTCTGGACTCGCCCAACATTGGGAACATTTTTCCTGCATCTAGCTAGTCCAGTCCTTTTATAATTTTATATGTTTCTATAAGATCCCCCTCATCCTTGTAAATATCCAGTGAATATACAATACAATACAATATTTATTCATTGTCATTTGAACCTCAATGAGGCTCAAACGAAACTATTTCTACAGCCGTACAAACAAAACAATTTCTACTAGACACACAAACAATTCAATTCACGCAAACATCCACAGTGAATCTCCTCGCTGTGATGGAAGGCAAAGTCTTTTCTCTCCAGTGTCCCATTTTTCTCTGACGTTGAAGCCCCAGCCGTTACGGCCGCGCCGGGCAATGTACGGCCCCGCTCCAGGTCTTAATGTCTCAAAGTTGGAGCCCCCGGCGGGCGTTGGCATGTTCCACGACCGTTAAAGCCGCGCTGGGCGATGTTCCAACCCCACGACATGGGCGGGAGAAGTTGCGTTGCGGAGCCCTGGTGAGTCTCCCACCAGGCACCCGCGAGCTCCTGATGTTCCTGTCCACCGTCCTGCAGCTGGAGCCTCCGAGCTCCGGAGTCGGGCCGCAGCAGCGAGCCAACAACGCTCCCCGCGCTCCGAGGCCGGCCGGCCCCTTGATGATAAGTAGTCCGCAGGCTCCGTGACTGGAGGCCCCCAGGGTGTTCTGGTTGGAGGCCGCTCCACGTTACTCGGCCCCAACGACAATGGAGAGCCGACAGGAAAAAGGTCGGGTCTCCCGTGCAGGGAAGAGATTTTAAAAGTCCCCCCCCCTACATGTACACAGTTAAAAATAGTATAAAAGAACACAACAAGTACATTTAACTAGACAAAAAAAAAAAAGACAGACAGGCTGCAGGGGCTGCTGCAACGTGAGCCATGCTGCCAAATGTTCATGTTACCTATACAAGCCTAGTCTTTTCAATCTTTGAATGCAAGCCTAGTCTTTTCAATCTTTCCTCATATGACAGTCCCGCCATCCCAGGGATAAATCTCGTGAACCTACGCTGCACTTCCTCAATCACAAGGATGTCCTTCCTCAAATTAGGAGACCAAAACTGTACACAATACTCCAGAGTCTGCAGAAGGGTCTTGACCCAAAACGTCGCGTATCTCCTTCGCTCCGTAGATGCTGCTGCACCCGCTGAGTTTCTCCAGTCTTTTGTGTACCCTCGATTCTCCATCATCTGCAGTTCCTTCTTTAACACAATACTCCAGATGTGGTCTCACCAGCGCCCGATACAACTGCAGAAGAACCTCTTTACTCCTATACTGAAATCCTCTTGTTATGAAGGCCAACATTCCATTAGCTTTCTTCACTGCCTGCTCTACCTGTGACCGGTGTATAAGGACACCCAGGTCTCGCTGCACATCCCCCTTACCTAACCTAACCCCATTGAGATAATGGGTACACAAAATGCTGGAGAAACTCCGCGGGTGCAGCAGCATCTATGGAGCGAAGGAGATAGGCAACGTTTCGGGCCGAAACCCTTCTTCAGACATTGAGATAATAATCTGCCCCCTTGTTTTTGCCGCCAAAGTGGATAACCTCAGATTTATCTATATTATACTGCATCTGCCACGCATCTGCCCACTCCACCTCTTATTCTCCTCCCCCTCTCCACCCTCCTCTCCCCCCTCCCTCTCCCCCCCTCCTCACCCCCCTCCCTCTCCCCATCTCTCGCCCATCTCTCCTCCACCTCTCCTCTCTCCCCCTCACCCCTCATTCCTCACTCTCCCTCACTCCTCTCTCCCCCTCTCCTCCCCTTCTCCTCACCCCTCTCTCCTCGCTCCCCTCCTCACCCCTCTCCCCATCTCCTCCCACCTCCATTCCCTCCCCCTCCTCCTCTCTTCCTATATAGAGAACAGATGGCTTTTATAATATAGAAATATTGATGTAAATAGGCATAGATTTGTTTGCTTTGAAGCTGCTATAACTGTCAGAAGTTGTAATTGGTTTAGTTTGGTGTTTAGAGTATAGGTTATTGATGGGGTTCTTCTCAAGACATGAGCATCATGTGAAATTTCTTTATGGCACATCTTTGAGCTCGGGTGTGCAATAAAGGGGATTCATGGTTGTCAATATTGGGTCGTGGGCACCAAGGCTAGATAATAGTCTGTGATCTGGTTTATGCTGTTGAAATGTATTTGTGTTGAGATAAGAGATAAGGCATAGGTGATGGTTATGTGACCTTTGTATAAGGGTGGTTTCTTATATTTATAGAAAAACTGAGAAAGTAACTCTGTTTAGATAATCTTCCATTTGCTGTGTGGAATGCTATTAGTGAGGAGGCCTTTCATCTCTTTCGTCCAGAGATAGAACGGGGAGGTTGTAATTAAACTAGACCCAAGCTTGGGAAGAAGCAATCAAGCGTGACAATTAGTGGCCTTTGTTTGGTTGGGGATAGTAGAAATAACTTAAGTCCTTATCACTTTGTAAGAATGGGGTAAAACTCATATTTAATCCATAAGTAACTGTATTTTAACTATGAAGTAGGGAAATTATTTGTGAAGTGTATTGTGTTTTAATTAGGATTGTAAGTATTAGACTTTGTATAAATCTGAAGTTTTAGAAATAACTTTATTTTCCAAAAGTGAAAATATATGTTTTGTGTGTATGGATTGTGTGATTGCTGTATGATGTGTATTTTATATTCTGAGAGGTAGTCTCTGAGAATTAGTTTTATATTTCTGTGGTTTTACTTCATTGAAATAAAATGATTTTGAGCAAAGAGGTTAAAGAAAACCACAGAGGGAAGAAGGTTGTAAAGTGGCCAGAAAAGGGA
The DNA here is from genome assembly GCA_035221665.1 of Okamejei kenojei. Classification (NCBI taxonomy): domain Eukaryota; kingdom Metazoa; phylum Chordata; class Chondrichthyes; order Rajiformes; family Rajidae; genus Okamejei; species Okamejei kenojei. Next base: position 48,098,226 of record CM069140.1, read on the forward strand.
AAATCATGTGACTACACGTGTTGTCAACCACTGGAAAGGATTTAGTTGATTGGTTAATGCAAATAAGCTAAATGTATGGTGAACCATAATGATTGGTTAATAGTTTGCCACTCCTTTTGTACCATAAGTGTCCAATACCTATATAATGTGTTACGTTTTGTATCATAGTAGCAGTTCTTTCGACCTGCCCGAGAGTTTCTATCTCTGTGGTGGAAGGTTTAAAGAAATATCCAGCGCTGTCAGAATAAAGAATTGAATCAAGTTTTCTTGAATTGGACTGACAAAAGAACTGTTTAACATACTCTCTCTCTCTCTCTCCAGGCTATCTCCGCTTTTCGCAGCCTACTCACTTACCCGGCTCCCCTCCACCTCTCTTCCTCCTCTTCTCACCCCCTCCTCTCCCAATGTGTCCCCCTTGGTCTACTTTTTTTAATTTTAAATGAGGGAGGGTGAATAATGCGAAATGAGCAGCACCTGTGTAGTTGGGGGGCTATGGGTGAGTGGTGGGATTTTGCGTTGGGGGAACGGCTTGCATTTGGGAAATGGGTGAGTGGTGGAATATTGCGTTGTGGAGCGGGATGTGTTGGGGACCAGGCCTCCTGTGGGGACTATGGGGAAGTGGTAGAATATTGCGTTGGGGGACCAGGTCGCCCGTTTGACAGGGACCCCAGATTGCGTTATTATTACATTTGCGCACAAAACAGTACCCTATAACACTACGATTTTCGCCACCTTACTCATCATTCTCCTGTGCTGCAAGTGCATCAAGTTTTGTTCCAACCTGCGTGTTCTACGTCACAATGGGAACCTATTGGGCGGGAATGGCTGTGCCGCTGGAGCCGCTAAGAGTGTATGGGGGGGGGGGGGGGTTTGAGAGGGGATGAAGTGGGTGCGTGGGGGGGGAAAGGGCAAGGGGCTGAGTAGGGGGTTAGGGGAGGAGGGGGGAATCAAGGGCGTCACAACGGGAACCCGTTAGCCGGCCGGAAGAGAAGCTCGAACTTACCGTCCACAGCTCCCAGCCGGATGCAGTTCCTGCAGCCTGACTACAGGCAACAGCGCCTCATTCAGGCCAGAGGCTGTCACTGCAACACAGCTTTCCTATCCTGCACTATGAACACTGGACAATTTGAACTTTGGACACTGATTGCACTGTAATTTGTCTTTTTACTGTTCATTTTTGTGTTCACTGCATTTCCACGCTCGGTTCAGAAATTAGTTTGCTTATTTTATTTAGTTTTTTTCCCCTCATCGTTGCTGAGGGCCGCATTTCACGGGACAGTCTCCCTTAGCTGGTCGAGGAGATGCGACCGTGTCTCTTCCGTCCGGCGACTTCTGCATCGGTCTCCTCGCACCCCTCGGTACCTTGGGATCACCCACGCAGACCGTCACTGCGCCCGTGAGCCCTCCGTCCCGATCCACGCCCGGGGTGTCCCAGACCCACATGCAGGAGCCGCCCTCGACCATGCTATTCTTCCTCCGGTTCGGGGGGGGGGTCCTGTGGCGTCAGCCTAAACACGGGCCACTTATGCTCGAACCCTCGTCAGCAGATACGAGGGCGGGCACGTGACGTCATGGGCTAGAGGGAGTGTCCTGGTACTTAACGTCTCTCACCTAGTGACCTTAAGCAGTCAACGGGTAGCTGAGCCCAAGAGTACAACCTCGCTCAGCTACAGCAACGTTGTAATATGGTTAGCGTACCCACCTAACTTGTCACTACTGAATAACCAACCGTTTGAACCGACCTGACGTCTCACCTTTATTCACCACGTGTGGTGCCGCTACAATATATTATATATGATTATAAGAAGTCCAGATACTACCTTGGTTAGGCCATCAAAAAGGCCAAAAGAGACTTCTGCTCTCAGCTTGAGGATGAGGCGGATGTTCAGCAACTGTGGCAGGGCCTGAATGCCATCACTTAATAAGGCAAAATCAGGAGGCAGCTTAAACAACAGCGAAGCATCACTCACTGACGAGCTCAATGCGTTCTACGCACGGTTCGATAGGGAGAACACTGATGTGCCTTCCTGAGCCCCAATTCGCCCTGACGGTGTTACAGTCACAGAGGCCGGCGTCAGAAGATCCTTCAGGGGGGTGAACCCTCGGAAAGCGCCTGGACCTGATTGTATACCCGGCTGAGTTCTCAAAACCTGTGCAGACCAAGTGGCGGGAGTTTTTGCGGACATTTTCAACCTCTCACTTCTGAGGTCCGTGGTTCCCACCTGCTTCAAGAGGGCATCAATAATACCGGTGCACATGAAATTATGACCACTGCCCAGTCCATCACCGGCTTTGACTTCCCCACCATCGAAGGGATCTATTGTAGTCGCTGCCTCAAAAAGGCAGCCAAAATCATCATAGGTAGCCAAAATCATCACCATCCTGGCCACACACTCATTTTACCATTGCAATCAGGAAGAAGGTGCAGGAGCCTGAAAACTGTAACGTTCAGGAACAGCTTCTGCCCTACAGGCATCAGGCTATTAAACACAACAATGAATAAGCTCTGAGCTCTGAATTGCAAAAGGCTATATTATTATGGCACTATATTTGTTATTTATTGATTTTTTTGTTCTCTTCCCCGTTATGTATTATGTTTACATATTCACATATTCTGTTGTGCTGCAGCAAGTAAGAATTTCATTGTCCCATCTGGGACATATGGCAATAAAATTCTCGGCTCTTCTTGACTCTTGATTAAAACACTCAAAGATAGACATAAAACACTGGAGTAACTCAGCGGGTCAGGCAGCATTTCTGGAGAAGATGGATAGGTGACGTTTCGAGTCGAGTCCCTTCTTCAGACTGAAGGTTCTGACCCGAAACATCACCTATCCATTTTCGGCAGAGATGCTACCTGATCCACTGAGTTACTCCGATGTTTTGTGTCTATCTTTGGTATAAACCAGCACCTGCAGTTCCTTTTTATTATATTATTATTTGATTAAAATAACCATTGCCTAACAATAAAAGTATCTGAATTAAGACACAAAGAGCCTTCCACAAAGCATTTCCTAGAATCTCTTGATGTTGCTGAACTCAAGGACCAACCATTAAACAGGCAAGATAAAGATAAGAGACCATTGTGTTCTAAAAAGGCAATATCCACTGTATATAGAAGGCAGTCACAGGAAATCACTTTTGGACCTATTGGCGATGAAAACTTAAACATGGGCTTTAAAGTAGATTGATTTGAAGATTCAGGCTGAAAAAGAATCTTGTAACAATGGGAGTAAACAGGATGGATAATATAGTTCCATTTTCAGTACCTTGGAAACTTTGTTCTCAATCTGGTTCAGGGCTCGAAATTAGCGGTTGCCCGGGTGCCACTAAACGCCGAGTCATTTTGCCCGGCTTGGTATGCAGATACTGGTTTATACCGAAGATAGACACAAAAAACTGGAGTAACTCAGCGGGTCAATCAGCATCTCTGGAGAAAAGGAACGTGACATTTTGTGTCGGCGACAGCTGTAATGCGTGGGAAAGATGCTAAGTGTGGCGTGACGGAGGGTCGGAGCGAATGACCGGCCCCGCACAGCAGCGGCAGCGGCAGCGGCTCCATCTCCTCCTCCTCCCGCCCCCCTGCCCGCCCTGATAACCAAAGATCCTATAGGATATTTGCGGATAATGGCCGCTGCTTGCCACTCTGCCAACCAAAGGCCACCAACGGCGCTTTCAAAACAAACCCTTGGAGGAAGGAGGTGTCGGTCAGAGGCGGGGGGGGACTGAGAATAGAGCGCGGTGATTGGAGGAGGGAGACGTGCCAAAACACTCTCGGCAGACCTGCACCGCAGCCAGGATCGATCCCGGCTCTCCGGCACTGCAATCACTGCCGAACAGCCACTGGACCATCCCTGTCCCCACCCGAGAGCCCCCCCACGCCCGAGGGTGGCCAGAGAGTTCGGTAGTCAGATAGGCGCGGCGCACCCAGGCCCACAGCCAACGCAGAGAAGCAGCACTAAACCCAGGTCAACTCTGCCTGTCCCGCCGTGTTAATTTACAGCCCTGCCTGGATTTACGGGAAATATGTCATCAGTCCAGGCATGACCAGGCGAGACAGGCAGAATTGAGCTGCATTTAGCGCTGGATTGAGCCTCTGAAGTCTCGCGCGCGTGTGTGAGTATGCGTACGCGGCCGCCAAGATATTGTGTCCCCCCGTCCCCTCCATATTTTGATTGCGATTTTCGTGCCTGACAGGTGTTGTCCGAGGAACGCTGACCTTCCTTCCCACCTCCTCGGCCCCTTTCTCTCTCTCTCTCTCTCTCTCTCTCTCTCTCTCTCTCTCTCTCTCTCTTATATGCCCCCCTCCACCCCTTATCCTGAGCCCTCCTCTCCATCCCACACTGATCCCCATTCCTGCCTCTATTCAGTCCTCACTGACATCCCGTGTGCTCCCTTCCTCATCTACTCCCCTCCCGCCCCCCCCCCCCCCCCATCTATTCATCCTGCACTGATCTCCCTATCCACCTCGCATTGATTCTCCTGCCACTCCCCATCAATCCTACACTGGTCCCCCAATTCATCCTGTACTGACCCCCTTTCCCATCCATCCTGCACTGCCCCCCCATTCAACCCCACTGTCATCCCCCGCGCTCTCCCCTCACAATTTTACCTACACCAACCAACCCGCACTAATTCCCCTGCCTCAATCCATCCATTCCGCACCGATTGCCTTCTCAACCCCCCCCCCCCCGCCATCTATCCATCCTGCACTGATTCACACCCTCTCCCGACCCTATTGTGCTGGAAATTTCTTCAGAGCGAACATTGACTATGTTTGATAATGGAATGCAATCAAATATGTTTTAATTCCCAGTGTTATTATTTGTTTTTATCCATAAAGATGGATTAATTAAATTGTGAACACATGAAACATTAAAACCACAGTGTTCGATTGTCACTGCTACCGTTGACACGTTATTACAGAATTCATTTTAACGGAATTCATTGTTAGTTAGTGTAATGTTTAACCTGTCAGATGGGTATAGTCAGTTTTAACAGCTATTATCATAAAATGTAGTTTTGATATTTCCTTGCAACCTGTATATTTTGTTGTGGATAAATTATGTAGGAAGCGAGAGTTTTTCTGTACCAATAGCAATAACGACCCATGCTATGGCCATGTCATGATCATTTTCGGTCCTTCACAGAAAACATGCTTGAATTAATCTGTAGTGTGCATGGTTAAGTATATATGTTATCATGGTCCAGGATTTATTGACACAAGTTGATCATACGCTGTATAATCCAACCGCATTTTTGTTTGGAAGTGGAAAGAAATAATAAAAATTGCATTAATTGCAATGTGTAAAAAGAGTTGAGATACTGTATTATAATTTTGCTGCATGTCATTGTGGTATATATGATGTCTTGATTGGTGAATATGTTTAGTTTGTGACTTTATTTCAAGCAGAAAAAATATGTGAATGCTTCATTGAGCATAATTCCGACTGGTAACTACGCAGTTCGTTCGAGCACATTATCGCACGCGTCATGCAAGCCATCTTAAATGACCACTTAAACTGTCATTTGGCAACCTAAAAAGCCGCCAAGGTTGCCCGGCTGGCAACAGGGAAAAAAAGTTATGCGAGAACCCTGTGGTTGCAGTGAAATTTCCATTTTCAAAATTTACACATGAACCTAGAAAATATTTGTGGTAGTTGGACCCTGCAATATACCTTTGCCGAGACTCCATAGTACCTAAGACTGTGGGTTCTATAGTCAGACAGGACGGCGCTTCCCAAAAGAAACTAACAATGGTCGACTGAGATGAGCTGCAGTCAGTACAGTGAACCAATAATTCACGACGAGTAATTTCCCATGGAGGATTGAGTACACTAGTATAACGCAGGGTTTAACTTAAGCAAGAACAGTTTGAGAGTTGTAAAGATGATCCTTGCGTCAACTGTTAGATTAAATCAGCTATAATCTCTAGCTCAAATAAAGGCTTTTCACTAAAGGATGAGAAATTCTGGTTTGCTATAGTTTTTCAGAAGTTCCCAGCTGATTGTTATCACCTTGTAGATGGCGAGAGAAGACTCCAGTCTTACATTAGCTAGACATGTGTGGTCCTTTGATATTTTTTATATTGATTTTTGCTAATATTGGAGATACTGCATGGGCTTATTCTACGAAATATGACTGTTTGGAATTTGAAAAATCAGGACAGAAAGGCACCTATTTAAAATATCATAATTAAAATAGCTGTATCTCCTTGATAACTAAAACTGGAGCCCTTAAAAAAGTAGTTTAGTTTTTTAAATATCAGCTCAATTATGAGAGAAATGAATGCCTCCGCATTTTCCATTCAAACCCTGTCAACTAATGGACCTCTTCAACTAGCCACAGGATGCTTACTCCACCCTTCGTCACCTAGTGATTTTTCCAACGTCCAATACTGAGATTGCTTCCCATCAACAGTTAACAATTTGGAAATTCCCTTTTTTCTTTGAAAGTCACTCTTCTACCTTGATCCAAATATACATCCTCCAAATCCCTATCATAATACCACAAAAAAAATGACAGTACTAATCAAACACAATGCACCTGAGCACGTGTTTTTTTAAAGTGAAGCAGATGCTTAGGGAAAGAGCATCTTAAAACTCCCCAATGTTAAATTAAATATCTTGCATCTAAAGAGCAGTCACTTTGGATGAGTACTGGAGGGCAGTAAGCACCTTTGAGAAAAGAGATAACGGAATCAGTAAAAGTGACGGTTTTATTGGTTCAATTATATCTGGTACCTCATCATCCTCCTCCTCCCCCCCGATTTGTGTTGAAGCTAGTTTGGAAGCAGCTTGAAGTGTTCCGGCAATGTCAAGGTCTCCAGATGTTCCTCCCACTCCTGGAATGGCTGGAAATCCTACAGAAAGGCAATGTAGCAATTTTAAGGCATCCAACAGTTAACAATTTGGAAATTCTCTGCTAGTTACTAATAAAAATGTCACTGCCCATCGGCTTCACATCATTTTGTGAATGCAGTCAGGTTGACTCACTCAATTTTCAGTTCCCTTATTTTAACAAATGCTCTCCTTTAGGATTCCCTCACCCCTACCGAGCCACGTTAATGAACTGTACTGAAAATTATATCCAGAGATGCTATTCTGCACTCTGCAGAATAGCATCTAATTTTAACTTACCATTGCATCTTCACTCAACTGTACTTCAGATATATACTTCTTGATTAATTACATAATTTTATATTTTCACAGAAGATTTAACCAGAAGTAAACAGATAGTTTTTTTTTTAATCTACTCTTTCTCAAAGACTGTAAGACTATATTCTGCACCTTGTAGATTTCTTTTTTCTTTTTGCACAGTTGCACCATAAATGGTATTATTTGCCCAAATAGTTCACCAAACAAAGTTTTTCACTATATCTCAGTTCATGTGAGAATAATAATAAAACAAACCAGCTGTTGATCAATGACTAATGATCAATGAGTTTGCCTTAAAATATCAACGGTGTGAAATTTGTTCTCAACATTAGTGCCAAAAAAGATAGACAGAACTAATAGGTGGGTGGAGATTAGCAGTCAAGACTATACTGTTAATTTTGCAGCATTCCTATGTTTTCATAAAGAGGCAGATTCAATTAGCTCCATTGTTTTGTGCATATGGTTGTCTAAATTGAAAATTGCAAATTATTTACAAGTACAATATCAAAGGTAACAAGGAAAAATCTTGATTTAAAGGTGACATTATTAACCCATTCTTATATTCCAGTTCCACACCAACGTTCCGTTTTGCTAAGCTAACAATGCAATGCAGCATTGGGCAAAGTTGCATCTTTTAGATAGGAGATTATAGCATAGATCAGGTAAAGGTAAAAGATAGATGGCACTCAAAGAATAGTAGACAAGTTCTCTCTGGTGTCCTGGCATTCATCCCTAAACGTGCATTGGTAAAACTTCACTTGGATTGGACTTATACTTGAAAATTGGATGTACACTTGAAAAGGAAAAACATATGGACAAATATTTCCATAAATAATGATTCTAATAACAAAACCACGAGGGAAAGATCTCCATAGTTTCCACTCGTGCATTATTTTAAGAAACTATAGTTCATAAAATGCATCCACGGGGCATATTTTTCTGAAGGAAGAGGAAATGCAGACTTGATCAAGAAATTTACTTTTGGAAACATCTAATTTAGGAAGAAGTATTTTCACTTAAGGTGCAGTCCAAAAGTAAAGATCATTAATAAAAGATAATTATTAATGAAATACAGAACTCGCATCAAACCTTTTAATCCGAAAGTGATTAAGAATATAGAAAGCATCACAAGACACAATTCAGATTAATCAGTAAAGACATTGAAAGGGCATCTAGGTAAGCACATTGAAAGACTAAACAAAAAATGGGTTATGCTGAAGGTACTTATTGAATCTCTGACTTTTTGAGTTGTGAGGAAACTTCAGATGAAGAAATGAACAACTTGCAGACTTCTGTTACATGTGTATCTATCATTGGTGAGGGATGTATGGATGCATGTGAAGTTTCCTTCTAAAAATGTATGGGTGCTAATATTTGTTTCAATACAGAGTACTCAATAAGAAAAGGAAATAGACTCAAAACTGCAGAAGTTTTCAAGCCAACTTATAAACATGCTCTGGATTTCTGGATGGAATTCAATCACCACAACCAATGAGCTAATATGCACATAATAATTGGTCTCAAATTATATAATGAGAATTCTATCCCTTACCCGCAAAGCCATTATTATCTGAGCCCACCAGAGTGGCTTCCAGTTACTGCAGTCGAAAGTACAGATGCAACCATATCTAGCAAAAATTTAAGAAATTTTCAGCTACTCAATGACTGTTGGCCAAAAGCATGGGAGACGTTTTTATAGCAATTTTATGCAGATCCTTCTCACGGATGACAGTCTCCAAAATAATACTCCAGGAGGTTCTGGGTTCCAGATCATTAGGTGACTTTAAAGAGGAAATAAGGAAGAGGAGATAACGCCCTGAAGCAGTTGAGCTGTGATCATATTGAATGGCAAGTCAAGTTTAAGGAGGCCGAGTGGCCAATGCTTGTTCTCGCTTTCTTATATTATTTACAGTGAAAGACTTTCCAAATTTATTGCATTTTCAGTTGCAAATACTGCACAGAAGATGTCTGTGCATTCAAACTGATTTTATTCTTAATGTGTATACTTTTGTTTCAAGATGTTGATGTCATCTCAGTCAGCCACTGAATATATGTGCCATTCTTCAGTTTGAAGGATCGCTTATCAGTGTTCAGATTATATTTTGGCATTTCATCACACCAACTTGGAAGCTCTGCAATCAATAAAATTGAATCCTATACCAGCTTTTGTATGTGACTGGCACACATGGCTTTCCATTGAAAAACAGACAGAATAAAAATATCTACAATCACTTTTATATTTTCTATCGTCAGGTTAGTTCTTTCCAAGTTAATCCCCTACATATTCTTACCGCATCACTTGCATTTTCATTTCCTTCAAATATTTAAAAATAGTGGAATTACTTGGAAAGTACATCAAGTAATGCCATGTGTGAACAGCTCCCATTACTTAAATCTTCAACATTTAAAGCTTTACAGCACAAATAATTTCTTATTACCATTAGTCCATTACAAGGTCATTGCCTGCAGCATGCATAAAAAACAAATTATAAAATGAGTTTAACTAATGGTGAATCCTGTAATGTTTAATCATGGTAGACACAAAAAGCTGGAGTAACTCAGCGGAACAGGCAGCATCTCTGGAAAGAAGGAATAGGTCGAGACCCTTCTTCAGACTGAATCCTTAATCTTGCCAGGCAAACAAAAATACTATAATATTATTGTACTATTATCTGAACACTGAATATTATTATCCATTGTATGCATATTAAGTCACTGTGACACAAATATAACTGCTCAAAGGAGTGAAGATTTTACACAAATACTTATAGAATATACAAATACATGCCTGGGGGTATTGGAAGATCATCAAAATCCACTTTTCTTCCAGCTTTCTGTGCTCTGATGGCATCTTGGTATTGCTGGAATGAGGAAAAGGTAGAAATTCTCATGCATTCCACCAAGAGATACGTTGTCAAATGATCAATATCAAAATAATTTATGGAAATAAAGGACATAGATATATGTTCACCTAACTGTGAAAGAGTACATCGCATTTTGAAGTTTAGTTTTGTTCAGTTTAGAGATACAGCACAGAAACAGGCCTTTCGGCCCATTGGGTCCGCGCCAACCAGTGATCCCCGCACATTAACACTATCCTATACCCACTGGGGACAATTTTTACATTTACCAAGCCAATTAACCTACAAATCTGTACGTCTTTGGAGTGTGGGAGGAAACCGAAGATCTCAGAGAAAACCCGCGTAAATCACGGGGAGGACATACAAACTCCATACAGACAGAACTCGTAGTCAGGATCAAAGCCGGTTCTCCGGTGCTGGATTCGCTGTAAGGCAGCAACTCTACTGCTGCACCACCGTGACCGCTTGCGGGACCTAGGAGTGCAAGTACATAGTTCCTTGAAAGTGGCGTTACAAGTAGATGGCGTGGTCAAGAAGGCTTACGATACATTAACTTTCATTAGAGTTGGGAGGTCATGTTGCAGTTGTACAAGACATTGGTGAGGCCACATTTAGAATATTGTGTTCAGTTTTGGTCACCCTGTTATAGGAAAGAAGCTGTTAAGCTGGAAAGGGTGCAGAAAAGATTTACGAGGATGTTGCCGGGACCCGAGGGCTTGAGCTATAGCGAGAGGTTGAGTAGGCTTTATTCCTTGGATTGCAGGAGGATGTGGGTGTAATCTTATGGAGGTGTACAGGATCATGAGAGGAATAGATAGGATAAATGCATAGAATCCTTGTGGGCAGTGGGCAGGTACTATAGACCTGCATGGGAAGGTACTCTCCCGCCCCCACGAGTCTTGGGCAGATGGGGCTCATCAGCCTGGGAAGGCAATCCATCTAGGAGAGGAAAACTCTGATTTAAAACCTCCACTGCCTTGTGGCCATATCCAGTCATGGAAAAGGCTCCAGGAGTAAACCTCAAGAAAATCTGGAGTCGGAGCCCCTAAGTTCGTCGTTGTCTGCAACCTCGCTCAGGCAGCTCCTGCGACGGCGCTGGTGCCAAACTGTAACGGCCCTGCTGTTCCTTTGGATCGATCAGCGACGTGGAGAGGGGGAAGTGCTGCATGGTCAACAGCCTGTCCTCCATATGACATCGCCCAGGCTTGCATCCGACCACATATCACCTGCAAACTAGGATGCATCACCCATGGTCAGTCATGACCGAGGGGGGCCTACTACTTTACCCAGAGTAGGGGAATCAAGAACCAGGGGTCAACTCTAAGGTGAGGGGGGGAAAGATTTACTGGGAGCCTGAGGGGTGATTATTTTACAGAAAAGGGTGGTCAGTATATGTAACGAACTGCCAGAGGAGGTAGTTGAGGCAGGTATTATCGCAACATTTGAGAAACATTTAGACAGGTACATGGATAGGATATGTCAAGAGGGATTTGGGCTAAACATACAGTGCTCTCCATAATGTTTGGGACAAAGACCCATAATTTATTCATTTGCCTCCGTACTCCACAATTTGAGATTTGCAATAGGAAAAAAACATGTGGTTAAAGTGCACATCGTCAGTTTTTAATAAAGCCATTTTTATACATTTTGGTTTCACCATGTAGAAATTATAGCAGTGTTTATACATAGTCTCCCCATTTCATGACAGCATAATGTTTGGGACACAGCAATGTCATGTAAATGAAAGTAGTCATGTTTAGTATTTTTTTTATCTTTTTAAAATATTTTTATTAGAAGCATTGCATATTATCTAAGGTACAACAGTACTTCAAATACAAATTAGACTTATCACAAACGTTGTACAGATGTTACGGGATAATTTATATATGCTACTGTTTTTGATTTTTTTTTGGGAAGGTAAGGGAGTGTAAAAAAAAGTGAAAGTATAAATCAATAATCAAGACGTTGTGATTAAATACTAATGATTATATAAGAAAAAATAAAAAATAAAAAAGAATAAAGATAAACAAAATAAAAAAATAAAAACAATTATTATATAATTAAAAAAATTAAAGAAAAAATTTTTTTAAAAAAGATAAAAATAAGGAATACATCTTAACATTGAATGGAACAGTTTCATATAACAATATCTATTGAGACGTGTATACAGATCCCAATACATCTTTCCATCTAATCCTACACCAGGGTATTTATTGAGTTACGGTGCTGAGCTCAGCTACCCCTTTAAATAATCAATGAATGGAGACCATATTTGTTCAAAAAGTTCCTATTTGTCCATTAGGACAAACCTAATTCTCTCCAAATGCAACGTCTCCGACATTTCCACAGTCCACATTTTGATTGTGGGGGATAATGTTCCTTTCCAGAATTTTAATATTAATTTTTTTCCAATTATCAAACAGTAATCAAGAAAATTTGTTTGATTTACTGTTAATATTAAGCTTGAGTCAGGAACTCCTAATATTATTAACTTTAGATCAGGCTCCAATTTAGTTTTAAGAACCTTAGAAATGATTCCAAAAATATCAGCCCAATAACTATTAAGTTTTGTACATGTTACAAAACTATGCGTTAAGTTAGCTTCTAAATTCTGACATTTATCGCAAATAGAAGAAATGTTAGGAAAAATTCTATTTAATTTCGTTTTTGAGTAGTGTAATCTATGTATTACTTTAAATTGTACCAAAGTATGTCTGGCATTTAATGAGCATCGATGTATATACGTTGTAAACTTTCTTCCGAAGTGTCTTTCATTATAGATAGACCTATTTCATTTTCCCATATCTGTCAGTATGATTCTGTTGTTGGGACTTCCCTGTCCAAAAGAGTATTATATATGCACGCTATTAATTTTTCTGTATTTGGATGCTTGTTAAGCCACTCATCCAGTAATCCTGGTTCTCTATTCTTATAGTCTTGCATGTTTGACTTGATATAGTCTCTAATTTGTAAATACCTAAACAAGTTAGGTAGTTAGATTACAGCTATGGATGTAATCCATAGATATCTTTTAATTCTTGAAATGATAGAAATTTTCCTTTCCTGTAAAGGTGTTCTATCCTTATAATTCCTATTTTTTTCCAGTGTCTAAACCCCATATTCAATATGGAAGGTTTAAATAAAGGATTATTCATAATTGGTAAACAGAGTGACATATTATCCAGATGTAAAGTCTTAACTATTTGTTTCCAAATACGTATATTGCTATAAATTATAGGGTTTTCCCCGTGTTTTTTTTTGTACTTCACTTGGAGCAAGAAGAATCAAACTTATATCAAATGGTAAACAGTCTTCCATTTCCATCTTTAGCCAAGCTGGTTCCTGGTCCATTTTTACCAGCCAAAAATTCATATTCTTAATCTGAACCGCCCAAAAATAATATAAAAAATTAGATAACGCTAATCCTCCATTTATCTTGGATTTACATAAATGTTTTTTACTTATTCTGTGATTTTTATAATCCCAAATAAAGCTGTTAATAATAGAATCGATTAAAAAAAAAAAATTTGGGGAGATATAAAGGGATAGCTTGAAATAAATATGATAATTGAGGTAAGAAGACCATTTTTATAGCATTTATTCTGCCAATCATTGATATTGGTATTGTTTTCCAGTATAAAATATTATTTTTTAGTTTATCCAATACCTGAGGATAATCTAATTTGAATAATAGATTATAAGATTTAGATACATTAATTCCTAGGTATTTAAATTTATCCGTAATTATTTTAAACGGAAATTGTTGTAATATGTTTACTTTTATTCCAGTTATAGGCATATTTTCACTTTTATTCCAATTAATTCTATATCCTGTAAATGTACCAAACTTATTTATAATGTTAAGTAAGTTAGGAATACTGATTGTTAAAAAAGGAACTGCAGATGCTGGAGAATCGAGGGTACACAAAAGGCTGGAGAAACTCAGCGGGTGCAGCAGCATCTAAGGAGCGAAGGAGATAGGCGACGTTTCGGGTCGAGATCCTTTTACTGATCTCCGGTTTTGTGATATATATTAAAACATCGTCTGCATATAAAGATGTTTTATTCGTTGTGGTATTAGTATTGTATCCATATATTTCTGGATCTGATCTAATCCTTTCGGCTAATGGCTCGACTGCGAGAGCAAATAATAAAGGTGATAACGGGCATCCTTGTCTACATCCCCTAGAAAGATTAAATTTAGCTGATAACATTTGATTTGTTAGTATTCTTGCTGTAGCGTTGGAGTACAAAATTTTAACCCATTTACAAAATCTATCGCCCAGTTGAAATTTCTGCATTATCTTAAATAAGTAAGACCATTCAACCTGGTCGAATGCTTTTTCCGCATCTAGTGAAATGACAGCTAATTCAATATCATTAACTCTTTTTGAATATATGATATTGAATAGTCTTCTCAAGTTATAAGTGGAGTAACGTTTGGGAATAAAGCCTGTTTGATCATGATGTATTAATTTATAAATCACTAAACAATCTTTGGGATAACATTTTAGTTAATATTTTTTGATCAGTATTTAGAAGAGCAATTGCTCTATATGATCCAGGATCTTCCAGATCCTTATCTACTTTAGGAATGAGTATGATTGTAGACTCATTTAAAGTTTCTGGTAACTTTCCTTGTTCGTAAGCATATTTATATATCGCTTGTAAACGTGGGGAAATCAAGTCATGAAATTTCTTATAGAATTCAGCACTTAGGCCATCAGGGCCAGCGGCTTTTCCATTTTTCAACGATCTGATTGATTCCTCAATGTGTTTTACTGATATTTCAGCATCTAACAAGTCTTTGCCTTCCTGATCTAAGCCTTTGATATGACATTCATGTAGGAATGTTTCCATTCCATCCGATTGCCCTGTCAGTTTGGTTGAGTAAAGTTTTTGATAGTAATGCAGAAATCTGTCATTAATATCTTTTGGAAAAGTTAATATTTCACCTTGTTTTGATCTGATTTTATATATCATTTTTTCCTCATCTGATTTTCTAAGCTGGCGTGACAATAATTTTTGTGGTTTGTCACCAAATTCAAAATGTACTTGTTTAGTCTGTTGAAAATGTTTTATCACATGATTTGAGTATATTTTATTTAGCTTATATTTTAATATTGCAATTTTATTATGTATCACCTTAGATGGAGATATTGCATTTTCAATATCTAATTGCTTTATTTCATTTTATAAAGTTTGTTGCATCTTTGGGTTTTCCTTATTAAGGTATGCATGCGCAGATATTATAGCACCATGCATAAAGGCTTTAAATGTGTCCCAAAGAAGTGACGCTGAAATTCCGGGTTTGTCATTAGTCTCAAAAAACAATTTAATCTGTTTTACCAGATAATCATAACAAGCCTTTTCATTTAAAATTTGTGGGTTGAGTCTCCATTGAGATTGTTTATTAGTTATACCATTTAATTTTATCTTAAATGTTAATGGTGCGTGATCCGAAATAATATTATGGTATTTTGAGTCATACGTAAATGGAATTAATTTTGAGTCTATTAAAAAATAATCTATCCTTGAATAGGTTCCGAATATAGGTGAGTAAAATGAGTATTCCCGACCAGAAGGGTTATCAATTCTCCAAACATCCTTAATATTTGCAGTATTAATAAAGGAATTTATAAATTCGCTTGATTTAGATGTAACTTTTCTTTTAGTAGATGATCTATCTAGATAATTATCTAAAGTACAATTTAAATCACCCCCAATTATTAGATAATGTTGTGTAGATACCGGAATAGTATTAAATATTTTCTTAAAAAACAACGGATTATCGAAATTAGGTCCATATACATTCATAAGAACAACTTTCTTTGAATATAATTCACCCGTAATTATTATATATCTACCCTCAATATCTTCTATTATTGAGGTATGTTTAAATGGTATACCTTTACGTATAAGAATTGCAACCCCTCTAGACTTTTGCGTAAATGAAGAATGATACACTTTAGAAATCCATTTTGCTGTTAGTCTATATTGCGCATCCTTTTTGAGGTGTGCCTCTTGAAGAAAGATTATGTCTGTTTTAAGTTTATTTAAGTGAGCTAAAACCTTACCTCTTTTAATTGGTTCATTAATTCCCTTTACATTCCAACTGCAGAAGGTGATTCCATCACCCCCAGTTTTCATATTAATGTCTTGCATTTTGTTGTTAAGGTGGATTATAATGGAGTAGATGTCTCAGCACATCTATCCCAACCTCATACCCGTGCTTCAGATCGATGAGTTTTAATGCATGTAACTTTATTTTACGTGCATATCTCTTCAAACAAAATTCATAATACCATTCATAACTAAAAATGTAATATAATACTTTATATAAAACAAAAAAATAAAAATAGGAATAATAAATGTTGATAGCGTTAGTAATGTGCGGAGTGGAAAGGGTAACCACAGCTATTTTAAGTGTAGTTAGTGTTAGCCACACTAGTGTGGCTATTAATCTAACGACTTCCGTTGTTAAAAAAAAAGATATTAATAGTTCCAGCTCCAAATTCTCCTTAATGGAAAATTTTTAATTGCCTTAAGGGCTATTTGTATAGGTGTGGGGTGCTAAATTTTAATGATTATAAATTATGAACACTAATTTGAATTTTTAATAACATCATAACTGTTTTGGGTGGGATAGCATACAATTTTAAGTGATAGTTAATACTAAACTATTCCTATTATATGTTAGTTTTTTAGTGTATTTAAGAGTCCATTATTCTTCCCCCTTCTCTATGGATATTCGGTACCATCAGGTAAATGTTAGATACAGTTCAAATTCACAGTTCTTCATCCACGTCTGCTTCTCCCTCTTCTACCTCTTCCTCCTTCTTCTCGATGTTCCGAGCATATTCAAGTACCTCTGTGCGCTTGATGAAGTGATGCTCTTTGTCATCGTAGGTTACTCTTAGCGTTGCAGGATACATCAGACCATATCTCAGACCTTCTATCTTCTTAAGAATGCCTCTTGTTTCTGTAAATAGAGCTCTTCTCTTGGGGACTTCCGCAGGGTAGTCTCTGAATATGCTAATCTTATCTCCATCGTAGATGAGGTTTCTCTTATGAATTATTATCTTCATCATATCCTCCAATACGTGATCATAAACCACTTTCACAATCAATTGTCTTGGGGGCGCGCCCGTCTTTGGGCGGCGTCTCAGTGCCCTGTAAGCCTGACCAAGCAGGGGCTCTTGATCCAGATTAAAAACGGTTTTTAAGAGGTTTGCAGCGAATTTTCGAGGGTCTTGATCTCCCTCTTTACCTTCACTCAATCCAACAATTCTTAAGTTCTGGCACCTTTGCCGTCCCTCCAAGTCAATACATTTCTCAGTTATTTTGTGTAATAAATCTGATAAACGTTTGTTCTCGGAAAGAAGTTTCTCATTCGCCTTAACACTTGTACCGGCAATACTAGACAGTTCCTTAATTGCCACATGTTGTTGATCAAGTGACCATAAAATAGGTTCTAGCTTATTATTAACGTTCGACTCCATCACCTCAAATTTACAGTTTACCTCATCCATATGTTGCTGCAGAGCTGCATCCGCCTGTATTTTCCATTCATCAAGCATAATCTTTACTGTAAGTACAATTTCTCTTTTTAATTCATATTTCACTTGTTCTTTAAACACTTGAAAATCTTCTCTAAGGATCTTTAAATCATCTTTATAATCCTTTTTCATTTTTTTCAGCTCACCCATAATAGTTTTTGTTTCTGCAGAAACAGCTTTTTTAAGTTCTTCCATCTCAGATTTCCTCCTTAAGATGTCTTCCTGGGAGGCTGTCAAACTCGAGCCCGAGGCTCCAGTCGGGCCTACTTCTTTTTTCAGTGATGGTATTTTCTGTTTGAGGGGGTGGGGGGTATGCTGCATCGACATACTATCGGTAAAGTCGCGCGCCTGATGACGTCACGCACCTTTTAAAAGCTGCCGGTGCCGTTCTCCTCCGGTAAGTGACTTTAAATCACCCCGTTTTTTATATAATTTTTAAGGAGCTGGTTGGCGCGAGTTCCACCTACTCCATAGCGCCACCGGAAGTCCTCATGTTTAGTATTTTGTTGCATATCCTTTGCATGCAATGACTGCTTGAAGTCTATAATTCATGGACATCACCAGTTGCTGGCTGTCTTCTCTGGTGATGCTCTGCCAGGCCTGTATTGCAGCCATCTTCAGCTTATGCTTGTTTTGAGGGCTAGTCCCCTTCAGTTTTCTCTTCAGCATTTAAAAGGCATGCTCATTGGGTTCAGATCGGGTGATTTGGCCATTCAAGAATTGACCATTGTTTAAGTTTGAAAAACTCCTTTGCTGCTTCACCAGTATGTTTGGGATCATTGTCTTGCTGTAGAATGAACCGCCACCCAATCAGTTTTGAAGCATTTGTTTCAACTTGAGCAGATAGGATGTGTCTATACACTTCAGAATTCATTATGCTACTACCATCAGCAGTTGTATCATCAATGAAGATAAGTGAGCCAGTACCTTCAGCAGCCATACATGCCCAGGCCATAACACCCCCACCACCGTGTTTCACAGATGAGCTGGTATACTTTGGATCTTGGCAGTTCTCTCCTCCATACTTTGCTCTTGCCATCACTCTGATATAAGTTAATATTCGTCTCATCTGTCCACTACCTTTTTCCAGAATTGTGGTTGCTCTTTTAAGTACTTCTTGGCAAACTGTAACTTGGCAATCATATTTTTGCGGCTAACCAGTGGTTTGCATCTTGCAGTGTAGCCTCAGCATTTCTGTTCATGAAGTCTTCTGCAGGTGTTTGGGGATGTTTCTTTACTATAGAGAGAATTCTAAAAAAAAGGAAACTATCCATTTTCAGTCTTAAATCTCTAAGTGACGCTATGTCCCCCTTTACAGCTACGGTATGTTTTAATTCAGTTCAAGACTATGGGGCAGTACATTGGCCATAAAGTTGCTGTCTAAAAGTGCCAAAGACCCAGAATTGATCGTGAATACGGGTGCTGTCTGTATGGTTTGCTCCTTTTCCCATTGATCACATGGGTTTTCTCTGGGTGCTCTTGTTTCCTTCCACAATCCAAAGGTGTGTAGGAACCTTTTTCAGACCCAACCCAAAATGTAATATTTTCCTTTTGTCCAGAAATTCTGTCTGACCCGTTGAGTTACTCCAGCTTTTTGTGTCTATCTTCAGATTAAACCAGCATCTGCAGTTCCTCCCTACACACACAATACTATACAAAAGAACTTTATTAATCTGTGTGTGGGTAGATATATTACACACACACACACACACACACACACACACACACACACATATAGTTATATATTCATATATAAATATACACTGTTTTGTTTTCTCATTTATAACATTGTTTACAGAGTACTATGTTTACATATTCTGTTGTGCTGCTGCAAGTAAGGATTTTATTGTTCTAACTGGGACATGAGAGAATAAAACACTCTTGACTTACGTCGCTAATGTGTGGGATAGAACTAGTGTATGGGTGATCGGTGGTCGGCGTGGACTCGGTGGGCTGAAGGGCTTGTTTCCATTCTGTATCTTTAAATTAAACTAAAAACACTAAAACCAGATTAAATCTAAAGGGTCTCTACCGGAAATGTCACCCAATTTCTTCTATCCAGAGATGCTGGCTGCTCCAAGGAGTTCCCCTGCACAATTAAAGCATGGAATAGTCTTCACCCTACCATAGTTACCCAACCAGACGCAACTAAATTTAAGGTAGCTCGTTTTTCCCAAGAACCCTTTTTTGCTTATGTCCAAGTCAAGAGTCAAGAGAGTTTTATTATCATGTGGTCCAGATAGGCCAATGAAATTCTTGCTTGCTGCAGCACAACAGAATATGTAAACATAATACAGAACAGGAGATAAAAGTTCAGTGTGTCTATATACCATAGCCCATATATATATATATATACAATAAATAAACAGATAAAGTGCAATAGGCTGTTATTTTTCAGAGTTTGGAGGTGATGACCAGACAGCAATGGCGGCCAGATCTCCCACAATGCAAAGGGCCCTGCGCCGACCAGTTGCCGTGGCAGTGCTCATGCGCAGGGCGGCACATGCGCACAACCACGGCCGATGATACGCTGGCCGTGGTTATGCGCATGCGCAGGGGGAGGATGTGCAGGCCGTGGCAGTGCACATGTGTAAGGTGGCCGGCCGTGCCGGCAGATGAGGAGCGGGCGGAGAACGGAGAACCGGCGGCCCGGACACGGATGGCGGGGGGAGACGGAGGGTGACAGAGAGAGAGAGAGATAGAGAGGGGGGCCCGCTCAGAGTTGAACGATAGGTGTCCCGGATGCTTCCCAAGCCGGGCAAAATGGCAGGTCTTTTAGGTTGCCCGGCGGGACTTTAGGTCGCCATTGGCACATGAGCAACCGTTAATTTCGAGCCCTGGGGACACAGCTGTAATTTCTACATGGTGAAACCACAAGGTATAAAAATGGCCTTTAATAAAATCTGACAGTTTGCACTTTAACCACATGTGATTTTTTGTATTACAAATCTCAAATTGTGGAGTACAGAGGCAAATAAATAAATGATGGGTGTTTGGCCCAATCATTATGAAGGGCACTGTATGAGGATTCTGAGATCAGCCATCCAAACGTTATGCAAATAGGATACATCTGACCCATTGCTCACTCTTCAGTCTTCTGATTAGAAACCTTGCAACCACAACAGTGTAGGTGATCCTTAGCATTTAGACATTAGTTGAATCAAACATTATGGAGGGCACTGTAGGCAGGTGGGACTACTGTAAACATTGTAGGCAGGTGGGACTAGAGTAGATGGGGCATGTTGGTCGGCGTGGGCAAGTAGGGCCAACGGGCCTCTTTCCCCGCTGTACGACTATGACTATTTACTGATAAGACAAGATAAGCAAAGGCACCCGAGGTACCATACCTGAGCCAGAAATCAACATATTCAAATGAAATTGCAAAACAAATAAGGAAATCCACACAATAAATGTACCTTTACTATTCTCTCATACATCCTTGCTTTACGATCATTCCCATCAGTTTTAGCTTGCGTTGCTGCTGTTTTATATTTCTCCATTCTTTGATGCAGAGCTTCTAGAATATCTTTGGGTGGTGGTGGTGTGCCTAGCATCACAAAAATAAAATGAGATAAGAATTTCTGTTGAACCAGATATTAAAGGATGTTACAGCAAACGTAATGATAATTTGTTCATATTAATTTGCAGTATATTTCTCTCCAACCGTCTCCCCCCCCCCCCGGTACAATTGTCACAATTGCCTCTTCATCTTCCTAGATGCATCTTTCTGAAGTCTGAAGAAGGGTCTCACCCAAAATGTCACTTATTCCTTCTCTCCAGAAATTCCTGTCCTGCTGAGTTACTCCAGTTTTTTTGTGTCTATCTTTGGTTTAAACCAGCATCTGCAATTCCTTCATATGCATCTTTTCCCTTCCCTGGTGCTGTTGGTCATCTCACTTGTCTAACCCTGCCAGAAAGCTATCCATTTCAATAGATTCCCTCTAAATCTTTAAACTCGAGTGAATTCATACTTAGTCAACTCCATCTCTCCTCCAGTTGCAGTCCTGGTGCCTCAGGTTTTGGTCTGATAAATCCTCTACACTCCCTCACTGGTTACTATATCCCTTTCAGTAAAGGAGACAAAAGAACACAATATTCCAGGTGTGGTCTTACCAAGACCTTATACAGTTCCTTACTCTTACATTTTAAAACCTCTTGCTATGAAAGCAAATGTACAATTTGGCATCTTAACTGCTTGTTTCACCTGAATGTTTGTTTTCTTTCACAGATACAATTTTTTTTCCTGTATACAAGAACACCCAATTATTTTTACAATTAGACTTCACAATAATTGTTTTTCCAACATAAGAGAAATAACTGCATAATTATCTATGTTATACTGCAACAGCCAACTTTTGCCTACAGATTTTAAATAATGATCAAAAGATTGAGGGAGAAAGCTCAAGAGTGGTTATCATTTGGAAAACATGCCAGTTCATTTGGATGAAAGAATCATTCAGGACCATCAAAACGGAACCTGATGAACATTTAGGGGAAGGTAATTCTTAAGGTCATGGGGTAGTGGGACTGATTAAATTGTTCTAAAGAAAGCTAGAGTGAGATAATTGACTGAATAGTCTCCTTCTGTGACACAATGGATCTGTATTTCCATGGAAGAGCAGGCTTGGAGTTACCTGTCCTCCTCCAGCTGTTTATTCTTATCATCTCATCAGCTAGGATGCAAGGTGGTATCATCTTAAGATTATCCTATTATTTGTAGAATTCAGAAACCATACCCAAATATACTTAATCACAAATTGTTTAAACTCAAGGAAGAACATACACTCACTTAAAAGTCTAAAAATACAAATGCCTTTGACTCCAAAGCTCACTGTGCGATAGAAATCAGGTATCATTCCTAAAGAAGAATTAAGCTATGAACAAAACCAAATTATTCTAAAACAAAAATCAATTGACTCTCGGTGCTCCATTAGTTTTAAGAATTTGCAACAATGGAAAAACTTTTCAGCCCTTGCACTTAAACTGAAACTTAACTTATCTTTAAACTAACATTTTAATGTTCCTGTGATATTGGTCTACAGCTCATTTGTTTATATACTGTAGGCAGAAATATGACCAGAGGATTTTAACTTAATTAAGAACTCCTAGATTTTTCCATTAAATAAAAAAATACATTGCATTTCAGTGATACCAGTGCAGAATATTTACAAAGCATGCCTAACTTTTCTTACCTGATTCTATGTTGCCCTGTGATTCAATTTTAGGTCCTCTTCCTTCCTGATCAGCAACAGTTATCATACTGGAAACCTTTGGTGATTTATCTTGGACTGTGCTATCTGACAAAACATTTAAATAAAGTCAGACATAAAAATGGATTAAAGGTATTATGTCACTTTATATATGATTGTGGTTCTATTAAAATAATATTAATTTGACAGGTTGGTTAATGAATATGCCATAAGGATACAACAAATGTTTCTAAATGAATATACAGCCAGGAGCCAGATTGTGCTGTGTTGAGAGCTCCAAATTGTTGCAGATAGAAAAACAGCTTTGTTTGAAAAATTAAGATTTTGTTCTTTCTTATTCTGATTTGTTCTGGTTAGTCATCCATGGATTATGACTGGTTGGGAAAAAAATAAATGTTTTTTACTATTTCAATCATGAAACAGCTTTCACATGAACCTTATTTATGTAAACTGGAATTGTTTGATTGTCTGACACATAAATCAATGTAATAGAAATACCATCTTGATGATTGATCTGGTCACATTTATCTGGCATCTCAATGAAAAGCTGGTTCTCCTTTTCTAAAATAGTTATGCAATCTTAGTTGGGCAGGGTCAAGTGAAGAGGCCAGCATTTTTGATAATAATATTACTTGATAATGATTAGTCCAATGCAGCTTTTACTTTGCAGCAAGTAATATGAGCTGTTTAAGTCATCTGTGCAGTAACACAATGTCACAATTTTCTCCACGCAAATGAATTCAAGAATGAAGCTGAGAGATTCAGTTTTGTTTTACTCCAAACTTTCAACACAAAACACTTTTACAACTGCTAAAAAATAATTACAATTCTACAACATTTATGCATTCACACCTGTTTGTGATGATGGCAAATTACTTAGATCCACTGGTTCCCCGCTGTGCAAAGCTTTTATCGCTGTATCAAATCTCTAAAATAAACACAAAATAATAACGTAGACATTTAAATCTTCCTATTATATTGAAACTGGTACACTGTTTCAAAAGTCTGTAAATTAAGCTACAAGCAAAATACTGCATTACAAAGAAACTCAGGGTAAAAGTAAGGAAATGGTTTTTGGAAATTATATTCTATGAGGCTTAAGGAAAAATTAAAATTAAAGGCACTACAACGTGATAAAAACAATATTTGAGATTTCCTCCACAAGAAGGTCCGGTGGTGCAGCG
The DNA here is from genome assembly GCA_035221665.1 of Okamejei kenojei. Classification (NCBI taxonomy): domain Eukaryota; kingdom Metazoa; phylum Chordata; class Chondrichthyes; order Rajiformes; family Rajidae; genus Okamejei; species Okamejei kenojei. Next base: position 48,122,197 of record CM069140.1, read on the forward strand.
GTAGTGTTGCTGCCTTACAGCGCCAGAGACCCGAGTTCGATCCTGACTATGAGTGTTTGTCTGTACAGAGTTTATATGTTCTCCCCGTGACATACTTGAGATTTCTCCAGGATCTCCAGTTTCCTCCAACACTTCAAAGATGTTCAGGTTTGCAGGTTAATTGGCTTGGTATAATTGTAAATTTCCCTAGTGTGTGTAGGATAGCGTTAGTGTGCGGGAGATCGCTGATGAGCACGGACTCGGTGGGCCTAATGGCCCTTTTCCACGCTGTATCTCTAAAACTAAAAAGTGCCAGCTAAAGCAGGTAGAAAATACTACTCCACAGAAGGTCAGTATTGCCCAATTCATCTCACTTTAGTTGACTTAAATAAACATCATGCTTTCCTGCAACTGCACATATGTCAGACTTCCAACAAAGCTGATATTCTAACAATCTTTGAAGATTTTGAATGCTATGAATTAGAATTATAGTTTCTTAAATATGCATTGCTTAGTTATATATGGAAGTGTTGGAACTGCCACATCAAATATCTCAAAAATGTTTTATTTGTTTAACTGTTTTTAGATTAAATGTCAAGAAAACCTTCAAATTCAGATTTTATATGAGAGAACATGTTGTTTTTGAGATATGGCAATTTCAAAGTGTACTGCAGTAAAAGCTTTTTTCTTTCAAAGCTAAAAAATGAAATTATTGTTCAAAAAACAGAAGATCAGATTAGAGTTTAAATGCCAATTTCTCATTATTTTAAAAGCACATCAAATGCCAAAAGATTCACTAAAAATTACAAGGGTCTTACTTTACTGATTTTTACATATTCTAGAGCTTTTGTGATATCTCCTTGTTGCTTTGCTTTCAGTGCAGCCAACTTATATTCCTTCTGTCTTCCAATTAACAGCTCTTCCGTCTTTGAATCATCACATCCTGCAAAACATTAAATAAAATACTGACTTTAAAAATCACTATATGATTGACTTATAACAAGGCTGGTTTCAGATGACTACTTCTGGTTATTTCCTAATTTGGTTTGGTGCTTAATCCAAAACTGATTTTTATACTTTACCATATTAGTATATTTATGACAGCTCCTGCTTCCAGCACTACTAAATTACTTTCAGTCACAAAATATATTTATCGAAAAGAATCAAAAGAATCAAGACGTCCAAAGTGTTCACTCCCTTGACACATTCTGTATTATTTCCTAATGTAGTTATTGCCTAATCATTGACTGTGGTCTCCATGAATGAACTAAGGACTCCTAGAATTGCAGTAAAGTAGAACATACACATTTTGTTGACCCTCTGTATTTTATAGATATGTATCATAAACACATTACAAATGAAAATAGCTTAAAATGTAAAACAAAATAATAATAATTGGTACCAACACCTCAAAAATGTAAATAATTAAAAAAATAACCAAAGCAAAATAATAATTAAAAATAAGTAAAGCTAAATAATTTAATATGTAATGGATAGGAAGGAACTGCAGATGCTAATCTAAACCGAAGATAAGACACAAAATGCTGGATTAATTCAGCGAGACAGGCAGCATCTCTGGAGAGAAGGAAACATAGAAACATAGAAAATAGATGCAGGAGTAGGCCATTCATCCTCCGAGCCTGCACCGCCATTCAATATGATCATGGCTGATCATCCAACTCAGTATCCTGTACCTGCCTTCTCTCAATACCCCCTGATCCCATTACCACAAGGGCCACATCTAACTCCCTCTTAAATATAGCCAATGAACTGGCCTCAACTATCTTCTGTGGCAGAGAATTCCAAAGATTCACCACTCTCTGTGTGAAAAATGATTTTCTCATGTCGGTCCTAAAAGACTTCCCCCTTATCCATAAACTGTGACCCCTTGTTCTGGAGTTCCACAACATCGGGAACAATCTTCCTGCATCTAGCCTGTCCAACCCCTTAAGAAATTTGTAATTCCCTATAAGATCCCCCCTCAATCTTCTAAATTCCAGCGAGTACCAGCCGAGTCTATCCAGTCTTTCCTCATATGGAAGTCCTGCCATCCCAGGAATCAGTCTGGTGAACCTTCTCTGTACTCCCTCTATGGCAAGAATGTCTTTCCTCAGATTAGGAGACCAAAACTATATGCAATACTCCAGGTGTGGCCTCACCAAGACTCTGTACAATTGCAGTAGAACCTCCCTGCTCGTGTACTCAAATCCTTTTGCTATGAATGCCAACATACCATTTGCTTTCTTCACAGCCTGCTGCACCTGCATGCCACCTGAATGACTGGTGTACCATGAGACCCAGTTCTCGTTGCATCTCCCCTTTTCCTAATCGGCCACCATTCAGATAATAGTCTACCCTCCTGTTTTTGCCACCAAAGTGGATACCCTCACATTTATCCACATTATAATGCATCTGCCATGCATTTGCCCACTCACCCAACCTATCCAAGTCACCTTGCAGCCTCCTAGCATCTTCCTCGCAGCTAACACTGCCCCCCAACTTCGTGTCATCCGCAAACTTGGAGATGTTGCATTCAATTCCCTCATCCAGATCATTAATATATATTGTAAATAGCTGGGGTCCCAGCACTGAGCCTTGCGGTACCCCACTAGTCACTGCCTGCCATTCTGAAAATGACCCGTTTACTCCTACTTTTTCCTTCCTGTCTGACAGCCAGTTCTCTATCCACATCAATACTGAACCCCCAATACCGTGTGCTTTAAGTTTGTATACTAATCTCTTATGTGGGACCTTGTCGAAAGCCTTCTGAAAGTCCAGATATAACACATCCACAGGTTCTCCCTTATCCACTCTACTAGGTACATCCTCGAAAAATTCTATAAGATTCGTCAGACATGATTTACCTTTCATAAATCCATGCTGACTTTGTCCAATGATTTCACCACTTTCCAAATGTGCTGCTATCCCATCTTTAATAACTGACCATAGCATTTTCCCCACTACTTTTGTTAGACTAACTGGTCTGTAATTCCCCGTTTTCTCTCTCCCTCCCTTTTTAAAAAGTGGGGTTACATTAGCTACCCTCTAATCCTCAGGAACTACTCCAGAATCTAAAGAGTATTGAAAAATTATCACTAATGCATCCACTATTTCTGGGGCTACTTCCTTAAGTACTCTGGGATGCAGCCTATCTGGCCCTGGGGATTTATCGGCTTTTAATCCATTCAATTTACTTAACACCACTTACCGGCTAACCTGGATTTCACTCAGTTCCTCCATCTCATTTGACCCCCGGTCCCCTGCTATTTCCGGCAGATTATTTATGTCTACCTTAGTGAAGACAGAACCAAAGTAGTTATTCAATTGGTCTGCCATGTCGTTGTTCCCCATGATCAATTCACCAGTTTCTGACTGCAAGGGACCTGCATTTGTTTTAACTAACCATTTTCTCCTCACATAGCTATAAAAACTTTTGCAGTCAGTTTTTATGTTCCCTGCCAGTTTTCTTTCATAATCTATTTTCCCTTTCCTAATTAAGCCCTTTGTCCTCCTCTGCTGGACTCTGAATTTCTCCCAGTCCTCTGGTAGGCTGCTTTTTCTGGCTAATTTGTATACTTCATCTTTAGTTTTGATACTATCCCTGATTTTCCTTGTTATCCACGGATGCACTACCTTCCTTGATTTATTATTTTGCCATACTGGGATGACCGAGATGAGAAAGACTTTTTTCACACAGAGAGTGGTGAGTCTCTGGAACTCTCTACCACAGAGGGTAGTTGAGGCCAGTTCATTGGCTATATTTAAGAGTGAGTTGGATGTGGCCCTTGTGGCTAAGGGGATCAGAGGGTATGGAGAGAAGGCAGGTACGGGATACTGAGTTGGATGATCAGCCATGATCATATTGAATGGCGGTGCAGGCTCGAAGGGCTGAATGGCCTACTCCTGCACCTAATTTCTATGATTCTATGATTCTATGAACAATTGTTGTAGTTCATCCATGCAGTCTTTAAATGCCTTCCATTGCATATCCACCGTCAACCCTTTACGAATCACTTGCCAGTCTATCTTGGCCAATTCACATCTCATACCCCCAAAGTTACCTTTCTTTAAGTTCAGAACACTTGTTTCTGAATTAACAATGTCACTCTCCATCCTAATGAAGAACTCAACCATATTATGGTCACTCTTGCCAAGGGGCCACGCACAAAAAGACTGCTAACTAACCCTTCCTCATTACTCAATACCCAGTCTAGAATAGCCTGTTCTCTCGTTGGTTCCTCTACATGTTGGTTTAGAAAACTATCCCGCCTACATTCCAAGAAATCCTCTTCCTCAGCACCCCTGCCAATTTGATTCACCCCATCTACATGTAGATTGAAGTCACCCATTATAACTGTTTTACCTTTGTTGCACGCATTTCTAATTTCATGTTTGGTGCCATCCCCAACTCCACCACTACTGTTAGGTGGCCTGTACACAACTCCCACTAGCGTTTTCTGCCCCTTAGTGTTTCGTAGCTCTACCCATATCGATTCCACATCCTCCAAGCTAATGTCCTTCCTTTCTACTGCGTTAATCTCCTCTCTAACCAGCAACACTACTCCACCTCCTTTTACTTTCTGTCTATCCCTCCTGAATATTGAATATCCCTGGATGTCCAGCCTTGGTCACCCTGGAGCCATGTCTCCGTGATCCCAACTATATCATATTCATTAATAACTATCTGCACATTCAACTCATCCACCTTATTACAAATGCTCTTTGCATTGAGACACAAAGCCTTCAGGCTTGTTTTTACAACACTCTTACCTCTTGTACAATTATATTGAAAAGTGGCCCTTTTTGATTTTTTTCCCTGGATTTTTCTGCCTGCCACTTTTACTTTTCACCTTGCTACCTATTGCTTCTACCCTCATTCTACATCCCTCTGTCTCTCTGCTCATGCTCCCATCCCCCTGCCACATAAGTTTAAATGCTCCCTGACAGCATTAGCAAACACTCCCCCAAGGACATTGGTTCCCTTCCAGCCCAGGTGCCGACCGTCCTGTTTGCACTGGTCCCACCTCCCCCAGAACTGGTTCCAATGCCGGAGAAATTTGAATCCCTTCCCCTTGCACCATGTTTGAAGCCACGTATTCATCTGCTATTTCTACTCTGACTAGCACGTGGCACCGGTAGTAGTCCAGAGATTATTAGCTTTGAGTTCCTACTTTTAAGTTTATCTCCTAGCTCCCTAAATTCGCCTTGTAGGACCTCATCCTGTTTTTTACCTATATCGTTGGTGCCAATGTGCACCACGACAGCTGGCTGTTCACCCACCAAATGGGTGACATTTTGAGTCGAGACCCTTCTTCAGACTGTCAGGGGAAAGGGAGGTACATAGATAAGGAAGTGTATAGATATGGAATTGTAAGGTGTGGAAACATGACAAGGGGAAATGCAGAATAGATCATTGTTAGTTGGAAGATGGTAACTAAAAAGCAAACAGAGAAAAAATGTAGTCGGAGACAGTAAGACTGGTCGGAGAACTGGGATGGGGGAGAGATGGAGAGAGAGAGAAAGCAAAGGTTACTTAAAGTTAGAGGTCAATGTTCATACTGCTGGGTTGTAAGCTGCCCAATCGAAATATGAGGTGATGTTCCTCCAATTTGCGCTGGGCCTCATTCTGACAATGGAGGAGGTCCAGAACATAAAGCTCAGTGTGGGAATGGGAGTTAAAGTGTTTAGCAACCTGTTTTGTCCTTTGCTCCTAAACAATTTAACCTGCATTGGATTTAAGAGGCATATAATGCTGAATAATGCTGGGAAATGTAGCGACTGGGCTTGGCAACTAGAGTCCATGAATCATGCATCTGAGTAACCTAACATATTTGGTCTTCCAAGGTAGACAAAAAAGCTGGTGAAACTCAGCAGGTGAGGCAGCATCTATGCTGGAAAAATTGAAGGTGGACAAAAAAGCTGGAGAAATTCAGCGGGAGCATCTATGTTTCGGGTCGAGACTCTTCTTCAGACTGATGGGGGGAGTGGGGGGGGGCAGGAAAACAGAAAGGAAGAGGCAGAGACAGTAGACTGTGGGAGAGCTCGGAAGGGGAGGGGAGGGAAGGAGAAAGCAAGGACTACCTGAAATTGGAGGTCAATGTTCATACTGTTGGGGTGTAAACTACCCAAGCAAAATATGAGGTGCTGTTCCTCCAATTTGCGGTGGACAGGAGGTAAAGCGACAAGTCTAGCATTTCCTGCGGTTGCCCTCGACTCCATCCAAGGACCGAAGCAGTCTTTCGAGGTGAGGCAGAGTTTCACCTGCACCTCCTCCAACCTCATCTATTGCATCCACTGTTCCAGGTGTCAACTGCTCTACATTGGTGAGACCAAGCGCAGGCTTGCTGATTGCTTCGCCCAACACCTCCGCTCAGTTCGCAATAACAAACCTGATTTCCCGGTGGCTCAGCACTTCAACTCCTCCTCCCATTCCGAATCCGACCTTTCTGTCCTGGGCCTCCTCCATGGCCAGAGTGAGTCCCACAGCTAATTGGAGGAACAGCACCTCATATTTCGCTTGGGTAGTTTACACCCCAGCGGTATGAACATTGATTTCTCCAATTTCAGGTAGTCCTTGCCTTCTCATTCCTTCCCCTGCCCTTCCCAGCTCTCTCACAACCTACTGTCTCTGCCTCTTTCTTTCTTTTTCCGCCCTCCCCAACATCAGTCTGAAGAAGGGTCGCCTATTCCTTTGCTCCATAGATGCTCTTGCTGAGTTTCTCCAGCTTTTTCGTCTACCTTCAATTTTTCCAGCATCTGTAGTTCTTTCTTAAATATTTGGTCTTCCAAGTCAGTTAGCATCAGGAATCTATTGCTACTTAAATGGCAAAATGAAAACAGTTCAATTTGATACAGTACCTGAGCCATCACTAATTGCTGCAGAAGACACATCACTGATATCGGACTGAATGGCAGTTGCAGATTCTGCAAGAACATTGTGAGATTTGGGCACAGAAGACGCCACTGGTAACACAGTCACAACAGGTTTTGCTCGTGTTGGTATATCTTGAATCATTTCTGCAACTTCATCTTCCTCATTTTCATCTTCCAAACCGTCTGCATTTAAAGCATCAGGTTGGAGTACTGGAGCACTGCTTTTACCAGTGGCCACTGGGGGAGGAATTTCTACTTCCTCTATCCTTTTACCTTTTTTTGCAGAAACAAGCATTGTCTGCAAAGTCTGTTAAATATAAGAATCAGTTAAAGACTGCATACATTATATTAAACCACAAACATTAAGATTTAAATGATTTCTGACAAAAAAAATCAAAATTCAAAATACAAAATTCAATAGTAATTCCAATTACTATTCAAATAATTTCAGTAAGCAAAATATTTTCTCAATATTCTTTAGATGAACTACATTACTTGTAATGAATAGCTCCTGCAGAAAATTACAAAAGGGACAACAAAATAGAATCAATTGTACATTAAACCAATATTTCTCCATTTTAGTATGCAGAGTTATGGAAAAAATAATAATTCCAAGATATGTTAAAAAGTGAATGCACAAAATTGCTTTAAAAATACTTGGAGCAGTGCTAAAGCAACATTAATCCAACCAAAAATACTGCTGTAAATTAATTTTAATTCTACTTCTCAACGATTTTGGTTAAATTGCTTGAGCCTCGGAATTTAATCTTTCTTTAGACCAAGCTTAGACAGATACCAGACTTCATAATTTGGCAACACCAGCAAAATAGTTTTCCCATCAACTGAAGCTAAAGCATCTCTGGAGACAATCTACAGAAAAGTCTAAATTACGTGAGCTTGAAAGTTATACAAAAGTTGAAATATGACATTAATAAATCATACCTTTAGTCCTCGTTCATATCTTCTCATTTTTGAGGTTTCTCCAGTTTTCTTTGCGTTAGTAATTGCAACTCTATACATCTGAATTCGTGTTTCCAGAGTATCTTGTAAGCCACCAGCACTCACAGAAACTGCACTTGACTAGAGAAAAGAAAATAATTTTCAGTGCTCGAACAAAGAATAAAGAACACCACAGGAAAGGCCATTTCACTCTAGGTTATATTTAAACATCTAAGATTTATCCCGCTCCAATTGCAACTTCCCAGCTGTTACCATACATTTTTAGTATGTGTCCCTCATGTGTGCAACGATTCTTCCTTTAATCATATCTTTATTACACCATTTCACTCCACACATTCATGTTATTTAAATTAGCTTTTTGCACTTCACTTTACAGAAATGAACCTCAGAATTTAAGATTTTCATGATTGTTGCATTCCATTCACTCCAGTATTGCAGAAATAAAATACGTTCTCCAGAAGTGATATTCTTTTTGCAATTAACCATATAACCATAACCATATAACAATTAATTAGGAGATTAGAACTGCAAACAATAGTCCAAGCCCAGTCTAACTGAGTTCTGTTAGCAGAAACAGTTTTAATTTTTCATTTTATTCTTCAAGAAATGTGCCTGGGTATGCAGTCCAATTAACCTATTAGTTTTGTACGTAATTATTTTTTGTATGCATCCTTTGGTTGTTCCCCAATACAATAGACGTAAGGGAAGAATCACTACAGGTTGAACACCATTCCCCCCACCCTCCCCAATAATCCAGACAAAATTACAAGAGCTCAATTGATATTCCCTGATGGCATTGTAAACTGAATGTGGATGGAATGACCAGCCAACCTGTCCCTGGCTCCCACCGTCTCCATGGCAGTTTTGAGCCTTGGACTTACAAGGTGCATCAGCGAGCCCCTCTCACCTGCTGCTGTTTGTTGCTGTCGGCGGTGGCTTTGTCTGCTCCCCGCTCGAAAACCGCTGCCTGCTTCTCCCGTTGCTGTGTCCAGTCAGCCTCATCCCCGCACCTCCATCATTCCCTCACTACTGCTCGTCATTCTCCCCCGGAGTCACCGACATACATAGCGGTTGTTGTGGCTCACATTGTAGATCCCCATTGGACACACTTTCTGCAGACCGTTTCCAATGATAGAATGCGCTCGGTTGCAGTAGGGGTCCCTCCTCTCTCACCTGCTGACGGGAGAAGTGGGCTGCGGCAGTCAAATTGGGAGCGGATAAAGCCACTGCCGACAACAAGAAACATCTGCCGGTGCTCTAAACGGCCGGGGAGATGTTGGGAGCCAAGGATGGATTAGCAGGTCATTCCATTCACATATAGTTTACATTTTATATATATATATATTTTTAATTTCTGGCTTTCCTTGGGGTTTTAGAGGCATGGGAAGGGTGATTAGTGGGACAGGGGTGTATTATCGATTCATTATCATATGACCACGTAGCGGCGGTTTTTACAACATTCTCAAAATCCATTTTTGATGGCCACTAATTTGTCGAGTAAGATTATAAAAGTAGTCTCACGCACTCCACGGGCTCCGGCGATAGTAAGAATGTGTCTTCCAGTCTTGATTAATTGTTTTTTATTTACGTAATACAAACTATAGACAATAGGTGCAGGAGTAGGCCATTTGGTCCTTCGAGCCAGGATCGCCAATCAATGTGATCATAGCTGATCATCCCCAATCAGTACCCCATCCTTGCCTTCTCCCCATATCCCCTGAGTCTTTAAGAGCCCTATCTAGCTCTCTCTTGAAAGTATTCAGAGAACTGGCCTCCACCGCCCACTGGGGCAGAGAATTCCACAGACTCACTACTCTCTGTGTGAAAAAGTATTTCCTCATCTCCATTCTAAATGGCTTACCCTTTATTATTAACAGTGGTCCCTGGTTCTGGACTCCCCAACATCGGGAACATGTTTCCAGCCTCTAGCGAGTCCACTGTTTCAATAAGATCCCCTCTCACCTTTCTAAACTCCAGAGTATTCAAGCCCAGCCGCTCCATTCTCTCATGATATGACAGTCCCGCCATGCTGGGAATTAACCTTGTAAACCTACGCTGCACTTCCTCAATAGCAAGAATGTCCTTCCTCAAATTAGGGGACCAAAACTGCACACAAGACTCCAGGTGTGGTCTCACTAGGGCCCTATACAACTGCAGAAGGACCTCTTTGGTCCTATACACAACACCTCTTGTTATGAAGGCCAACATAACATTCGCTTTCTTCACTGCCTGCTGTACTTGCATACTTATTATCACTGACTGATGAACAATGACACCCAGATCCCATTGTACTTCTCCTTTTCCCAACTTGACACCATTTAGATAATAATCTGCCTTCTTGTTTTTGCTACCAAAGTGGATAACCTCACATTTATCCGCATTAAACTTTATCTGCCATGCATCTGCCCACTCACTCAACCTGTCCAAGTCACTCTGCATTCTCATAGCATCCTCCACACAGTTCACACTGCCATCCAGCTTTGTGTCATCTGCAAATTTGCCAATGTTACTTTGAATCCCTTCATCTAAATCATTGATGTATATTGTAAATTGCTGTGGTCACTGCCTGCCATTCTAAAAGGACCCGTTAATCCGTACTCTTTGCTTCCTGTCTGCCAACCAATATTTTATCCATGTCAGCACTCTACCCCTAATACCATGTACCCTAATTTTGCCACTAATCTCCTATGTGCGACCTTATCAAATGCTTTCTGAAAGTCCAGGTACACTACATCCACTGGCTCTCCCTTGTCCATTTTCCTAGTTACATCCTCAAAAAATCCCAGAAGATTAGTCAAGCATGATTTCCCCTTCGTAAATCCATGCTGACATGAACCGATCCTGTTACTGCTATCCAAATGTGCCTCTATTTCATCTTTTATGATTGACTCCAGCATCTTCCCAACCACCGATGTCAGGCTAACTGGTCTATAATTCCCTGTTTTCTCTCTCCCGCGTTTCTTAAAAAGTGGGATAACATTAGCTACCCTCCAATCCACAGGAACTGATCCAGAATCTATAGAACCTTGTAAAATGATCACCAATGCTTCCACGATCTCTTGAGCCACTTCCTTAAGTACCCTGGGGATTTATCAGCCTTCAGTCCCATCAGTCAACCCAACACCATTTCCTGCCTAATGTGGATTTTCTTCATTTCCTCCGTCACCCCAGATCCTCTGGCCACTAGTACATAAGGAAGATTGTTTGTGTCCTCCTTAGTGAAGACGGATCCAAAGTATCTGTTCAACTCATCTGCCATTTCCTTGTTCCCCATAATAAATTCACCTTTTTCAGTCTTCAAAGGTCCAACTTTGGTCTTAACCCACATAATTCTTAACTCTTGGTCCAACTTTTTTTCCTCTTCACATACCTAAAGAAGCTTTTAGTATCCTCCTTTATATTCTTGGCTTGTTTATCTTTATACCTCATGTTTTCTCCCTGTATTGCCTTTTTAGTTATCTTCTGTTGCTCTTTAAACATTACCCAATCCTCTTGCTTCCCGCTCATCTTTGCTTTGTTGTACTTCTTCTCTTTTATTTTTATACTGTCCCTGATGTCCCTTGTCAGCCACGGTCACCCCTTACTCCATATAAACCATATAACCATATAACAATTACAGCACAGAGACAGGCCCTCTCGGCCCTTCCAGTCCGTGCCGACCATTTGTTTTCCCCTAGTCCCATCTACCTGCACTCAGACCATACCCCTCCATTCCCTTCACGTCCATATACCTATCCACTTTACTTTTAAATGTTAAAATCGATCCTGCCTCCACCACCTCTGGTGGAAGCTCATTCCACACAGCCACCACCCTCTGAGTAAAGAAGTTTCCCCTCACGTTACCCCTAAACTTCTGTCCCTTAATTCTCATGTCATGCCCTCTTGTTTGAATCTTCCCTACCCTCAATGGGAAAAGCTTATCCACGTCAACTCTGTCTATCCCTTTCATCATTTTAAAGACCTCAATCAAGTCCCCCCTTAACCTTCTGCGCTCCAAAGAATAAAGACCTAACTTGTTCAACCTTTCTCTGTAACATAGTTGCTGGAACCCTGGCAACATTCTAGTAAATCTCCTCTGTACTCTCTCTATTTTGTTGACATCCTTCCTATAACTAGGCGACCAAAATTGTACACCATACTCCAGAATTGGTCTTACCAATGCCTTGTACAATTTTAACATTACTTCCCTACTCCTATATTCAATGCTCTGATTTATAAAGGCCAGCACACCAAAGGCTTTCTTTACCACCCTATCTACATGCGATTCCACCTTCAGGGAACTATGCACAGTTATTCCTAGATCCCTCTGTTCCACAGCATTCCTCTATTCCCTACCATTTACCATGTCCCCTTGGAATCTTTCTTCCTCTTTGGAATGAACTGATCCTGTACCTTCTTTATTATTCCCAGAAATACCTGCCATTGTTGTTCCACTGTCATCCCTGCAAGGGTATCTTTACAGTCAACTTTGGCCAGCTCCTCATTCAGGGCTCCATAGTCCTCTTTATTCAACTGTAACACTGATACCTCCGATTTCCCCTTCTCCCACTCCAATTGTAGATTAAATCTGACCATATTATGGTCACTACCTCCTAATGGCTCCTTAACCTCAAGTTCCTTTATCAAATCCGGTTCATTACATAACACTAAATCCAGAATTGCCTTCTCCCTGGTAGGTTCTAATACAAGCTGCTCTAAGAATCCATCACAGAGGCACTCCACAAACTCCCTTTCTTGGAGTCCAGTACCAACCTGATTTTCCCAGTCTACCTGTATGTTGAAATCGCCCATAATAGCCATAGAATTACCTTTACTACTTGCCAATTTTAACTCCCTATTCAACTTGCACCCTATATCCAGGCTATTGTTTTCAAACAATGAAATAACTCATAACTTTCCATTCTTAATTGTCATTCCAATCATGTCAGACAAATCATGAAAACTTCTTCTTGTTGTAGCAGTATATCGTCATGGTAAAAAGCTGTTTCAATCCATGGCCTCGACATCAAACCAAAACTAATCATCTGCGCCAGAATCCTGGTCAAAAACACGCCTCAGACTACATATAAAATCCCACCCACATTAACACAGGCAGATAATAATTAAAGGTAACTCGGCATGACTATAATAAACTTACTTAAGCTTAATGGCTCCAACATAACGGCCCCTAATTGTTCTGGGTATATTCTGAGGCAATTACTAATAGACATAAATAAAAGGAGCTATAAAAGCTTAACATATATCAAAAAACAAAAACATGCATTATATATCAGCCTTCAGACTTCTTTAGCGATTCTTCACATCTTAATTTTCGCCTTCTAGTAGCAGACATATCTTGGTTATCGGTCTTACCAAGACATTGTTCTTAGTCTGAAGTCGTGCTGTACGCGGCAAACTCTTAACGACTGGCATGATCTCCAGTATCTTTCCCATCAACCAAGAACTAGGTATGTTACAAAACTTACCTTTAGCGGCGCTGCAGTTCTGCCATTGCCCTTGTGCGCGACTTTGGCGCCTTTGAGAGGGGGGCGGGTTTAAAATGCCGTTTTTCTCCAGACAATTCAAATCGATCAATCTCAGGGGATTTAGTTGCTAAAGAGAAGTCACTCCGACATTTGTTTTATGAAACTATTTTTAAACTACGCTGGATCATTTATTAGCAAGAGTGAATTAAAAATCGTCTTATAAAGCCGTGAACGCCAACAACGGGACGGGCCTTACATAGGGGACAAAAGAAGGTACACAGTTTATTTTCACATAAAAACGTGGTTCTTAGGAAGCCTTTAATCAAAATTTCATGTTGCGAAAAGGGGACAAAAAATATATACGAACCGGCAGTATTTTTCCTGCCGACTGGGGTTAAATTCACCGCAAACCGCAACATTCCAATCCATCGCGTTCCACAAAAAACACTCGCAAGTTGATTTAAATGGCCATTAACTTACGGGAATTAAACACTAAATTCCTTCCATTTGGCCTGTAAATTCATGAAAATGAGATTTAAAAATCACGTTATATTGTGAATTATTGTGTGAATGTTATTTGGACACTTAGGCAATTTAAAAATGTTTATCTTTTCTTAAAAAATTGATGTTTAGATCTAGTAATTGAATTTAGATAAAACTGATGATTTTTTTGTTGAGTATTTATATTTGTTTTAGCATTTAACTTTATCATTTCTACCTTTTTTACTAAAACTGCAAATAATAACTTGTTTCTGTTATTGCTGTTCAGTGTTTTAAAAAAAAAAACATTGTAAACAGATGTCTCCAAAGAAGAAATGCCAAATTGTCAATCCAAAAGCCCAGACAGGCATAGCTAGAGTTCAACGAAGTGAAGTTCTCTGTCATGCCCGAGTCTAAGAGGGATCTTAAAAATGGACACATCTTTACTTATATACCTCGTTTGGAAAATATTTGTCTGAAACAGATAAATCGCTGAGTTCTGCTTCTTTGTCGGAAGCAGAAGGCTATTCATTTGGTGCTGTTAAGAGTGAAGGCTCTTGTTAACCAGACTTTGCTTAAGTTTAAAAAACTCACCAATCCCAAGGAACTTATAGCATTTATGGAAATTTGTGATGGAACTTTTAAACTTCCAGAAGGCAGTCAACACCTTTCTTTAGATGACATTCCACTGCCTGGTGCTCAAGATCCTTGAGCATCCTTGAATCCTTGACATCTGCCGAAAGCCAAGTGCCCATATTTCAAGACACTGAGGACATGGGAGATGACAGTCATAGTCTGCATCCTCCACTGAATCTAGGAACGCCAACGACAGCTGCTGCCTCACCTGAACAAATGCCATCGACATCTAGTGTTTCAACAAGACATAGCAGAGAATTTCTAAGTCTTTCACCAAGGAAACAGAAATTGAATAAAAGACTAAAGTTTCTGTTCGAATCCAGGGCTGCTCTTTCAACAAAGTATCACACAAAGATCAGTGAACTTAGGGTATGGCTGAAAACTCCCAAACGTATAGTTAATCAAGCCTTAAAGAGAAAGCAAAACCAAATAGATTTAAAGGTCAGAAAAATTCTGGAACTCAAAACCAAATTACGTGGGAACACAAGAGCTTGCTGAAACCAAGGCAGAGCTTTTGAGACTTAAAAAAGCACACAGACAATTGCTGATGTTTCGTGGCAGTACGAAAAAGAGGAAAATTGTTTCAATTCATCAGTACAGAAAAGTTCATAAAAATTTAAAGGACAGGGAAGATGATGTGAGATGCATCGAATTTGACAATCTTGTCCTCAAAGAAACAATCGAAACTCTGCAGGCTGCCAGTATTGTCAAGGCAAAGGTGGGCCAGAAAACCTACTCCTCAACAACAAGGATGCATGTGTTTGACTATCGTAAACAAAACTCCTACAGCAAACATTCCAATCCTGATAAGCCAGTTCTACAAGCGGAGTGGACTTCATCTGGATTATGTTCCTCGACGTAGTGCAGTTGAAGTTATGGCCCGAGAATTGGGAGCTATTGCTGAGTTGCAAACAGCAGAGATGCTCCTAACAACAAACGGTTTGACTGTAGGTTTTGATGCGACCACCCAGGAAGAGACCCACATTAACAGTGTTCATTTCACAACCACAAACAAATGTCTCTCTGCAGCAGTCGACAAATTGGCTGGTGGGACTGCTGAGTACTATGCATAACATATTTGCGAAACAATTGACAATTTGTGTAAAACATACACTTATTTCAATGAGCAAGCAAATTTTCAAGATACCAGACAAAAAATAATAGACAACATTTCGAACACAATGAGTGACAGGTGTGCAGCTAATCATGCTGCTATTCGGATAGTGAGTAGTGAGTGGGGTAAATATTTGAACGAGCTCTACTGCCACTTGCATCCGCTTGACTCCATTGCTACATCAGTCCGCTCAGCCCTAAAAATGCAGAAACAATCCGGAGGACAATTCTTGTTTGGGAAAGACTGTCTAGCAGTAAATGCCATTCTGCAGATGAGCAAGCTTCGGTACAAAAACAGAAAAGGGGACCTAAAAAGGACTTGACGCAATTTTAGATGACAGGAACATCCCCCGAGGTGTCCTCCCACGGTACCCTGGCAACAGATTGCACATACTGTTTCATATTAGTAGCAAGCTCATAGAACATTATGATGATTTTGTTGCACTGCTGAATAGCAGAACATCCTGTGGGGGGTTGAAAAGCGCCATCCTCCATGACTTCACCCAGGCTGAACTTCAGATATTAGGCTTACTTGGCAAATATCTGACTGGGCCTTGGATGAAGTGCTTCTGCACTTCAAGCCAGAATCAGATCAACCATGTTGATGGCATCAAAGTGGTTAAAGGGGTGATTGCTGCTCTAAAGGAAGCCACAGAAAATCCAGACAACTTGATATTGGCAAGGGAAGATTTCTTCGGTGAGGAGGTACATCTTGATGCCACATTGATAAATCTTTGGGAGCTACCAGTACATCCACAGTTCAGTTCAAAGATGAGGAGCTGTCTTCAAGCTTTCATCACTGTGTTGGAGAGGCAGTATAGTAAATACTTTGAACTTGATGTAACTGAGAAACTGAAGGAGGATCACACAACATTGATGTGGAGGAGATAATGGGGATGTTTAGCTCATCGAAACAAAAATCTATCAATGCCACCATGTGTTATTTGTCATGTAGGATGCGGGCCTGCAAGAATGGAACAGTCAATTACCTTGATAATCTCGAGGAGCAACGTAGGGAAGAGGTGCTCTGCAAGGCAGTGACATGGCGGAGAGTGCAGAGGAACAGACGGAAGAAAAAACAGAAGGAATTGAGAGCAGAAATCATCAAGCGACAGAAAGGCAAGGAGCATGCTCGGGACACGAAAGAGAGGAAAAAACTAGGAAAAAAATTTAAAGAGACTGATTTAAACAGCATTCGCAGAGATTATCCGAATTTGGACTACTCCAAATGTGATGATCTACAGGACATTCTTAATGGAAAAGTACTTGGCAGAAAGACATGCCATGCGTGGTTTGAAGAGCAGAAACTTGTGGTTTACAATGCCAAAATTGAAAAGTTTCAATTAGAAATTGTAATTTATTTACCTATCTGTTACAGACTTGCAGCATATAATACAATAATATTAAAGTTCTGATCTTGAGAAGATCACATTTTTGAATTTTCAAGGGAGTCTGGGTGTTTATTACTATTTCCGTCGCAACGGTCAATTTTGTGATTAGCTACAATTAGGTAACTAACTAATTATATGCTTTAATTTCAGGTCATCCAAGTAAGATTGTTTCATATTTGTTTCAGAATGCTTTAATCTATAATAACTGAAAATTTCATTGAGCTCTCTTAATTTTTCAGAAAGTTATGGGCTTTTGACTGTCCTCGATCACAGCTTTTGAGTTAAGTCAATGGAAAAGCAATGGGGAACAAGATGCTAATTTCCGAGTATGAAAATGGCCATAACTTTTTTAATACTGAAGATATGAAAGTGAATTAGGTGTCAAATTAAACTTCTTTTTATGCTTTATCTGATGGGATAAATTGCAGACTTGATTTTTAAAATTTTGTAACATTGCTACAAGAACCTCGTGGTGCCGTAGAATCAACCACCAAAACGATATCACCTGGAACAAAATTTCTTCTAACCTTCGGCCATCATTGTCGTTCTTGGATTAGAGGCAAATATTCTTGTGTGCACCTTTTCCAAAAAAGATCTGCCATATATTGTACTTGTCTCCATCTGCGTCTCGTATACAAATCTTCTTTCACAAAGAGCCCAGGTGGTAGTATTAGATTGGTCTTCAACAGAAGAATATGATTTGGTGTAAGCGCTTCCAGGTCATTCGGATCATCAGGACTCTTGGAAATAGGTCGAACATTTAAAATTGCTTCAACTTCACAAAATAAAGTTTGCAATCCTTCATCGTCCAAAATTTGTTGTTTAAGAACAGAGCGTAGCACATTTTGAACCATGCGGAACAATCGTTCCCAAACACCACCATGATGGGATCCTGCTGGGGATTAAAATTCCATTTTATCCCATCCTAATGCATAACACTCTGGATTTTCTTCTGATTTAAGCTTTCAAGCACTTCTCTCAATTCCCTTTCCACCCCAACAAAATTTGTACCATTATCTGATCTTAACGATGTAACTTGACCTCGTCTGTAATGTAAATAAAGTTAAAGGGGGAAATGTAATGTAAATGTAATGTAAATGCCAGCACCCCTTGAGGCCAAGAGCAGAAGCTGGCAAATATGCCTGTGCCTCTTGACTTGAGGTCAAGTAACCTTCTAGAGTTTCAGTGGTTGGTTGAAAATAAACTCTTCTTACACAATGTCATGGATGTTGGACGTGTATTCATTGTGCTAGTCACAACGGGGTCAGACGCCGGACATTACATGGTGTCAAGAGTAAAAAATGGCAGGACTCAAATGGCATGGACCACTTTCCATGTCAGAAGAAGAAGAATGAACGACTGTGGGTCGAAAAAGGCGAAAAAGAAGTAGAAAGGTTGGACAGTCAGCCAGTCCCAATGCTCGGTCAAAAGGAAAAAAAAGTTAGAAAAAAAAGCAGGTCACAGTCCAAGTCAAAGAGCAAGAAGAAGCAAGAAGAAGAGCAAGAAACACAGGTGTGGCAGCCCGAAGAGTAAGCACGCGGCCTCCCCTCGCCTTGAAAGCAGCGGAGGGTCCAGAGCCGATCAGCCTCACGAGCCTCCACCACATCCCACAGCTCGTCACACTCATCCAGCAGGTCTAAAAGCCCCGTTCGGAGAGCCGGCCGATCGTGGCTTCCGCGAGGGGAAGCCCATCCACCCGCGTGAGACGATCGGGCGTGGGAGACGGATTGATGGAGGAATCTTAAGTCTTCATGGACGGCCTCTCACAGAGGGAGTAATAGTCGCCACCACGCTGCCCTGGACCCTCATCCGCGTCCGCGTGGCAATTACGGCTGCCGCCATGTTTGAGAAATTAAAGGAGCCCTGCGGAGCGCGCAGCACGACCCAAGCAACAGTTTAAAGACACTAAGGGACAAATGCAAAGAAGTAATAGTTAAGAAGCCAAGAAGTAAAGATAATTTGCCGAAATTTCTCCAAGAGCTGAGTTATGCAGGAAACAAGAGTAAAAACATTGCTTTGAAAGTTACGTTGAAGTAAATGCCAGCAACTGAAATCGAAAGAGGCGTTGGCATTTACATTACATTTACATTACATCCCCCTCTTCAAATTTATTTACCTTACATCTCCCCCTTCAACATTGGGGTCACAATTTTTTTAATACTAATAAATTTAACCTTTAATCAATTTGATGTGGATAACAAACTATTTTCGATACTAATATTGATGACAAATACAAACTTTACATCTCCCCCTTCAACTTTGGGTTTTCATTTACGTGTACGTCCACGGCATATAAATGAAAATACACTAGATTTTCCATAATTTAGCACAACGTTTGTACATTTCCCACATATTTTCCTTCAATACTCTTTTGTAGTCGATTTAAATTTTGCTTATGAACTTTAATATCCACATAAAGATTTACATTAGAATCAATTAAGAGTACTGCTGTTTTCCACTTTAACCTCAAAACCTACAAACTCTAGGGTTCTGTCTCGTTGCCTCTCACTGCATCCGGGAGACTGGCTCCTGCCTCTCGCTACATCTCGGCGCATCGTGTCGTCTGGGGGACTGGCCCCTTCTGGGAGACTATTTCTTGCTTCTGGGAGACTGGTCCTCCAATTAGGTTTCAAAAATGTCGTGGGTGTCGGACTTGTATTCATTGTGCTAGTCACAACGGTGTCCTACACCAGACATTACATCGTCGACAGATAAATCTCCCTAATGCGTGAATACAGCAATCTGTGTCAAGTGTAGATGCAACTTCAAGATGTACTGGTCTGCTTGCCATGCAAGTGAAGATTATACCGTACCTTTTCATCATACTTCGTCCTCTCTTAACCTCTATAGGACCAAAATAATCCATCCATACATCTGTTAATGGAGGATTATTAGGTTGAATCCTCTCGAGAGGTAAGTCCGCCATCTTCTGTTCTCCAACTTTTCCACGCTGTCGTCTGCGCACAACACAATTTTTTATTATCTTTCTTGCAGCAGTTAGCTTTAATAATCCAATACTTCTTACGAAGTTGCGACAGCATGTGATTTCTTCCTCCGTGTCCGATCCGTTCATGAACATGTTGCAACAATAATGTTGAAATATGAAAGTCCTTCGAGAGAATAATAGGATGCTTTAGCCTCTTCAAGCATTGCCAGTCTATTCAGGCGTCCTCCAACTCTCAGAAGTCCTTCTTCCAATACCGTATCCACCTTATACAATTGAATGTCCCTTTTGACACCATGTACTCTCGCTTCTAATGTCGATATTTCTTCTTTGTATTTTTGTCTTTGACAGAAAGAAATAATCGCATTATCTGCTCCAACAAAATCCTCAAGATGTAATCCCTGAACGTGGTACTATGCCTTAAAGGCTTGCATCTTCTTTTCAACCTTTTCCTTTAGTTTTACAGAAATACTTTTAGCAATCTCTTTCCTTTTTTGAGCAAACAGCAATAACCTTGTTTTCGCTTTAAGAAACCCAACCAATCATCAACTTATTCCATGATGAGAAATAGGTAATTACATCGTTCATTGGATTGGAATCTTCAACAATAGCATTCACTGTGAGGGTACACAAAAGGCTGGAGAAACTCAGCAGGTGCAGCAGCATCTAAGGAGCGAAGGAGATAGGCGACGTTTCGGGTCGAGACCCTTCTTCAGACTGGTCAGGGATCAGGGAAACGAGAGATATAGATGGTGATGTGGAGAGATAAAGAACAATGAATGAAAGATATGCAAAAAAGTATCGATGATAAAAGGAACAAGCCATTGTAAGCTGTTTGTAGTGTGAAAATGAGAAGCTAGTGCGACTTGGGTGGGGGAGAGAGATAGAGATAGAGGGAATGACAGGGCCTGAGGGCTGAGGGAGAGGTGGGAAAGGGAGGAGACAGCTTCTCATTTTCAATACTGAACCCCCAATGCCGTATGCTTTAAGTTTGTATACTAATCTCTTATGTGGGACCTTGTCCGGGGAAGGGGTAGAGCGGGAGGGGAGGGAAGAATTGAGGGGAGGGAGGAACAGCACCTCATAATCCGCTTGGGAAGTCTGCATCCTCTGAGCTTGAA
The DNA here is from genome assembly GCA_035221665.1 of Okamejei kenojei. Classification (NCBI taxonomy): domain Eukaryota; kingdom Metazoa; phylum Chordata; class Chondrichthyes; order Rajiformes; family Rajidae; genus Okamejei; species Okamejei kenojei. The sequence continues at coordinate 48,143,159 of CM069140.1, forward strand.
CATTGAATTTTCTCAATTCTGTTAACCCTTGCTGTCTCCTCCCCTTCCCACCTCTCCCTCAGCCCTCGGGCCCTGGCATTCCCTCTATCTCTATCTCTCTCCCCCACCCTAGTCGCACTAGATTCTCATTTTCACACCACAAACAGCTTACAATGGCTTGTTCCCTTTATCATCGATACTTTTTTGCATATCTTTCATTAATTGTTCTTTATCTCTCCACATCACCGTCTATATCTCTCGTTTCCCTGATCCCTGACCAGTTTGAAGAAGGGTCTCGACCCGAAACGTCGCCTATCTCCTTCGCTCCTTAGATGCTGCTGCACCCGCTGAGTTTCTCCAGCCTTTTGTGTACCCTCGATTCTCCAGCATCTGCAGTTCCTTCTTTAACATTCACTGTGATGTTTTGTTTGATTTCCGGATCATTCGCAGAGATTTCAAATCGTAGTTCAAGCTGTGGCCATTCTCTGTCTGGCTTACAGAGAAGTTATGGTCCATTAATCCATCTCTTATTGCTTAAGAAGCGGTCTGCTGTTAATCCTCTAGAAACCTTTTGGAGACCGAGGCCAACTCCGACTCTGAGGCTGACTCCGACTCCGTCTCCGAGACGGACTTTCAATGTATTTTTAACAGCACCGAGACATGTTTTTTATTCTCTCCCGAGTCTTATTTAGTTTTATCATTTATCAAGACTTTTTTATAAACTATAAAGCAGCGTTCTTAACCTTTTATCATGCACGGAAATCTTCGTGCTACCAGCCAAGACCAATATTATCGCGACTTTTCTTTAAACTAGTAAAGCAGTGTTTTTAACCTTTTATCGTTCAAGGAAATCTTTGTGCTACTAGCCAAGATCAAATTTGTGATTTTCGCTGAAAGTTTACTGATTTTTAGCTGTTTTTAACCTTGAAGATTTTCCCGCCACTCGGCCCAGCTGCAATCTACAACGTAGAATACTGTAACCTTGCCCGCGCCATATTGGATTTCTAATATTGAAGATTGAATCAGTACCATGCTTGGATCTGGAAGACTACGAAACACATCACCACCGGTGTTGTACTTGCTGCTGACGATTGCCTTCTCCCAACTTGGATTGAGGATTCTCCATGAATGTGACTCTGGTTCGCCAAACTTCAGTGCCCAGAAGACATATGGTAGGATTGTACCATAGTTGTGCCATACCTTCATTGTCCCGCATCATGAAATGTGCATTTTAACAGTGCCAGTGCACCAAACAGCATATATAATTGCTTATTTATCTGCAGTAAATGCGTTTTGTGGCAATGGTTTGAAACACTCAGCTACCCCCTTTCTAGGCTACGCTAGAGGTCACCTACCTTTGTTTAATATCAATTTACTGGCTGGGGACAGACATCAACCTCAACCCAGGCCCAAAAGGTCAGCACTGTGGACGTAAACCAAAGTATTCGTGTGGTTTGTGCTCATTTGCTGTTAAAGATTCTGGCATTCAATGCTCGATGTGCACAAGTTGGTTTCACCTGAACTGCTCCAATGTGTCAAACAATGTGTCAAACAACACGGTTGGTTTTCACTCCAAAAATCCAAATGCCATCTGGTTATGTCCATTATGCGATGTCATCAACTTTGCTAGGCCCATCAATCAAATCTGCTGAGATTTTCCCTCTTCATCTCCAATTTTTTAGAAAGGACAGAAACTCGCATGGAGGTGGTGTCTTCATCGGAGTCAACAATATAATTCCTTGTTTTGAAAGAACTGATTTAGACAGCGACACTGAGCAAGTTGTAGTGGCCATTTGGCTTGTTTTGTGTGTCATTAATTATGGCATGTGTCTTTAAATTTTAGACTGCCCGTTATATTGTGGGTGGGATTTATGACGTATTTAGGGCGTGTTTGGAGCCACGTTTCTTGCGCAGAAGCTTAGTTTTTTAGTTTAGTTTGGGACTTGCATGAGGAAGGCATACCCTTTGACAATGCGAAGCGTAACAGAGACACGAGTTTTCTAACCTTTAAAGCGATGGGCTGGAGTTCAATGAAGATTATAGTGTAGGAGTCGGAAGAAGGTTGGATGTTGAAGTGTGCGCATGTGCGGGGCTTTTCCAGAGTGTGCGCATGTGCGGGACCTTTCCACAGTGTGCACATGTGTGGGGTCTCCAGACACTTTGAAGTTATGCATTACGGAAATAAGTTGCTTAAAGCTTAAATAAAGTTTAAGTAAATTACGAGTTGCGTAAAAGTTTCATTTGCCTCACAACAATTTAAGCAACTCATCCTCAGAAATTAAGCAGTGTGATATCGAGGTGGAGAAAATATTGAAACCACAAAGTTTGGATCTGGATCCCAACTCACCTACTGCTGCAAAGGAATGGAAGCACTGGCTTTGTACACTAAATAACTTATTTGATGAGTGTGGCAACAATGCACCAGACAGATTCAGGACATTAATATGCTCTGTCTCTTATGATGTATATGATTACATAGAGGAATGTACAACTTATGATTCTGCTATTCATGTACCAAGCAGACTCTTCGTTAGGACACCCAACATATTTGCTCGACACCTCCTTGCTACTCGGAAAGAAAAACCTGGTGTCACGATTAATTTTTACAAGAACTTCAAAGACTTAGTAAAGACTGTGCCTTCAAAGCAGTTACAGCTGATTAATATCGACAGGAACTTATTCATGGCCGTCTGAAGGGGGGGTGCGTTGGGCGCGACCGCACTCCCCTTTTTTTCAGAGGAAATTAAATAAAAAAAATATTTGCGAATATCCACGCCTGCGCAGTGGGGGGAAGCTGGTGACCAAAGACGCAGAAGCGACGCAAATTGACGCCGTCTCTCCGCGCGTGCGCAGTGGGCGGGATCAGATCACCGCCATTTTCAATGCATCGCCTCGATGCTCCGGGCCTAGTTTGGGTCAGTGGGACCGTGAAATATTGCGATGCGTTGTGGGGAGGGGGAATCTGTTTGTTTTATATCGAGGGTGTTAAAGTACCCACGAAGGGTTTGTAAACCATGGGATGGTTTTGAAAAAAAAGGAGTTCCCGTTTCTCCGGGGGGTGGGGGGGGGGGGGTGCGGTGTTTGCCCGCCCAGTCCATGGGCTTCATCTGCGGCGTCGGAGCCTCACCAGCAGGTCCCGTCCGCTGTTGGCTGTCGGTACGGGGAGACCGTTCTCCCGTCGCCAGGCGGGAAACGGGAAGGACTGAATCTCAACCCAGTCCTGGCAGCGGCCTTGACCTGACACCAGGCGCTGCTCAGGCCGGGTCCACATCACCAACCTCCCCCACCCGCCGGTCCCTCGCAACCTTCCCTCACCTTTCCCACCCCACGGCGCGGGCTCGCGCACCCCCCCCCCACCGGGCCCTCGCACCCCCCGCGCTTCGTTTCTGGTCGGCGGCGGCGGCTGTAGTGCGGGGTGACGGAGGGTCAGAGTGAATGACGGGCCCCGCACAGCAGTGGCGGCTCCACTTCCTCATGCACCGTGCCAGCCCTCACAACAGCTGCTGCTTGCCACTCCGCCAACGATGACAACCGCTTTCAAAACAAACCCTCCCGCATGCTGAGGCTAGGAGGAGGGAGGGAGTGAGGAAAGAAGGGGAGGCCCCCTTCCGCCGTCTGAAGCACCTGCACCGCTCAGCCCCGCACCTTCCTGTTGGCTGGCGGAGGAGGGGAGACGGCGGCGAGGAGTTCCTAACAGCCTCCCCCTTTGGCAGTGGCACTTGGCAGTGGACAGTGGCCAAGGCAGCGGGGTGATGATGCCGGTGTTGTTGAAGAGCGCTGACCTTCCTTCCTCACCACCTCCTCTGTCCCTTTCCCTCTCTCTCTTTTGTACTCCCCCCTCTACTCCCCCCCACGTATCCTGGGACCTCTCCACCCCACACTGATCCCCATTCCCCCCTCTATTCAGTCCTCACTGACGTCCCCTGTGCTCCCCTCCCCATCTATTCATCCTGCACGGATCTCCCTATCCACCTCGCATTGATTCTTTTGCCACCTCCACATCCATCCTACACTCACCCCCCAATTCATCCTGTACTGACCCCCTTCCTATCCATCCTGCACTGCTCCCCCCTTCGATCCTGTGCTAAACCCCCCATTCATCATGCACAGACCCCCGATCCACACTGTACTGACCCACCCACATTCATCCTGTACTGACCCCCCATTCATCCTGTACTGATTCCCCCCCTTCCATCCTGTACTGATTCCCCCCCCATCCATTCCGTATTCCCCCACTGACATCTACCGCGCTCTCCCCTCACAATTTTATCTACTCCAACCAACACACATTAATTCCCCTGCCTCAATCAATCCATTCCGCACCGATTGCCTTCTCAACACCCCCCCACCATCTATCCATCACTGATTCACCCACCCCACCCCCCAACCCTACTGCGCTGGAAATGTCTTCAGAGCGCACAGTGACAATGTTTGATAATGGAATTCAGTCAAATGTGTTTTAATTCCCAATGTTATTATTTGTTTTAATCCATAAAGATGGATTAATTAAATTGTGAACACGTGAAACATTAAAACCGCAGTGTTCAATTATCACAGCCACCGTTGACACGTTATTACAGAATTTATTTTAACGCAAATCAATGCTCTAAATATGGAGTATCAATACTGTAGTTATTTATTGAGCAACATTCACAACTATACTTTGGATTTATCCAGGTTTTACTTCTACAGTCGGACATATACATCACAAATTTGGTCTGGAGATATTTCAGTTGTAATTTTAACGTTAATTCTGAAGTGGGAATGATGGATACAGCGTTTATTTTTTAAAAATCTGGTGCGTACAAACTGGGTATCTTCATTGCTGTTCACAGCACATTCATCTAATCTGAATGTCTGGTAATGTGACATTTTGACAACTTCAAACATATTGCCAAAAGAACATTTGCTGCATTTGATGCCATTTGGCCGCCTCTCATCAGTTAGTGTAATGTTTAACCTGTCAGATGGGTATAGTCGGTTTTAACAGTTATTATCATAAAATGCCTTTAGAAATTTCCTTGCAACCGGTATATTTTGTTGTGGATAAATTATGTGGAAAGAGAGAGTGTTTATGTATCTATAGCAATAACGACCAATGCTATGGCCATGTCATGATAATTTTCGGTCCTTCACAGAAAACATCCCTGCATCAATCTGTAGTGTGCATGGTTAAGCATATATGAAACCATGGTCCAGCATTTATTGACACAGGTTGATCATATGCTGAATAATCCAACCACATTTTTGTTTGGAAGTGGAAAGAAATAATAGAAATTGCATTCATTGTAACGTGTAAGAAGAGTTGAGATACTGTATTATAATTTTGCTGCGTGTCATTGTGGTATATATCATGTCTTGATTGGTGAATATGTTTAGTTTGTGACCATTTGAAGCAGAAATAATATGTGAATGCTTCATTGAACATAATTCCGACTGGTAACCACGCACTTTGTCCGAGCACATTATTGCACGTGTCATGCAAGCCGTGTTAAATGACCACCTAAACTGTCATTTGACAACCTAAAAAGCTGCCAAGTTTGCCCGGCTGGCAACAGGGGAAAAAAAGTTAAGTGAGAGCCCTGGGGAGTAGAGAAGGGGGAGAACAGTGGAGCGGGGGGAAGGGAAGGGGGGGGTGGAGAAGGAGGGATTGGGGCAGGAGGAAGGAAGTGGGCAGTGGAGGGGAGAGGGGAGTTCAGTCTACACTCACTGAATCCATCCCTGTGAAAAGTTAGGAGATGGTGATTAGATCTGGAAGCGGACCAATACATCTGTTAATAAAACTGGACAGACATGTTTTCATTTACACAATTGATTTTATTATATTAATTTTAATATATTAATGTTTAAAATGCATGCATTGAAGGAAGAATATTTTACAGCCCATCTGTGGTCCCTAACCCCAACCCTAACCCTAGCCAGTCGTCACCCGCAGGACAGCATACGTCAGCTTATGACAGGGCGCACGACATGATGAGACACCCAGATGTCGCTCCTGGATTTTGAATATTCTAAAATCCAGAGGTGACAGGGAGTCACCGCGTGTCACCACGCATCAGGCCGCGTCACGACCCGACCACGACTCGACAACCTTTTTTCAGTTGGCCCCGCTGCCGCTGCCTTCCTCGGAGGCAGAGCTGCCTAAACCGTTGGGCTCCACTTTGCACCCCCTCGCCGTCTTGCTCTTCAAGTGCTTGGCCTTGTCGGCAGCCAGTCTCTCCACAGCGCTTTGCCAACCCCGCCTCTTCCCCTCCATTTGACTGCGGAGGTAGCCGGGACCCCTGGACATGAGCCTGAGTGGCAGAGAGACGCTCGCCTCGGGCGGCATGCATGCAGTGGGCACGATCACGCTCGGCATCTTACTTTGATCCAGCCAACAAGGACAAACACGTTTTCACATCCTCAAAGAAGGAAAGACCAGGACTTCTATGAGCAATGACAGGCTGTCTGCAATTGCCTTAATCCACATTCACTATGATTTTGCCCAAAACTTGGGCAAAGTCGTGACTAGGTTTGCGCAGTTACATTCTTGGAAAATGGAACTGGAAAACATGATTTATGGCTAAATGGCAATATATGCAGGCGTGCCACGCGTGTCTGTCACGTGCATCACTACACCAGGACTTCCATGAGCAATGACAGGCTGTCTGCACTCGCCTTAATGAACATTCACTATGACTTTGCCCATGACTTGGACAAAGCGGTGAGTAGATTTGCACAGTTACATTCTCAGAAAACGGAACTATTTCATGTTGAAGTGGATGTGACGTGAAGGTGTTAGGTCAGGAGGACCATTAAAGGTGCACTGCACACACTAGCACAGTCTAACAGTAACAGGCAATCAAATCAACACACAAAACATTTTCTAAAAAAAGGTTTTCTTTACTGCAAAAACTTGAAGTATTTTATTTGCAGTTTTTGCATGCTCCTTTGTAACATTTTACAACAGTACAACTTGATTATTAAAACCAGGACAACAATTCTTAATTAAAAATAAATGTATACAACAATGATCACAATCATCCCATTCCACCCACTCATTACTCTTGAGTCAATCAAAATTATTTCTGAAATATTGGTCATATATTTGGTGCAGAAAACTCCAAAATAAGTCTCAGAATGCACCAGAGAGCATCTAAAACCCCAGAGCTTTCAGAGCCCTTAAGCGGGCCCTGGAACCCGGACGTGAAGGGCTTCTCGCTTGTGATGTGCGCTGCGTGCACATTATTTCACAAAAAAAATTTGGAATCCTGTCATGCCACTCCCCTTTTTGAAAAGTTTCGTACGGGCCTGTTATTCGAGACTCTTTTATCCATAATACGACAGAGACTATTAGAAAACAAAACCTTGGATCTACATTCAGCTTACAATCAAGCTTACTCATTAGACTTGGCACAGAAAAATTCAGATGCTTCAGGCTCATCTAATGTGTATTCTGTTGCAACTACTACAAAAGAATCTCACTCAAGTACTAATATGGAGCAAGCTGAAACAATTTCTACTGATAAATGTGCCCTTGCTGCAGCATACACTTATTTGAAAAGGAAGTGTTGCTTTTGCAGGGGTAATATTCATAATAGAGATGTGTCCTGTTCGAGAGGCAACTTGTAATAGTTGTCGCAAGGGACATTATTCTAGAGTATGCAAGTCCAAAGCAACGACTAAAAGTGTGACTGTTGCCATGTATATGCCCTTTTTATGTGCAATTAGAGCTGCATTTCCTCAGAGCTTGTCTCATGCAGCAACAACGGTATCCATCAATGGCCATACACTTAATATACTACTTGATTCTGGCAGTTCAAAAAGTTTTATAAGTGAACAAGTTGTGTCTCGACTAAATCTAACTATAATTCCTTCAAATAGAGAAATCTCGATGGCTCTGACAACTCTTAATACTCAAATTATTGGATTATTATTGAAAATGTAGACTTTATTCTGAACAAAACTAGTTATAAATCTGTATGTCTTGGTATTTTGAAAAAAATTGTGTAGCAATATATTTCTAGGTCAGGATTTTCAGAAACAGCACAGATTACTTCAAATAATGCATGAAGGAACTATGCCTGATCTTGTATTGTCAAAGCCAACAGCTTTTCTGCTACATCTGTTGAATGTCCTTCATTATTCACTAATTTATCCCCTAAGTGCAAGCCAATTGCTACAAAATCAATACATTTTAGTAAAAGAAAGACAGAAACTTTATCAACACAGAAGTAACTAATCTTTTACGAGAAGATATCATAGAACCCAGCTCTTCCCCTTGGAGGGCACAAGTTGTCGTTGTCAAGGACCCCTTGGAGAGACAGAGAAAGCGACTCTGCATTGATTACTCTCAAACAATAAACCAGTTCACGGAGCTTGGTGCATATCCATTACCTCGTATAGAAGAGATTATCAATACATTAGCTAAGTATAAGATATTCTCTACTTTTGACCTAAAAAGTGCCTACTACCAAATTCCTTTGAAAGAATCAGAGAAGAAATACACTGCGTTTGAAACAAATGGGAAATTATACCACTACTGCAGAGTTCCTTTTGGTGTAACTAAACGTGTGGCTGTTTTTCGGAGACATGGACAAACTTGTTGAACAGGAAAACCTTAAAGATACTTTCCCTTATCTTGATAATATAACTATTGCAGGAAAAGACGAAGCTGAACATGACGAAAATGTACAATGGTTTTTAGAAGTTGTACATTCAAAAATCTAACATTAAATGAGGCAAAGTCAACAACATCAGTGTCATCAATTAATATTCTTGGTTATTGGGTTGGAAATGATATAATCAAGCCTGATCCAGAAAGACTCCACCCACTTCAAGAGATACCTGTTCCAGCTACATCAAACTCTCTATGAAGGGTTCTTGGTATGTTTGCATATTATGCTAAATGGATACCAAATTTTTCTGACAAAATTCAACCTTTGATTAGAGCAAAATCTTTCCCCCTTGACTCGACAGCAATTGGTGCCATTACTTCTTTAAAGAAACAATTAGAATCTCCGCCATTACACGTCATCGATGAGGATCTCTCCTTTGTTGTTGAATGTGATGCCTCTGATTTAGCAGTATCAGCGACATTAAATCAAGGAGGACGACCAGTGGCTTTCATGTCTCGTATTTTCCAAGGTAGTGAATTGCACTACCCACCCATCTAAAAGGAAGCTACAACAATTAATGAAGCAATGAGAAAATTGAGTCATTTCCTTGCTCGCCAGCACGTCACTTTGATAACAGATCAGCGTTCAGTAGCCTTTATGCTGGATAATCGGAAACGAACGAAGATTAAAAACAGTAAAATTCATGAATGGAGGATTGAATTATCTGCATATAGTTATTCTTTTTTTATAGTTAACTTTTATTAGAGGCATGTATATATCCTAGTCCAAACCATTACAAACTTTGTTAAACGGTTACATATTAAATATTCAGAATTCCAAGGACTCCACTACCAATGTAGCAGGAGTCTACATTTATCGGTTACATATTAACATTGACTCTAATTATTATTTTTTTTTTTAGATAGAAAAAAGAAAAAGAAAAATACTTAGAAACATAAAATAAAATATCCATAATACAACTTAGGAGATAGGTCCGTAGGTAATTATAGACCTATTAGTTTGACGTCAGTGGTGGGCAAATTAATGGAAAGGATACTTAGAGATAATATATATAAGCATCTGGATAAACAGGGTCTGATCAGGAACAGTCAACATGGATTTGTGCCTGGAAGGTCATGTTTGACAAACCTTCTTGAATTTTTTGAAGCGGTAACTAGGGAAATTGATGAGGGTAAAGCAGTGGATGTTGTCTATATGGATTTCAGTAAGGCCTTTGACAAGGTTCCCCATGGAAGGTTGGTTAAGAAGGTTCAATCTTTGGGTGTTAATGGCGGAGTAGCAAGATGGATTCAACAGTGGCTGAATGGGAGATGTCAGAGAGTAATGGTGGATGGCTGTTTGTCAGGTTGGAAGCCGGTGACCAGTGGGGTGCCTCAGGGATCTGTGTTGGGTCCACTGTTGTTTGTCATGTACATCAATGATCTGGATGATGGGGTGGAAAATTGGATAAGTAATAAGTATGCAGATGATACTAAGATAGGTGGTGTTGTGGATAATGAAGTAGATTTTCAAAGTCTACAGAGAGATTTGGGCCATTTGGAAAAGTGGGCTGAAAGATGGCAGATGGAGTTTAATGCTTATAAGTGTGAAGTGCTACATCTTGGCAGGACAAATCAGAATAGGACATACATGGTAAATGGTAGGGCATTGAGGAATGCTGTGGAACAGAGGGATCTAGGAATAACTGTGCATAGTTCCCTGAAGGTGGAATCGCATGTAGATAGGGTGGGTAAAGAAAGCCTTTGGTGTGCTGGCCTTTATAAATCAGAGCATTGAATATAGGAGTAGGGAAGTATTGTTAAAATTGTACAAGGCATTGGTAAGACCAATTCTGGAGTATGGTGTACAATTTTGGTCGCCTAGTTATAGGAAGGATGTCAACAAAATAGAGAGAGTACAGAGGAGATTTACTAGAATGTTGCCAGGGTTCCAGCAACTATGTTACAGAGAAAGGTTGAACAAGTTAGGTCTTTATTCTTTGGAGCGCAGAAGGTTAAGGGGGGACTTGATTGAGGTCTTTAAAATGATGAAAGGGATAGAGTTGACGTGGATACGTTTTTCCCATTGAGGGTAGGGAAGATTCAAACAAGAGGGCATGACATGAGAATTAAGGGACAGAGGTTTCGGGGTAACGTGAGGGGGAACTTCTTTACTCAGAGGGTGGTGGCTGTGTGGAATCAGCTTCCAGCAGAAGTGGTGGAGGCAGGATCGATATTAACATTTAAGAGTAAAGTGGATAGCTATATGGACGTGAAGGGAATGGAGGGGTATGATCTGAGTGCAGGTAGATGGGACTAGGGGAAAACAAATGGTCGGCACGGACTGGAAGGGCCGAGAGGGCCTGTTTCCGTGCTTTAATTGTTATATGGTTATATGGTTATATGGTAAGAAAACAAAACGATTCGAATGGTCCTGGGTTCAAGCATCCGTCAAGCCTCAGCGCTGGCCCATTCTACGCCTTCAAATAATCTATGAACGGCGACCATATTCTAATAAATAATTCTGGTTTGGCAATTAAGACAAATCTAATTTTTTCCAGATTTAAGGTCTCCGACATCTCCATAATCCACATTTTAATTGTAGGGGATGCAGGGTTTTGCCAAAATTTTAATATTAGTTTTTTCCCAGTTATTATACTATAATCCAGGAAATTTCTTTGGTTTATTGTCAGTTTTAGGTATTGTTCAGATATGCCCAATATTATTAATTTAGGATCGGGATCCAGTTGAATATTAACCACTACGGAAATGATTTTAAAAATATCCACCCAAAATGTTTTAATTTTTATGCAATTTACAAAGGTATGGGTTAAATTAGCCTCAGAGTATTGACATTTATCGCAGATAGGAGAGATATTAGGAAAAATTCTATTTAATTTTATTTATGAATAATGCAATCTGTGTAATATTTTAAATTGTATTAAAGAATGTCTGGCGTTTAACGAACATTGATGTATATGTTGTAGACTTTCATCCCAAATATCTATCGTTATGGGTTGAACTAATTAATTTTCCCATGCTTGTCTATGTGATTCCATCGACGGATTCTCGCTATCTAACAGAATATTATAAATATATGATATTAATTTGACTGTGTTGGGATGTTTATTCAAACATTCATCTAGAATCTCTGGCTCTCTAATTCTGTATTCTTGTGTATGTGATTTAACATAATCTTTCAATTGTAAATATCCAAAAAAAATTATTTGAATGTAATCCATAATTCTGTTGTACCTCCAGAAACGAGAGGAACACACCTTTTCTATAAAGATGTCCCATCTTTTTAATTCCATAGTTTTTCCATTGTGTAAAGCCTTTATCCAATACCGAAGGCTTAAATGAAGGGTTATTTGCAATAGGGAGCGAAAGTGATAAATTATCCAATTTTAATGTCTTTTTTATTTGTTTCCAAATTCGAATACCGCTATGTATTATTGGATTTTCACTATAGATCTTTTTATTCAATTTTGTAGGGGTTAGGAAAATCGGGCCAATTTCAAATGGCAGACAATCCTCCTTTTCCATCTTTAATCAGTCTGGTTGTTGATCCATATCTTCCAACCAGAAATTTAAGTTTTTGACATTGACTGCCCAGAAATAAAATAAGAAATTTGGTAAGACTAATCCTCCATTCGTCTTAGATTTACATAAGTGTTTTTTACTTATTTTGTGATTCTTATAATTCAAAATAAAACTTGTTACAATAGAGTCAATTTTTTAAAATAAATTTTTAGGGAGGTATATTCGAATTGATTGGAAGAGGTATAGAAGTTGAGGAAGGAAAATCATTTTAATTGCATTAATTTTACCGAGCATTGAAATAGGAAGCGTTTTCCAATATTGAATAAGGCACGAAATTTGATTTAAATAAAGAAGTATATTTCTTGGTCACATAGATTCCTAAGTATTTACATTTTTCATTCACTATTTTAAAAGGTGATTGTTGCAATATATATAAATTAGGTTCCATTATTGGCATAATCTCACTCTTCTTCCAATTGATTCTATATCCCGAGAATAAACCAAATTGAGTTATAAGATTTAACAGGTTAGGGATACTAATTTCTGGATTTGTAATATATAGTAATACATCATCTGCATATAGAGAAATTTTATTAACTGTATTTTTAGTATTATACCCATATATTTCTGGATGAGCTCGAATTCTTTCTGCTAGTGGTTCTATAACAAGGGCGAATAGTAACGGTGATAACGGGCATCCTTGTCTATAACCTTTAGATAAATTAATTTTGTTTGGTAACATTTGATTTGTCATTATTCTGGCTGTTGGATTGGTATATAAAAGCTTAACCCATGTACAAAACTTCTCACAAAACTACAAAACCTATTTTTCCATCACCGAAAATAAATAGGGCCATTCAATTTGATCGAATGCTTTCTCAGCGTCTAGCGAGCTGACTGCTAAGTCTTCATTAGCTATTCGATTTGAGTATATAATGTTGAATAATTGTCTCAGATTATAATATGAATAACGTTTTGGAATAAAGCCAGGTTGATCGGAGTGTATTAATTTATAAATCACTAAGCTTAATCTGTGTGCTAAAATTTTGGTTAAAATTTTCTGATCGATGTTTAATAGAGCAATTGCTCTATATGAACCTGGATCTTCAAGGTCCTTATCCGTTTTTGGAATAAGTATTATAGTTGATTCATTTTAAGTTTCTGGGAGTTTCTGTTGCATGAATGCTTGAGTATATAATGTCTGTAGGCGTGGCGAGATCAAGTCATGAAATTTTTTATATAATTCACTATTTAAACTATCTGGTCCAGTGGCCTTTCCATTTTTTAAAGAATTAATAGATTCCTCAATATCTTTTACTGATATTTCGGCCCCTAATAATTCCCTCTTTCAAATCTAAACCAGTAAGGTTACAATTCTGTAAGAATAATTCCATTCCTACAGAACCCCGTGCCGCTTTGGTTGAATAAAGTGTTTGATAGTATTGAGAGAATCTATCATTAATATCCTTAGGTAGTGTTAATATTTCTCCCGTATCTGATTTAATTTTATATATTGTTTTTTCCCCTTCCTGTTTCCAGAATTGGCGTGCCAGTAATTTTTGTGGTTTATCACCAAATTCAAAGTGTAACTGTTTAGTCTTTTGATAACATTTTATGAATTGGTCTGAGTATATTTGGTTTAACTTATATTTGAGTACAGCAATTTTATTATGTATTATTATAGAAGGCGCGATTGCATTTTCCATATCTAATTGCCTTATTTCCATTTCCAATACCAGTTGTTTGGCGCGGTTCTCTTTATTACGAAAGGCTTGTGCGGAGATTAACGCTCCTCATATAAATGCTTTAAATGTTTCCCAAAGAAGGGAGGCAGAAATTTCAGGGCAGTCATTTGTCTCAAAAAACATATGTATCTGTTTGATAAGATATTCATAGCATGCTTTATCATTTAAAATTTGAGGATTAAGTCTCCATTGTATCTGCTTGTGTCAGTTATACCACTTAGTTTGATCATGAATGTTAAAGGAGCATGATCCGAAATTATAATATTATGATATTTCGAATTATAAGTAAATGGGAAGAGTTTAGAATCTACTAAAATATAGTCTATCCTTGAATAAGTTTTATGTACTGAAGAGTAAAATGAGTATTCCCTTCCAGATGGATTTTCAATTCTCCAAACATCCTTGATATTGGTGGTATTAATATATGAGTTTAATAATTCACTTGTTTTGGATTTTGCTTTTCTTTGTCTTGTTGATCTATCGAGATAGGAATCTAATGTACAATTTAAATCTCCACCAATTATCAAATTATGTTGTGTGAGCTCCGGGATAGTATTAAGTATATTCTTAAAAAACATTGGATTATCAAAATTTGGTTCATAAACATTGAGAAAAATCACTGTGTTTTTATATAATTCATCCACTAGTATAATATATCTACCATTGATGTCCGCTATAGTTGATTTGTGTTTAAAGGATATACCGTTACGAATTAAAATTGCGACACCTCTGGCCTTATGGGAAAATGAAGAGTGATATGTTTCAGCGATCCATTTTGCTTTCAATCTATGTTGTGCGTCTTTTTTAAGGTGAGTCTCTTGAAGAAACGTTATATCTGCTTTGAGTGATTTTAAGTGTGCTAATACCTTACCTCCCTTGATTGGCTCATTAACTCCTTTGACATTCCAACTACAAAACGTAATTCCTTGACCCCCGTTTTTTCTATTTACGTCTTGCATCTTGCTTTTATGGTGGTCTATAAAAGAGCAGATAGGTCAGCACCGTAGATCTGACCTTCCACCAGAAAACAGGACAGACGAATTGTAAATCTAATTCATATAAATCCTCCTCACGGACACATCTCCACAAATAATATTTGTAAATAAATTCAAGATTAATATATAAAAATACAAAAAGTAAAAAGATAGAAAATTAATAAAATGTGAAAAGAAAGAAGAAACATCTAAATTTAGTGTAGTTAGTGCTAGCCACACTAACGTAGATTAAAAAAAAATTATTCCTAGCTCCATGCTTACAAAAAAAAAATTGAATATGAGTAATTTACGGGATTATATTAAAACTATTTTGGACCAGAGTATTGGTAATCATATAGTGAGAGACTATTACTCTCTTAGTTAGTTATTAATCAAGTGTTAGTCTAATGTAGATAAAGGGTGAACATCACAAATTCCAATTAATAAGATATCTAAATTATAACTTTTTATTTGTTGTTTTTTTATATTTAACATATCATGTTTTTAACTAATTATTCCAATAATAATAAGTGTTTTTGATGATTAGTAATTGTTAGTAAAAATTTGTACTAAATATTTAAAAAATATGTCCATAACAGGAGGGACAGCACGATTGTCGTTATCAGCTTTCAATAGTCCTTGAATATAACGAATTAAAGTTCTATTTGTTCTCAGCAAGATGACGGTATTATATGTAAATTATTCAATCCTCTCTTGAAAAAAAATGGAAAGACAAGAAAAAAAGAAAAAAAAGAAAAATAGAAAAAAAAAGAAAAAAAAAAAAAAAGAAAAAAAAAAATGAAAAAAAGAAAGAAAGGTGATCATAGACAATGAAAAAAAAAAAAAAAAAAAAAAAACAAAAATGAAAAAAAAAAAAAAGAAAAGAGAAGAAGAAAAAATAAGGAGAATGAAAAAAAAAAAAAAAAAAAAAAAAAAAAAAAAGAGAACGAAAAATGTGAAAAACAAAAGAAGAAGAAAACAAAACATGCATAGAACAGATAAAAAAAAGAAAAAAAAAAAAAAGAAATAAAAAAAAAAAAATAAAAAAAAAAAATAAAAAAGAAAAAAAAAAAAAAAAAAAAAAATGCAAAAAAAAAAAAATTGTAACAAATAAAAAAAAGACAAAAAAAAAAAACAAAGAAAAAAAAAAAAAAAAGGAATGAGAAAGAAAGCGAAAAATATGAAAGAACAAAAAAATAAAAAAAAAAAGAAAAAAAAAAAAAAAATAAAAAAAAAAAAAAGAAAAATGAAGAAAAAAAAAAAAAGAAAAAAACAATGTGAAAAGAAAAAAAAAAAAAACGAGAGAAAAAAAAAAAAAGAAAAAAAACACTAAAACAAACCAAAAGAAAGAACAAAAGAAAGGAAAACAGAAAAAAAAGAACATGAAAAAAGAAAGATGTAAACCGAAAAAAAATGAAAGCAGTAAAATGAGTAAAAACTGAAGAAATAATCAATCTGGCCCATCATTCCCATCCCCGCCCCCCCCCCCCCCCCCCCCACAATCCTCCCCCCCTCCCCCTCCATCCCCCTCCTCCCGCCACCCCCCCTCCCCCTCCCCATCGCCCCCCCCCCCTTCCATCCCCATCATCCCCACCCTCCCCTCCCAGCCCCCCCCACCCTCCCCCCCCCCCCCCCCCCCACCCTCCCCCCCTCCCCCATCCCCTCCCTCCTGCCCCCCCCCCCCCCCCTTCCCCCCCCCCTCTCCCCCCCCCTCATCCTCCCCCTCCCCCCACCCTCCCCCCCCCCCCCCCCCCCCCCCGTCCCCCCCCCCCCCCCCCTCCCCCAATCCCCCCCCCCCATCCCCAAATCCTCCCCTCCCTCCCCCATCCCCCTCCCATCCCCATCCCCCCCCCCTCCCCCCCCTCACCCCCCCTCCATCCCCCCCCATCCCTCCCCCCCCCCCCATCCCCCCGCCGCCCCCCCCCAATCATCCCATCCCCCCCCCCCCTCCCTCATCCCCCCCCACCAATCACCCCACACAATCCTCACCACCCCCCCTCTCCCATCCACCCCCATGCCCCCCCCCCCCCCCCCAATCCCCCCCCCCCCTCGCCATCCCCCCCCCCCCCCCCCCCCACTCCCCCCCCCCCCCATCCCCCCCCCCCCCCCCCCCCCCCCCCTCCCCCAATCCATCCCCCATCCCATCCCCTCCGCCCCCCCCCCAGCCCCCCCCCACCCCCCCCAGCAATCCCCCCCCCCCCCCATCGCCAATCCCATCCACCCCCCTCCCCCAATCCCCCGCACCCTCCCCCCCCCCTACATCCCTCCATCCCCTCCCCCCCCCCCTCCCCCCCCCCCCCCCTACAAATCCTCCTCCCCCCCCCCCCCCCACCCCCCCAATCCCTCCCCCCCCCCTCCTCCCCCCCCCCCCTTCCCCCCCCCCCCCCCCCCCCCCCCCCATCCCCTCCGCCTCCCCCCCCCCCCCCCATCCCCCCCCCCCCACCCCTCCTCCCCCCCGCCCCAGCCCTCCCTCCCCCCCCCTCCATCAATCCTCCCCCTCCCGCCCCCCCCCCCCGCTCCTCCCCCCCCCCCCCGACCCACACCAATCCCCCCCTCCTCCCCCCACCCCCTCCCCCCTCCCCCCCCCCCCCCCTCCCCGCCTCCCCCCCTCCCCCCTCCCCCCCATCCCCCATCCGCCCCTCCCTCCTCCCCTCCTCTCCGCCCCCCCCCCCCCATCCACCCCCCCCCCTCCCACCCCTCCCCCCCCCCCCCCCCCCCCCTCCCCTCCCCCCCTCCATCATCTCCCCACTTGCCCCCCCCCACATCCCCTCCCCCCATCCCCGATGCCCCCCATCCCCCCATCCCCACAATCTCCCCCGCCCTCCCCCCCCATCCAATCCCATCCCCCCCATCCCGATCCCCCCCCCCCCCCTCCCCCCCCCTCCCCCCGCCCCTCCCCTCCCCCTATCCCCCCATCCCCCATCCTCTCCCATCCCCCCCCCATCCTCCCCCCCCCCACCCCCCTTCCTCCCCACCCCCCCCCCCCCCCCCCCCCCCCCCCCTCACCCCCCCCGCCCTCAATCCCCCCCCCCCCCCCCATCCTCCCCATCATCCCCCCCCCTTGTCCCCCCCAGCATCCCGCCCCCATCATCTCCACCCCCCCATCCCCCCCCCCCCCCGCCTCCCCCCCCCTCCCCCCCCCCCCCCCCCCCCCCGCCCCCCCCCCTCCCCCCCCCCGCTACCCCCTCGTCCCCCCCCCCACCATCCCCCTCCCCCCCGCCCCCCCCTCATCCCTCATCTCGCCGCCCCCCCCCCCCCCCTCCCCCATCCCCCCCCCCCCCCCCCTCCCCCTCCCTCCTCCCCCCCCCCCCATCGCCCCCCCTATCCCCCCTCCCCGCCCTCACCCCCCCCTCCCCCCCCCTCCCCCTCCCCCCCCCCCCCCCCCCCCCCATCCATCCCCCCCCTCCATCAGCCCTCCTCCCTCCGCCCGCCAATCCCCCCCCCCCCCCCCCCCCATGCCCCCCCATCCCTCCATCCTCCCCATCGCCCCCCCCCCCCCCTCCCCCCCCCCTTCTCGCCCCCTCCGCCTCCCCGCCTCCCCCGCCCCCCCCGTTCCCCCCCCCCCCCCTCCCCCCCCGCGCCCCCCCCCCAATCCCTCCCCCCCCCCTCCTCCCCTCGCCCCCCCCCCCCCCTCCGCCCCCCCCCCCCCCCCCATCCCTCCCCCCCCCCCCCCTCCGCCCCATCCACCCCTCCTTCCCCCACCCTCCCCCCCTCCGCCCCTCCCCCCCGATTCCCCCCCCCCCCCCCCATCCCTCCTCCTCCCCCCGCCCCCCCCCTCCCCTCCCCCCTCCTCCCACCTCCCCCTTCCCCCCCCCCCGCCCCCCCCCCCCCCCCCCCCCTCCTCACAATCCCCCCCCCCCCCGCCCCCCTCCCCTTCCCCCTCTCCCCGCATGTTGCCCTCCTCTCCGCCCCCCACCCCCCCCTCCCCCCCCCCCTCCCCCCCCCCACCCCCCCCCCCATCCGCCCCCCCCATCCCCACCCCCCCCACCCCTCCCCCCCCTCATCCTCCACCAACAATCCCCCCCCCCCCTCCCCCTCGCCCCCCTGCCCCCCTCCCCCCCCCCCCAAGACATCCCCCCTCCCCCCCTCCCCCCCCCATCCCCATCTCCCCCCATCCCCTCCCCCCCACCCCCCATCCCCCCCTCTCCCATCCCCCAACAAATCCCCCCGCCCATCCCCCTCCCTCCCTCCCCCTGAGCCCCCCCCTGCCCCTCATCCCCCATCCCCCGCCCCACCTCCATATCTCCCCCCTCCCCCCCCGTCCCCCACCCCCCCCCCCCACCCGCCATCCCTCCCTCTCCCCCCCCACCCCCCCCCCCTCATCCTCCCCCAATCCCCTTCCCCTCCCCCTCCCCCCCCCATCCCCACCAGTCCCGCCTAACAAGCCCCCCCCCCCCCTCCCCCTCCCTCCATCCCCCCCCATCCCCCCCCATCCCACCCATCCCCTCCCTCCTCCCCAGCTCTCCCGCCCCCCCCCATCACCCCCTCCCCGCCCCCTTCCCCCCCCCCACCCCCCCCCCCCCCCCATCCCCTCGTGGAGTCCCACACAATCCCCCCCCCCCCCCCCCCATCTCCCCCCCCTCCCAGTCCCCATCCTCCCCCCCCAGCAGGCCCCCCCCCACCACACAATCACATCCCCCTCCCCCACCCCCCCCCGTCCCTCCCCATCCGCTCCCCCCCCCATCCCCCCCCCTCTCCCCCCCCTCCCCCCCTCCCCCAAGTCCCTCCCATACCCCCCAATCCACCCCACCCCAATCCCCCTCCCCCCCTCCAATCCAACCATCCCCCCGCAATCCCACCCCCAGCCTCCTCTCCCCCCCCCCCCCCCCCCCCCCGCCCCCCCCCTCCCCCTCCCCACCCCCCCCCCCCTCCCCACCCCACCATCGCCCTCGTCCCCCCCCTCCCCCCCCCCCCCATCCCCCATCCCCCCCATCCCCCACCCGCCTCCCCCATCCCCCACCCCCCTCCCCCCCCCCCCCCCTCCCTCCCCCAATCAAATCGTCCTCCCTCCCCCCCCCCCCCCGCCTCCCCCATCCCCCCTCCCCCCCCCCCCTCCTCCCAATCCGCCGCTCCCCGCTCCCCCCCATCCCCCCCCCCCCCCGCCCCCTCCTCCGTCTCCCCCCTCCCTTGCTCTCCCCCCCCCCCCCCCCTCCCCACCCCCCCTCAAGCTCCCCCCCCCGCTCCCCCCCCCCCCCTCGCCTCCTCCCCCCTCCTCCCCCCCTCCCCCCCCCCCCCCTCCCCCCCCCAATCCCCATCCGCCCCTCCCCACCCCGTCCCCCCCCCATCATCCCCCTCCTCCCCCCCATCTCCCCGAGCCCCGACACAACACCCGACCCCCGCTCCCCCCCCCCCCCTCCCCCCCCAATACGGCGCCAGCCCCCATCCCCCCTCCACCCCTCCCCCACTCCCCATTCCCCCCCCTCCCTCCCAAATTCCCAATCCCCCCCCCCTCCCGCCATCCCTCCCCATCCCCCCCCCCATCCCACCCTTGGCCCCTACCCCCCCCCAATCCCCTCCCCAGTCCCCCCTCCTAATCTCATCCCCACCCCCCCCATCCACCCCCCTCCCCCATCTCCCCCCCCCCTCCCGCCCCCTCCCTCCCCTCCCCCCCCCCGCCCCCCCCATCCCCCCCCCCCCCCCCACAATCCCCCCCCCCCCCCCTCCCTCCCCCCCCCCCCCCCACCTCTGCCAATCCCACAATCACCCCTCCCCCCCCCCCCCCCCCTCCATCCCCCCCCCCCCCCCATCCCCCCCCCCCCCCACTCGCCCCCCCCCCCCCCCCCCCCCCTCCCCCCCCAATCCCCTCCCCTCCCCCCCCTCCATCCATCCCCCCCTCCCCCCCCCCCCCCCCCCCCTCCTCCCCTCCCCCCCCCCCTCCCCCCCCCCCCCCCCCCCCATCCTCCCCTCTCCCTCCCCGCCCCCCTCAGCCCCCCCTCCCCCCCCCCCTCCTCCGCACCTCCCCATCCTCCCCCCCCATCCCCCCCCCCCCATCCCTCCCCCTCAATCCGCCTCCTCCCCCCCCTCCCCCCCCCCACTCCAATCCCCCCCCCCCATCCCCCATCCCCCCACATCCCCCCCCTACACACAATCAGCTCTCTGCTCCCCCCCAAGTCCCTGCCCCCCCCCCCTCCCCCCCCCATCCCACCCCCCCCCCCCCCCCTCCCCCCGCCCCCGCAGCCCCAGCCAGCCCCCCCCCCACCTACCCCTCAATGCCCCCCCCACCCCCCCCCCCATCCCCCAGCCCCCCATCCCCCCCCTCATCCCCCCATCCCCTCCCCCCCCCTCCCCCCCCCCCCCCATCATCCCCCCCCCCCTTCCGGGCTACCCCCCACAACAGGCCTCCTCCCTAGCAATCATGAGCTCAGTAGCACACATATCCTACAGTCCGAAACGACACTCCTACAAGATTGGGAACCCTCCAACCCAAATAACACGTTGTCCAATCATACTTACGACACCCACAAGACCTAGATACTAACGCTCACCTTCTGACCACCTCTGCAGGGTAAATATCGAAAATATGCTTATTTTGTCTCCATCAAACATAAGATTTCTTGTGCCAGCAATTGTTTTCATGATATCCTCCAACACGTGATCGTATTGGACCTTCACTATCAGCTGCCTGGGGGGGGGGGGGGGGGCGTTCAAGTCCGTATAGTGTATACAGTTATTCAATTGAGCACCGCCCTGGTAAGGATAATGTTGCTCCGGATACATTAACTCGAGCATTTTGTGCTTTTGTTCGTTCTTCTGCACTCACTGATCTTCACAATGGGTTGTGTCATCCTGGAGTCACTCGTTTGTTACACTATGTTCGTTCCAAAAACGTACCTTTCTCTACAGAAGATGTGAAGATGACATGCGCTTCATGTAGAATCTGCGCTTAATTAAAACCAAGGTTCTTCCATCCTGAAGAAGGAAGATTGATCAAAGCTACTCAACCTATGGAACGTTTGAGTATTGACTTCAAAAGGCCTTTACCATCCTCCTCTCGAAATGTTTATATACTTACCATAGTTGATGAATATTCAAGGTTTCCATTTGCCTTTCCTTGTCCAAATATGTCAGCTGCTACAGTTATCAAATGTTTATATCAACTGTTTTCATTATTTGGATTTCCAAGTTACATACATTCTGATAGGGGCACCTCATTCATGTCAAAAGATTTAAAAGACTACCGTTCTAATAGAGGAATTGCAACAAGTAAAACAGCACCATATCATCCTATTGGAAATGGTCAGCTTGAATCTTTTGGAAAGCAGTGAAACTGGCTTTAAAGTCAAATTACATACCAGATCAGCAGTGGGAGTGTTCTACCAGACGCAATACACTCCATCAGATCTCTACTGTCAACTGCTACCATTACTACAACGCATGAGCGGTTCTTTAACTTCAAATGACGTTCTTCTAGTGATACTTCTCTGCCATCATGGTTGACTATCCATAGGCCTGTGTTGCTTCGTTGGTATGTCTGATCAAATAAGAATGAGCCTTTTGTTGATGAAGTTGAACAGACTGATGTTAACCCTTCTTATGCAACTATCATGGACGCCAGTCAACTGTCTCACTTCGTGACCTTGCACCATGTCCGTCCTCTCCATCAGCTCCATCATTCCTTGATAAAATTAATCGAGAACTTCCTTCCACACTCCCATCATCCCTTATGGAAACTTCTATAAGTAATTCTAAAATTGAAAATGTAAATAACAATATGAGTGAAGTTGATGACCAAGCAATATATGTACCGCCAGCTATTGAAACACCATTATCTCCTGATGCTCCAGTGCTGCGACGGTCATCAAGATATACTGAACCTCCTGACCGTCTCAACTTATAAATAGGATGAGAGAATGAAGTGTGCGCATGTCTGGGGCTTTTCCAGAGTATGCGCATGTGCGGGGCCTTTCCAGAGAGTGCGCATATGCGGGGCCTCGGGTCGGTGAGGCCTGCAGAATCAGAGATATTTTCCAGACGCTTTGAAATTATGTATTACGGAAATTTGTTGCTTAAAGCTTAAATAAAGTTTAAGTAAATTAATAGTAGCGTAAAAGTTTAATTTGCCTCACAACAGATGTATACCTTATTGTTTTTCATCAACAATAAAGAATTTATTAATCAAAAGACTGTTATGAAGATTTATCTATGAAGAAGCTCTGAAGGTCCCTGATGGAAAGCTCACATGTATAAAGTCATTCTCCTTCATCATGTAGTCCACTTAGTGGCTAGAGGGAGTAATCTCTTGAACAATATAAAAATCTGCGCTACATTAAGTCAAAGGATACCTCTGACGGGGGGTGAAACCCAGTCCCAGAGAGTGGGACAGAAGATTTGGCTATGATCTCAAAAGAGGTTTTGGCCAGAAGACCGGTTCCAGCTAAAGACCGGTTCCAGCCGATAATAGATCTCGGCCAGAGATGGCCTCGAGGTTTATCGATAGCGAAGAGACTTATCTGAAGATCTGAAGATATTGCGAGTAGAAATCGACTATTATTTCTTTGAATTTTGAAGCTGCAAAGCTTTAATATTAAACAACTTCTGTAAGAAGAGCCAGAAAGCTAGCCACTAGCTTGGAAGAAAGCCAGAAAGTTTTTCCACTGTCTGGAGATATCCAGCCTGTTCGACCTTGGATTGTTTTGAAGTCTTGGTCACACACATTCCTTCTGAACTAACGTCTCTTTAAGCCCATGGGTGTTTGAGAGATGTTGTCTACAATATCAGTTTATTATGGTTCCTGTGAAAGATGTTTAAACAAGGTTGGAGCAGAATTTAGAGAAGACTTTGTTTGTTCAATTTAAAGACTTTGCAATCTGCCAAGACCTGTTTAAAATAATGGAGCCTGAAGAGGAAGAAAGAGCCACGCCAGAAGAACCACAAGGTGGCGAAGTCAAGCTCAGTCAAGGACAAGCTGCCTAATTGAAAGAAACCGAGGAGAGAAACAAATTATGGAAACAGGTTACCAGATAAACTGAGAAACAGAAGAAACTATTGGAATCGAATAAGAATGCAACCAAAGTGGAATCTAATCTGGGCCAACTATGGAACCTCTGCCAAGAGGTTGGAAAGAAACAAAATGTGCTTCTGTGTTCACAACCACCTTGGGAAGAACGCGTAAGACACATCCACTAGTGGGAAGACAGGGTGAAGATGTTCAATGGTTTCATGGATAAGGCCGAGGAGTGGTTATCTGAAATTATACCACAACTTACGCGCTCAACAGCTGGAGGTGCGATGCAACAACGTGCTGGAGTGGAAGATGAGATTACACCACGAGATAGTATCTCGAATATATGTACACGAAGATCAAGACATAAATCTGGTTCTTTAGCCAGTTCAGTATCAAGGGTTTCTGCTCGATTGGGAGTTGAAGCTGATCTAGCCGCTCTCTAAATAGAAGCGGATGCCTTGAAGAAGAAACATAAGATTGAGCGAGAAGAAGAGCAGATGAAAAAAGAGAAGATGCAAAAAAAAGAGATGAGACGACAAGAAGAAGAGATGAGGCGACAAGAAGAAGAGATGAGGCGACTAAAGGAACAACTGGAACTAGACACAAAGATGACGGTGGCCACATCAAAGAAGGAGGTACTGGAAAAAGAGGGTTCAAGATGCAGCTCTAGATCATCGAAGACGATGAGCTCTGGACCAAGAGGAAGAACTGCTCCAAGTGAGTCAGCAGTTGGATCAATTCCACAATCGAGGTCCACCGGATTTCATGGCTCTGAAAACCCATTGGAACAGAGTAAGATGGGTAAAACTTAATCTCAGACAATGAGTGCTAGATCGAAACAAAGTATTTATGGAGCGTCTGTAGATGCTCTGGACAAACCAATAGCGGAGCACGCTTTTCCAAAGCCTGGTGCACAGGCTCGAGCAAGCCAGTTTGAGCCAAGGCCTGTCTATCATTCGCTGGAGCCAAGCCAAGGTTATCAGGAAGGATTATTTGCATTGGCGAATAGGCAAACTGAATTCAACCAGATCATAGCTCGACAAAATACCTCTCTCATTCTACCACCAGCAGAAATTCCTACATATGATGGAGATCCTTTGCGGTATGATGCTTTTGTAAAGGCATTAGAAGAAGTATTAGAAACAAAAATTACGGATGAAAAGGAGAGCTTACGATTTCTGGTGAAGTACACAAGCGGAGATGTTCATGTATTTGTAGAAAGTTGTCAGAATGAGCCTGACAGCCAAGGCTATAAAAGGGCGAGAAGGTTACTTAAAGAACATTATGGTAATGAACAGAGAATTGCTGACGCATACATGGAGAAGGCCCATGCTTGGAAAGATATCAAGCCAGAAGATGGGGAGACATTGAGTAAATATACAATATTTCTGAGAGGGTGTTGCAGCCTGATGAAAAATCTTGGCCACATGAAGGAAATGAATTTGGTGAGTAATACTCGAGTCATCATTAGCAAGTTGCCCAGAACACTGAGAGAAAGGTGGCGATATAAAGCAGGCAAAATAATGGATAAGAAGCGAGTAGCCAGGCTACGGTACATGTTAGAACCGCATCATGTGACTAATGAAGATCATAAATCAATTGCAACTAACAAAGGTTCTACCTTTACCAAAACTGAAAAAAGATCAGAACCTATGAGAAGTAGTTTTGCTACCACAAACATACCTGTGGAAATGACAGATGGAATGAAAGGAAATGTATCGACCAGCAAGCAAATAGTATTTTGTTTGTATTGTGATGAAGGTGGTCACACCATAAGATGGAGTTGAAGATTTAAGATGAAAGAATATGAAGAAAAGATGGATTTCTTGAAAGATGGCGGCGCCCTGCTCGGCTGCACTGGCTCCCGACAGTAATAGAATTTTAAAAGTTAAAAACGCACTTAGTCCGGAGTGTTTGATGGTCACTGTTCAGTGTGGCTGTCAGTTCGTGTTGGAACTGCGTGCATCCAGCAGTTCAGCGGTCGTGGATCCGGCCACTCTGGATACTCTACGGAGTCTCGGACTGCTGTCGGCTGGAACCAGCGGCCTACGAAGCTGCGGAGTCTCCTACCAGCACTCGCCGCACTTGGAGGAGACGAAGCGACAGGAAGCAGAGGCGCGGCACTTGGGGGGGGGGGGGGGGGGGGGTGGTGTAGGCTAACGGCGAAACTAAAGGCTAACCCCTGCAGAACACCTGCTTCCATCTATTCTGCTCGTTAACGTCCACTCCTTGGAGTGTAAGTTGGACTACCTGAGGCTGGATTTGGTAACCAAACAGGAGGTGAGAGATTGCTACGCCCTGATCTTAACAGAGACGTGGTTAAACTCCTTGTTCCCGACGGCGTTATTAGCGTGGACGGGCTAACAACATTCTGGTCAAACAGGAGTTGCGCTCTCAGTGGGAAATCCCGGGGTGGTGGTGTGTGCATTTACACTAATAACAGCTGGTGTAATAATGCCACAGTGGTCTCAAATCACTGCTCCCCAGACATTGAGTTTTTGACAATAAAGTGCAGACCCTTCTATCTGCCCAGGGAATTTACTATCATAACCATCACAGCCGTGTTCATCCCCCCCTGTGCAAACACTAAGGAGGCCCTAAATGCTCTTTATTGCTCCATCAGTGACTTGCAAACTACACACCTAGATGATGCTTTCATTGTTGCTCGGGATTTTAACCAGGCCAACATGAAGATAGTTCTCCCACATTACTACCAGCATGTGGACTTTGCAACCAGGGGAGTGAACACACTGGACCTAGCCTACACAAACATCAAGAAGGCGTTCAAGGCTGTCTCCCGCCCCCACCTTGGCTCCTCAGACCATATCTCTGTGATGCTAATTCCTGCATACAGGCCCCTGCTTACCAGAGAAAACCGACTGTGAAGCAGGTTGGGGTCTGGCCAGAGGGAGCTATGACAGCATTACAGGACTGCTTTGAGTGCACGGACTGGGACATGTTCAAGAAGGCTGCAACTGACAATCAACGCACCAACCTGGAGGAGTATGCTGCGCCTGTGTCTGCTTACATGGAAAAGTGCATAGAGGATGTCTGTGTCACCAAGACCATCATTATACGGGCCAACCAGAAACCCTGGATGACCCCCGAGGTACATGGAATGCTGAGAGCACGAAATGCCGCATTCAAATCCGGTAAATTGGTGGCACTCAGATGCGCAAGAGCCAACCTGAACCAAGTCATCAGGCTGGCAAAGCGTGCCCATGGTCAGAAAATCCAGAGCTTCTTTCATGGCCCCATGAACACCAGGCGCATGTGGCAAGGAATAAAAACCATCACGGACTATAAGGCTTCTCCACCACCCTGTGAAGACAACATAAACTTCCTCAATGAACTCAATAAATATTTTGGACAGTTCGAGGCATTCTCCTGCGAGAAAGGGTATTCCTCACTATGATGAACAGGCACTCAGTCTTGATACAGTGGATGTCCGGAGGACCCTAAAAGGAGTGAACACACGGAAGGCGGCAGGCCCTGATAACATACCAGGTCGGGTGCTCGGGGAGTGTGCTGATCAGCTGGCACATGTCCTTACTGACATCTTCAACACCTCGCTGAACCAGGCTGTTGTCCCATCGTGTTTCAAGACTGCCACCATCATACCAGTGCCAAAAAATCGGCAACAACATGTCTCAACGATTACCGCCCTGTAGCACTCACTCCCATAATGATGAAGTGTTTCGAGAGGCTGGTCAGGGACCATATTACCTCCAGACTCCCCTCCACACTTGACCCGTTCCAGTTTGCTTACAGGCCAAACCGCTCCATAGAGGATGCCATATCCTCCGTACTCCACCTAAGCCTGGAACATCTAGAGGAGAAGAACACATATGTGCGAATGCTGTTCGTGAACTTTAGTTCAGCGTTCAATACAATCATCCCTCAGCACTTGGTAAGCAAATTGGGTTCGTTGGGCCTCAGCACCCCCTTATGTAACTGGCTACTGGACTTCCTCACTGACAGACCCCAGTTAGTGCAGGTTGGAAACAACACCTCCAACATCATCTCTCTGAGCACCGGTTCCCCTCAGGGCTGCGTCCTGAGTCCACTGCTGTTTACCCTGATGATCCACGACTGTTGTACCAGGTTTAGTACAAACTACATTATGAAGTACGCAGATGACACAACAGTGGTGGGCCTTATCCGGGACGACAATGAACTGGCTTACAGGGAGGAGGTGAAACAACTGGTGGACTGGTGCAACATGAACAATCTGATCCTGAATGTGGACAAAACAAAGGAGGTCATCGTTGACTTCAGGAGAAACCGGCACAGTCACACACCACTACACATTAATGACATTGATGTGGAGGTGGTCAGTAGCACTAAGTTCCTGGGGGTGCAGATCACGAACAGTCCAACCTGGTCACAAAACATCGCATCACTAGTTAAGAAAGCGCAGCAGCGTTTGCACTTTCTGCACCGGATGAGAAGAGCTCACCACATCCCGTCCTCACCACTTTCTACAGGGGCACCATAGAGAGCATTTTGACCAGCTGTCTGGTTTGGGGACTGCAAAGCCTCCGACTGGAAATCCGTGCAGAGAGTGGTGAGGACGGCTGAAAAAATCATCGGGACCTCTCTTCCTTCAATCCGAGACATTTCGTGCAAACGTTGCTTGTCCAAGGCCAACAGAATTATAAAAGACCCCACACATCTCCATCATGGACTGTTCACTCTGCTGCCCTTGGGCAAAAGGTATCACAGTATAAGAAGCAGAACGGCCAGGTTTTGCAACAGCTTCTTCCCCCGAGCCATCAGACTCTTGAATTCCATATAATGTGCCGCCACTATTATCTATTCTATCTTTTTATCCTTATGTTGCATGATGAGCCAGATGTAACAAAATTTTGTTCAGATTTGCATTTCATGGTGTATTTTTGAATGACAATAAAGTCTCTGATTGTTTGAGAAGGGAATCTCTTTTGGATGTTTGAAAAAAGGACATACAGTGAGAGAATGTAAGAGTCCTATAATTTATTATAAATGCAGGCAATATCATCCTGAAACACTTCATACTGAAAAGAACACACCAGAGCTTTGGGAAGAGGAAGAACCGGAACAAAAAGACGCTGAGCTATCAGAGCAAATAGAGAAGGAGGCGCCGGACCATATGGAACAGAAGGAGAAGCCAACTACTAGTGATGCTATCACCTCGCCTCAAGTAACTGCTCATATTGGGGCTGGGATTGAAGCTTGTATTTTTTCTATCTTACCAGTACAGGTGAGGAATAGAAAGACGAATACAGTGTTGTAAACATATGCTTTTTTGGATCACGGAAGTCCAACTACCTTTTGCACAGAAAACCTGACAAGAAGGCTGAATATCACAGAAGAGACTAAGATTCGATTACGTACCATGACTAAAGATAAAGGGAGCACGAGTCATGTCAAGTATGGAGATATCTAGTCTGGATGAAGATAATTTTATTTCTATATCTGAAGTGTTTACATATGGAACCATGCCAGTTGGTCGCCAAAATATACCAAGACATGAGGACTTGAAACAATGGCCTTACCAGAAGGATGTCAAGATATCTGAAATGAATTCTAGTATTGATCTACTTATCGGAACAAATGTTTTGAAGGCATTGGAACCTATAGATTGTGAGGAGTCAAGGTGATGGACCGTATGCTACAAAAACCCGACTTGGATTGGTTATCTATGGCTCTATATATAAAAGGAACAACGAAAACGAGAATCAGAAGAACTATCCTACCATTGCTGTTAATCAAATATCTACTGATAAATTAGAAAAGCCAGTGATGAAGCAATACAATCATGACTTCAATGAAAGTACCAATAAAGAATCTGAAGAGATGTCGAATGAAGTGTTGAAGTTCATGCATATTATGAACTACTCAGTAAAGATTGACAGACACTACTGTCTGGACTTACCTTTCAAACAAGAAAGTGTTAATCTGCTGAATAATTGTCCTATGGCAGAGCAACGTACCCACAAGTTTGGCGAGAATACTAAATTTCATGAAGTGAGAATCTACTGAGCAGGAAGCAATTCAACCAGTAGAACATCTGACTTCTCTTTGCAATATGGGAGGATTCACACTTTCTAAGTGGACCAGCAACAATTGTGAAAGTATTCCACCAGATGATAGAGCCAAGGAAACTAGAGAGTTGGATTTGGACAGAGATAATCTGCCAATGGTAACAGCATTGTTGCACGACTGAAATATGTTAACACAAAAGAAAATCCTGCGGATGAAGTTTCTAGAGAACTGATGGCGAACCGCTTCTTAAGCGATAAGAGATGGATCAATGAACTTAGAGTCTCTCTGTAAGCCAAACAGAGAATGGCCAAAGCTTGAGCTGGGATTTGAAATCTCTGCTAATGATCCGGAAATTAAATCAAACCTAACGTTGAACTCTATTGTGAAAAATCCTGTTATTCTTTTGAAGGATTTTCACACTTCAACATTACTATTACCACACATCCATGAGTTGATCGGACATCGTGGAAGACGTTTTATGCTATCAAAGCTTTGGACTGTTATGTTTTGGACTATATACTGGGTATCATGCTTGATTTTAAGGGTTCGGTGTGCACGGTACGACTTTAAAACTAAAACCAGTGTTTTAAATAAGATTAATAATCAAGTCAAGTTTCTAGAAGGCGAAAGTGAAGACGGAAGAGTCGATGAAGAATTCCGATTGGTGATATATAGTGCATGCTATTTTCCTCGTTAGTATAGTGGTTAGTATCCCCGCCTGGCACAGGGGAGACCGGCGTTCAATTCCCCGACGGGGAGCCACGGGGTTCAATTTCCTGACTTTTTGCGTTTGATATATGTTAAGCCTTCTTGGCTACTTTTTTGATGTTTATTAATAATTCCCTCGTTATATACTCGGAACAATTAGGGGCCGGTATGTAGTGGCCATTTGGCTTGTTTTGTGTGTCATTAATTATGGCATGTGTCTTTAAATTTTAGACTGTCCGTTATATTGTGGGTGGGATTTATGACGTATTTTAGGCCGTGTTTGGAGCCAAGTTTCTTGCGCAGAAGCTTAGTTTTTTAGTTTAGTTTGGGACTTGCATGATGAAGGCATATCCTTTGACCATGCGAAGCGTAACGGAGGCACGAGGAGTTTTCTAACCTTGAAGCGATGGGCTGGAATTCGATGAAGATTATGGTGTACGAGTCGGAAGAAGCTTGGATGTATACCCTGTTGTTTTTCATCAACAATAAAGAATTTATTAATCAAAAGTCTATGTTATGAAGATTTATCTGTGAAGAAGCTCTGAAGGTCCCCGACGGAAAGCTCACATGCGTATAACGACATTCTCCTTAATCAAGTAGTCCACTTAGTGGCTAGAGGGTGTAATCTCTAGAACGATGTATAAATCTGTCGCTACACAAGTCTGGTGTCAAGCTACACTTCACGATCAGTCGTTACAGATCAGAAGCTTTTACCGACCACCTGACACGAAAACTGAGCTTCTTTTAGATCTTGGATCAAACATCTGCAAAATTAACGCCCCGTCAAGCTCTCCACTTATCATCCTGGAGGGTGATTTCAATGTCCCAGGTGTAGATTGGTCTGATGGCTCACAAAGCAAACCATAAGGGGCTCTTCAGGAAGCCCCTGGCTGACCTTATTCTGGAAAATCACCTGTCCCAAAAAGTCACTTTCCCTACCAGGCGTGATGAGAGAAGTGGCACCGAAAATACTTTAGATTTATTGTTAACTTTGCATCCAGATTTAATTTTGAAAGTTTCATCGTGTGCTGGAATCAGCGATCATTTTATTATCCAAGCAAAACTGCACACAAAGATTAAAGTTCCTTCAAAACAACCACGTAAAATAAGCAGTCTGAAGAAGGGTCTCGACCCGAAACGTCGCCTATCTCCTTCGCTCCTTAGATGCTGCTGCACCCGCTGAGTTTCTCCAGCTTTTTGTGTACCCACGTAAAATATCCCTCTGGAGAAAAGTGAATAGTGAGGAATTTGAAGACTTGGCAAAAAAACTGGGTAAAGATTTCTTCAACCTGCAACCAGATAAAAGAGCTGTAAAAGACAACTAGGTGTGGCTGAGACTCTTGAAATAAAATTGTTACAAATCATGTTCCTCAAAAACTCATTAATGGCCTTATGCGTCCTCCTTGGTTTTCGGCAAAACTGAAATGTCTCTGCAGTAAGAAAGGGAAGTTTTATATCCGTGCCAAAAAAAGGGGTACAAAACTGGATTGGAACAATTTTACTAGAGTGCGAAAGCAAATCGATCGTGCAATTAGGAGTGTTCATAGATAACATGTTTCTTCTATTCTTGAGGGACAGCAATCCAAGGCTTTTTGGAGATATGTGAAATCTAGAAACACTGGTGTCCAGATGCTTAAAGTGAACAACTGTCTGATCACTGAGGACCAGGCGAAAGCAGAAGCTCTTACAAACCAATTTCAACACGTTTTCACCCGGGAAGTTACAGAGCCTTCATCATTTCCAGATCTACCGCCCAGCCCGTATGCTGACATGCCTGCTATTAAAATTGAGGTTGAAGGTGTCAAGGTTATTGCTCAACATCAATACAACAAAAGCTATTGGACCAGATCAGATGCAGAATCAAGCCCTCAAGATCGCGGCAGAAGAACTGGCTCCTGTTCTGCAGTTCATTTTCCAACAGTCGCTTGGCTCAGGTGATGTTCTGCTGGATTGGAGGAAGGCCAACCCGGCTAATTATCGTCCTGTTTTATTAACAAGCACTTGCTGCAAACTGCTGGAGCATTTAATCGATAGTAATCTGATGAGCTACCTTAGCAAACACACCATTCTTGCTGACAACCAACATGCATTTAGGAGGCATAGATCATGCGAGTCTCAGCTTATCCTGACGACAAATGACCTGGCCAAGAACCTCGATAGAAATGTCATCACGGACTTAGTAGTGCTAGACTTTTCTAAAGCATTTGATGTCATCCCACATCACAGACTGCTTCGGAAGCTTGACTTCTACGGTGTTCATTCCAAAACAAAACGATGGATTTTCAGTTTTCTGACAAAACATCTTCAACGCGTGTGGGTGAATGGAAAAAGCTGATTGGTGTCCAGTGTTAAGTGGTACACCCCAGGGCACAGTACTGGGCCCAAATCTGTTTTTGCTTTACATTAATGACATCCATGGAAAAAGTCACAAGCACGACCAGACTATTCGCGGATGATTGTTTGCTGCACCGTCCAATTAAGTCAGCTGATGATAAAGATGCTCTCCAAAAAGATCTCGATACTATGGTTGAGTGGTTACAACAATGGGGCATGCAGTTCAACCCTTCCAAATGTGAAACCATGCGTGTCACCAGAAGGAGGAAACCAGGCGAAACATCATACAATATCCTTGGTGCTACCCTTGAAGAAGCCAAACATACCAAGAATCTTGGCATCAAATTACAGAACGATCTACGTTGGAATGGTCAGCCTCATCATGACGAGTTCCATTCATGAGTTCCATTCATGTCATATAAATCAAAAAAAGTCTTCTTGTAGAAGTACATCGTTATGCTCGTGGTCATGGTAAAAAGCTGTTTCAACCCATGGCCTCAACATCAAACTGAAACTAATCATCTACTCCAGAATTCTGGTCAAAAACACGCCTCAGACTACATATAAAATCCCACCCACATTAACACATGCAGATAATAATTAAAGGTAACTAGACATGACTATAATAAACTTACTTAAGTTTAATGGCTCCAACACCTCTGTTGTACAAGGAAAACTGGCTATTCCAGAAAGGCTCTGGAACTGAGCGCGCCGGAGAATTGGTCTATGATAAACTCAGCAGAAAATGTAAGGCCTAATCCATGCAGGATTATTTAAAAAAATTGTTCTGTGATTTCAAGGTGGATCATTTTTAGAATAAATTGTATTATACAAATATTCTTAATAACTTGTCCCATTATGAATATCCTGCCAAAACAATCAGTTTTATAACCACATATAATGAAAGCGCTGTATCAGGATAGGTTGTATGACTTATAATGTCACTAATATAAAGTAAACAACAGGCTATGTTGAAAACTAGACAAAGTCCTCATGGAAGTCAGAGATTTATTTTATTATCAGAAAACAAATCAGGCAAATAACTAATTCAACTTTACCCATTGATCATGATGACAATATAATCTAGATTCTGGTGTTATACCATTACTACCCACTGATTGACAATTTTGTTCCTTACTAAAAACTATTCTCTATTTCAAGGTGGAGTAAAATTTGTATCATGCAGCAACCATACTAGAGTCAATAGTTCAACAGCCTTTTATTGTCATGTGTACCCTAAGGTACAATGAAATTTGATTTACCATACAGTCACACTTAAAAAAGCAACAAGATACAATATTACATAAAAATTAAACATAAACAGCCACATATGTGAGAATCCATAGGCACACAGCAAAAGCGGAGACCCACAGCCATCAGTCCAATGTCCGGACTACACACACGCTCTTCACCATGATGTGACCAGAGTTGCACCGACCGCTTGTCGTTCTCTCTGCAGTCCCTGTCTGCCGAACAGTCAGAAAGCCATCCACACTTGCACCAGACTCCAGGACCCTCCTTTGGTGCGATGTCCCCGCAAACACAGAGATCACCGGACTCACGGCAATCCCTCCAAGCCCCCGCCAGCACAGGCAGCATCCATCTTGCTTTCGGTGACTCCTCACTGTGATGGAAGGCGAATAACTTTCACCTTCTTCCTCCTTTTCTCCCGCGGTCGGGGCGATCGAAACATCCGCAGTCGGGGCGAGAGAAGCTGTCGCAGTCGGGGATTGAAGCCCCTGCAACGGGGCGATCGAGGCTCCCTCAAAGGGGGGGCGGTCGAAGCTCCTGCAGCTGGAGTTCCTGAAGTCGGTCCCGAACAAAGAGACAAAGAGACCGCCAGCGCCACGATGTTAGACCCCAGTGCGGACGGAGATACGATTGGAAAAAGTCGCATCCCCGTTGGGAGTAAAGATAAAAAAGTATCCCCCACCCTCCCCCACATAATACAAAAACTAAAGATCAACTAAAACATACAAATAAAACGGACTAAAAACAAGATGTTGGTGAGGCTGCCTCTCATGGCGCCACCCGGTGGTCAATTCCATGATAATTAAACTTCAGATTTTTTAAAATTGAATAATTGTGGTGTTTAAGAGAACTCTAGAAGATGTTTTCTTTTGTCTGACCTTCACATAGTGAATATCTTGCAAAACATTTCCAACACTGCAAAGATATCTGAAATTAAAGATCATCTGTACTCTGCAAATAATACTAATTAATAAAGCCAAATATAATTGATGGTGGTGCTGCAAATAAAAGTACATTATATAAGAATAATCCTTCCTTCTGTTACCTGAGGATGAGATTCTTGAGGAGATTCTTGCTTTACTGACACTGAAGAGTCTGTGGGAAAAGATGAATCTGGAGATTCTTCCACCTCATCCTCAACCACTTCTTTGAACTCAGCCTTAATTGGAAAATAAATATTTTTTATACAATTTAAGCAAATTCCAATACCCAAATATTTTTATTTTAAGCATTATCCAGTTTACAATTATGCAATTCATTACTACACCAAATTAACACAGCAAAATGCAGCTTGCTTAACAGAAATAAAATTTACATTGAAATACTAATAATTAATCATCTGCCACACTTCAGTCATTCAATAGGCAAGCAAGTATTTTGCATGCAGACTGTAGGTATTTTGTGCAGGTTTATATTTGTGGAAATAAAGAGACAATAGAATTAATAAATATAATTATAAAGGATGCATCTTGTGGTGATTATATATAGGTTTAACTATCAGACACATTGTTAATACTTTCAGGTTTCAAAAGATATTCCGCAAAAATGAAAATCATCCACACTCTGAAATGTTTTGTACTTTTGAAGATGTACACATTTAATACATAATTACAGATGTATTCACATTCCATAATTGCAAGCAATTTACTAAATATTCAACAAATGGATGAAGACGACACATTTAATTATATTTAGTAAACTAGCCAGTTTGGTTAACATTTAAAATTATCCTTCATCATCGACTTTTTAAAGCACAACATGACAGGATGTTAAGCCAACATGTCTGCGTATAGTTGGTATTGGGTTTATGGCTGTTCTAAGAGACAGATAAAAATGATCATCTGCAATTTTTGTTATAATTTTTATTATGGTCATTATGGATAAATGCAATTATGTAAACTTCTTTATCAGACTGCACAATGACCACCCTTTTCATTGAAAGATCTTCAGGCAGTCATCACCCCAATATACAAAATGTTTCCGTCTCCGCTGCATCTGCTCCCAAGACGAGGCTTTCCATTTTAAGATATCAGAGATGTCCCTAGTGATGGAAATGGGGGGGGTACGCAGGGGGACTGCGTTGTCAAGACCCTTCTTCAGACTGAGTCAGGGGAAAGAGGAACAAGAGATATAGACAAATGAATGGAAGATATGCCTATACCTCCCATTTCCCTTGACTGTCAGTATGAAGAAGGGTCTCGAACCGAAATGTCACCTATTCCGCTCTATGCTCGTTGCTTTCGTCCGTCTGTAGGCGGCTCAGGTAGATTCAGGTAGGGGGGGGGAGAGAGGGGTGGAGAGAGAGTAGAGGGGTGGAGGGGTAAAAAAGGGATAGACGGAGAGGGGGTGTGAGGGAGAATAGAGAAGGGGGAGATGGGTCGTTCCCTCACAGTCCCGGGGCAGCGCTCCCGCCCCTCCAGTCGCCGTGCGTCACGCACACAGCCCCGGCTCCAACCCTCTCTCTCCCCGGGAAGACGCGGGAGGATGGCTTGAGTGGGTGCAGGATTTTTCTGGAGCTCCTTCCAAATGAATATATTTTGTATGTTCAAAGTTAAAAAGGAGGACTTGACAGGAATATCAAAATGATCTGCAGCTGAGAAAAAAAAGATGATTTGTGCATGAAGAAGTCATGACCAAAGCAAAGATACTAGAGTGGAGACGGAAGCCAGTTACGGAAATGATGCTGAAGATTACCCATGACCCTACTACGGCTTTTTCGTCAAGTGGACCACTTGCTCCACTATAGGATCTTTGGTTTCCAGTCTCCATGAGATGGAGAGTGTGGAGGAAAGTGGTGCTGTAAGGGCAGTCCACGCCTTTCACCGGCTCATTGGAACTTTTCCCAGTTCCATAATGAGAGTCTAAGAAATTGGCTCTCATGGAGGGTAAGAAGGGGAGAGGGCGAGAGAGAGGTGCAAGAAAGCAGCTATGACATACACAATACACAATAAACTATATTTTAAATACACAATAAACAAGTTATGAATTCCTGTACTCTTACAAGGGTATGACAGCACATTAAAAAAATCCCCCTCCCCTCCCCCTTGCTTTCCAATCTCAGCCTCACGTACATTAGAGTACCCCTGGTTCCTAAAACCAATTTCCATCACTGGATGTCCCCCATTACCATTTCATTCCCCTCCTCACCGATTTCCATCTGTCTATCACCCACACATAACCTATCTGGTCTCCTGTCCAAATTCCCCCATCCCCTTCTCCAGCTTGTTGCATCTGTCAATCATCGCTTCCTTATCTGGTTCCACTTACCACCACTAATCAGATTCCAGCATCTGTAGCTTCTTGTATTTTACCTTATCTTCCAGCCTCTTGTCTCTACCAGCCTTCTAAATTCTCAGTCCTGATGCCGAGTCGACCTGAATCGACAACCATCCCCCTGCTTCTGCAGATGCTGCCCGTTCTGCTGAGTTCGTCCAGCAGTTTGTTTTTTGCTCCATACTCAAGCATCTGCAGTCTTTTGTACCTACACTTTCCTAGGTTTCTACATCTTATTGTAACCTTAGACAACATTCTTCACTGTCCACTATACCACCAATTTTGATGACATCTACAAACTGACTAATCATGCCTTCTATATTCTCATCAATACCATTAATAAATGTGACAAACAGAGGATCTGGCAATCTGAATGACAATCCTCCACTCCCACCATCTGCCTCTTGCTACCAAGCTAATTTTGTAGCCAGCTTGTTAGTTCTCCATTGCTTTCATGTGTTCTACCTTTACAGATGAGGCCAACACATGGGATCTTGCCAAAGGCCTTGCTAAAATCCTAAACTCAAATTTACAAGGCATGATTTCCCATACACGGGCTGACTATCGCTAAGTAGACCTTACCTTTCCAAATGCAGTTAAAACCTGACTCTCAGAATGCCTTCCAATGTCTCTTCCCCCAGTTATGCCTGTAGTTCCCTGTTTTATCCTTCATTCCCTTCTCAAATAACAGCCTTTATGCATTTCAAAATCTCCAACACCTGATTCTGAGCTTATCCAGTCTTGACATCTATTTTCTTTTATGTTTTCTCTTTTAACATAGCACCCTCTCAGAATTACTTGGTTATTCATGGTTAGTTCATTCCTTCCCAACTATCTTTTGTCCAAATGGGAGCCATTGTTTGCCATGTGTCTTCTTTACTAATCAATCTGTCCAGTCTACTTCGGCTAACTCTGTCTTCATTTCATTGTAACTTCTTTCCTCAAGATAAACAACGTTTGAGTTGCCTGTTTCCATTTCAAGTTGTTAACAAATTAGTTTATGTTATGTTATGGGAAAGTCCAGAACAAGGGTTCACAGTCTAAGGATAAGGGGGAAATATTTTAGGACCGAGATGAGAAAAACATTTTTCACACAGAGAGTGGTGAGTCTCTGGAATTTTCTGCCACAGAAGGTAGTTGAGGCCAATTTATTGCCTATATTTAAGAGGGAGTTAGATGTGGCCCTTGTGGCTAGAGGGATCAGGGGGTATGGAGAGAAGGCAGATACGGGATACTGAGTTGGATGATCAGCCATGATCATATTGAATGGCGGTGCAGGCTCGAAGGGCCGAATGGCCTACTCCTGCACCTATTTTCTATGTTTCTATGATCACTACTTGGAAATCTTTTACTTTGAGATCATTTATTAAACATACCACATTGTGCTTTAGAGTGAAAAAACTAAAAGAATAAGAAAAGTGAAAAAAGTGCAGATTCAGCTGGTTGGGAAACATATAAAGAACAAAAATCAGCAAAGTACAATAAAAACTCCAAAGAGGGAAAATTAAAAATGTGCAACTGATATTAAGACCAATCAAAAAAAGCATTGATTGAGAGCAACATATGATTCTTAAAAACAGCTGCTATATGCAAAAAAGATAAAATTAACATTTTGATGAATGTTGAATATCTGTCAGTATTTAATGCAGAGGATTAAAGAGGAAGAAGGAAAATAATGTCAAAATATTTATGTACTCTTTCAGAAGGCAATGCACAAAAGTTCGTATTAAATAAACAAAGGTTGTGGAATTGATGCAAACGGTACTTTAAGATAGCAAAAAAGGGTATAATTATGATTTAATGCATGTGTTTACTTACAAAGACGTATCAAGATTAAGCAAAGGGGCAAAACTATAGCCAATTAATTTTAATGTAGGAAAATGTGAGGTCTTTAAAAACCCAAGTTCATAATGATAGTGTGAGTGTGTGCTCACAAAACTCACTTTTTAAAAAATAATCGCCTCTTGCCAGCTGCTGACGTCACAATTCCCACATGCCCACCAATCGAGGCCCACCTGCCTCCTGCCCCCTCCCCCCGCTGTGAACTAAACCATTGTTTATTTCTCTTTTTCATAGCATTGAATTTTATTGTTTCTCTGTGTCTGTGTCCCTCTCCGTGTCCCTCCCCCCCCGGCCCGACTCTGCTCTCTAATGCAGCTGCTGTCAACATGAATGCGCAGTTTTCCACGAGGTACGTTAGCCCACCCCCCCCCCCGTTCTTCAAAAGGTGCAGAAAGATCGAGAAGGTTCTGCAGATCCAGAGGTCACAGCCGCTGCCTCGCTCACAGCCGCTCGCTCGAGGCGTCACTCACAGGCGCTTCCTCACAGCCGGAGGCCACCGGCTTGCTTCTGAATCCTCTCCATCTCCCCCGCCCGATCGTAGAACATGGGGCACGCGATGAGAAGGTGGCCCTGGCAGCCATTACTCCCTCTGGGAAACCTGCAATTCCTCCGTTGATCTCAGGGTCACGCGAGAGCTGCCGAGGCTCTCCACGCCGCCTGAGGTCCAGAGAGCTGCCGAGGCTCGCTGCCCTTTCACATTCGGCCCCGTCCGAGCCGCCCGCTCGCCGAGTTCAAGTCCGCCCTCTCCCTCTCTCTCCCCATCCTCCTCTTCTCTCTCCCCATCCTCCTCCCCTCTCCCCTATCCCCCACTCCCTCTCCCCCCTTCCTCTCCCCTTCACCCCCACTACCCTCCTTCCCCCTCCCTCCTCCTCCCCCCATCTCCCGCCCCTCTCTCTCAAACCCACTCCCTCTCCCTACCCACCTGCCTCTCCCCCTCCCTCTCCGTACCCCTCCCCACTCGTCCTCCTCTCTCCCTCCTCTCCCTCTCCCTCTTGCTCGCTCTCCTCTCCCCCTCCCTTCCCCTCCCCTCACCTCCCCTCCCCCGCTCTCCTCCGCGCCCACTCTCCCCCCTCCCTTCCCCTAACCACACCCCTTCCCCCTCCCATCCACACCCTCCCCTGCACCCCAACCCCCCCTTCCCCCCACCTCTCCCCCCTTCTCTCTCTCTCCCCCCCCATCTCTCCCCCCTCACCCACCCCCCCCTCTCATCCACCCTCCCTCACCCACTCCCCTCCACCCCCCTCTCTCTCTGTCCACCCCTCTCTGTCTCTGCCCCTTCTCTCCCTGCCCTCACTCTCTAACCCCCCTCTGTAGATGTGCCTGCGAGGTGGGGGCTAAGCGTCAGTGGAAAGGGCGGTTATTGGGTCAAAGGAGCAAATGAATATTAATATATCAAGGGGGGTAGTTTGCGTGTGTGTGGGGGTGGTTAGTGTGTGTGACGCCGCATGCCGCCCCCTATTATAGTGCAGTGAAACCACACCTACACAAAACCACAATTTAATAATTGTATGTATCACAACTGAGGCAGAGTAGTTTGGCTTTGGAAGCAGTATAGGAAATATTTACCAGGAAAATACCTTTGTTCCAAGGCTCACACCAGAAACTTAAGTAGCATTGTCAGGAATTTAGTAAGTGGTTTAACAATTTTTTATGGCCTTAAGAGAAAGCTCATTTCACACAACAAACCCTATTTCTGCTGATTGGAAAGGACTAGGAAGTAAAGATTTAATTTTATAGCCAGGCTCGGGAAGATTATTAAACAAAACCACTTGCAAAGAGGTCGGTAGAAGTTTGGATTCCTCTTCTGCAATGGGAGAGCCTGCTGGGTCAATTGTTATATTAGATGTGATTCATACATATTTGCCAGTACAAGGTTAATATATGAATTGAGTCATAAAAAAGCTATGACATATTTGAATGACGAAACAGAATGGAAAAATGAAAAGGCCTACACTTATTCTTAGGTTTAATAATAAATTTGTTAAAATTAGCTTCATAATTCATAACAATTAAAGACAAGAATGGAATTAAACAATCTTTATATGATTATAAATACAGATTTTATATAGAAATATGTCATTCAGCCCATTATGTTCATGCCACTCACAGGAGAGCAACCTCCATTCCACCCCTCCTTAATTACCTATATTCCTGTAACTTGTTTTCTCTTACACATGCCTATCTACTTCCCTGTGGCTCTTTTTGCCATTAAACTACATTAAGGAGTAACAAGTGACTGTTGGTTTACTGTTGGTGTTCCGCTTGCGAGCGGAGCACCAAGGCAAATTCCTTGTATGTGTACATACTTGGCCAATAAACATATTAATTCATTCATTTATTCATTCAAAGATACAAAGTGCTGGAGCAACTCAGCGAGCAAGCATCATCTGTGGAGAACATGGATAGGTGACATTTCAGAATGAGACCCCTCTTTATATCTGCTGTAGCCATTTAAGCAACCAGCACATCCTTATGATTTTGGAAGAAACCAAAACATCTGGAGGCAATCCACGTGATCAAGGAAAGAATATGCAAACAATGCAGAGTGGACCTGAGGTCAGGTCTGAACCTGGGTGCTTAGAGGTGTGAAAAAGCAGCACTACCTGCTGGACTTTCTTACTTTTTGTGACGGGACTATATTCAAAAACAGATTTATTCCAAGAATGAATTTATCATATTATATTCATTTTATTTCTTCCCAAGTAATAACTTACCAAGAGTTCCTCATCATTTTCAAAATCTTCATCATCATCATTTTCATCTACATCCTTCATGCATTCTTCAGCCATTTGTGTTATGTGGTCCATTGGTAAAGGCACTATGATTAGAATGTACTAAATCAGAGATAGGTATAACTTACTAAACGTCTTTTGTTCTCAAATACTAGCTCATGAAAATAATTGTGTATTTGGTACTTTGGCAGATAGTGAATACCGAAGAGTTGCTTACTGTATCATAAGACCCACCTTAATGTTGCAGGAAATATAAATCACCAGTGAATGAGCGGCATAGCCGCATCAGCACCCAGGATGAGGTGTTCCAAACCAGGGTATCGGAGATAGAAACATAGAAACATAGAAATTAGGTGCAGGAGTAGGCCATTTCAGCCATTCGAGCCTGCACCGCCATTCAATATGATCATGGCTGATCATCCAACTCAGTATCCCGTACCTGCCTTCTCTCCATACCCTCTGATCCCCTTAGCCACAAGGGCCACATCCAACTCACTCTTAAATATAGCCAATGAACTGGCCTCAACTACCCTCTGTGGCAGAGAGTTCCAGAGACTCACCACTCTCTGTGTGAAAAAAGTCTTTCTCATCTTGGTCTTAAAGGATTTCCCCCTTATCCTTAAGCTGTGACCCCTTGTCCTGGACTTCCCCAACATCGGGAACAATCTTCCTGCATATAGCCTGTCCAACCCCTTAAGAATTTTGTAAGTTTCTATAAGATCCCCTCTTAATCTCCTAAATTCCAGAGAGTATAAACCGAGTCTATCCAGTCTTTCTTCATAAGACAGTCCTGACATCCCAGGAATCAGTCTGGTGAACCTTCTCTGCACTCCCTCTATGGCAATAATGTCCTTCCTCAGATTTGGAGACCAAAACTGCACGCAATACTCCAGGTGTGGTCTCACCAAGACCCTGTACAACTGAAGTAGAACCTCCCTGCTCCTGTACTCAAATCCTTTTGCTATGAAAGCTAACATACCATTCGCTTTTTTCACTGCCTGCTGCACCTGCATGCCTACTTTCAATGACTGGTGTACCATGACCACCCAGGTCTCGCTGCATCTCCCCTTTTCCTAATCGGCCACCATTTAAATAATAGTCTGCTTTCCTGTTTTTGCCACCAAAGTGGATAACCTCACATTTATCCACATTATACTGCATCTGCCAAACATTTGCCCA
The DNA here is from genome assembly GCA_035221665.1 of Okamejei kenojei. Taxonomy (NCBI): domain Eukaryota; kingdom Metazoa; phylum Chordata; class Chondrichthyes; order Rajiformes; family Rajidae; genus Okamejei; species Okamejei kenojei. The sequence continues at coordinate 48,186,286 of CM069140.1, forward strand.
CTCACCCAGCCTATCCAAGTCACCTTGCAGTCTCCTAGCATCCTCCTCACAGCGAACACTGCCCCCCAGCTTAGTGTCATCCGCAAACTTGGAGATATTGCCTTCAATTCTCTCATCCAGATCATTAATATATATTGTAAATAGCTGGGGTCCCAGCACTGAGCCCTGCGGTACCCCACTAGTTACTGCCTGCCATTGTGAAAAGGACCCGTTTACTCCTACTCTTTGCTTCCTGTTTGCCAGCCAGTTCTCTATCCACATCAATACTGAACCCCTAATACCGTATGCTTTAAGTTTGTATACTAATCTCTTATGTGGGACCTTGTCGAAAGCCTTCTGGAAGTCCAGATATACCACATCCACTGGTTCTCCCTTATCCACGCTACTAGTTACATCCTCGAAAAATTCCACAAGGTTCGTCAGACATGATTTACCTTTTGTAAATCCATGCTGACTTTGTCCAATGATTTCACCACTTTCCAAATGTGCTGCTATCCCATCTTTAATAACTGACTCTAGCAGTTTCCCCCACTACCGATGTTAGACTAACTGGTCTGTAATTCCCCGTTTTCTCTCTCCCTCCCTTCTTTAAAAAGAGGGTTACATTTGCTACCCGCCAATCCTCAGGAACTACTCCAGAATCTAAAGAGTTTTGAAAGATTATCACTAATGCATCCACTATTTCCTGAGCTACTTCCTTAAGTACTCTGGGATGCAGCCTATCTGGCCCTGGGGATTTATCGGCCTTTAATCTATTCAATTTACCCAACACCACTTCCCGACTGACCTGGATTTCACTCAATTCCTCCTTTGACCCACAGGTTCCCCTGCTATTTCAGGCAGATTATTTATGTCTTCCTTAGTGAAGACGGAACCAAAGTAGTTATTCAAATTGGGTCCGCCATATCCTTGTTCCCCATGATCAACTCACCTGTTTCTGACTGCAAGGGACCAACATTTGTTTTAACTAACCTCTTTCTCTTCACATATCTATAAAAACTTTTGCAGTCAGTTTTTATGTTCCCTGCCAGTTTTCTTTCATAATCTATTTTTCCTTTCCTAATTAAGCCCTTTGTCCTCCTCTGCTGGTCTCTGAATTTCTCCCAGTCCTCTGGTATGCTGCTTTTTCTGGCTACTTTGTACGCATCATCCTTTGCTTTGATACTATCCCTGATTTCCCTTGTTATCCACGGATGCACTACCTTCCCCGATTTATTCTTTTGCCAAACTGGGATGAACAATTTTTGTAGTTCATCCATGCAGTCTTTAAATGTCTTCCATTGTATATCCACCGTCAACCCTTTTAGAATTAATTGCCAGTCAATCTTGGCCAATTCACGTCTCATACCCTCAAAGTTACCTTTCTTTAAGTTCAGAACCATTGTTTCTGAATTAACAATGTCACTCTCCATCCTAATGAAGAACTCAACCATATTATGGTCACTCTTGCCCAAGGGGGCACGTACAACAAGACGGCTAATTACCCCTTCCTCATTACTCAAAACCCAGTCTAAAATAGCCTGCTCTCTCGTTGGTTCCTCTACATGTTGATTTAGATAACTATCCCGCATACATTCCAAAAAATCCTCTTCCTCAGCACCCCTGCCAATTTATTAACCCATGATCTATATGTAGATTGAAGTCACCCATTATAACTGTTTTGCCTTTGTCGCACGCATTTCTAATTTCCTGTTTGATACCATCCCCAACTTCTCTGCTACTGTTAGGTGGCCTGTACACAACACCCACCAGCGTTTTCTGCCCCTTAGTGTTTTGTAGCTCTACCCATACCGATTCCACATCCTCCAAGCTAATGTCCTTCCTTTCCATTGCTTTAATCTCCTCTCTAACCAGCAACGCTACCACCCCACCTCCTTTTCCTTTCTCTCTATCCCTCCTGAATATTGAATATCCCTGGATGTTCAGCTCCCAGCCTACGTCACCCTGGAGCCATGTCTCCGTGATCCCAACTATATCATAATCATTAATATCTATCTGCACGTTCAACTCGTCCACCTTATTACGAATACTCCTTGCATTGAGACACAAAGCCTTCAGGCTTGTCTTTACAACGCATTTACCCCTTATACAATTTTGCTGAAAAGTGGCCCTTTTTGATTTTTGCCCTGGTTTTGTCTGCCTGCCACTTTTACCTTTCACCTTGCTACCTAATGCTTCTACCGTCATTTTACACCCTCCTGCCTCTCTGCTCTTGTACCCATCCCCCTGCCACATTAGTTTAAATCCTCCCCGACAGCACTAGCAAACACTCCCCCAAGAACATTGGTTCCATTCCATTCCAGGTGCAAACCGTCCTGTTTGTACCGGTCCCACCTCCCCCAGAACTGGTCCCAGTGCCCAAAAAATTTGAATCCCTCCCCCTTGCACCACTTTTCAAGCCACGTATTCATTTGCATTATCCTCCTATTTCTACTCTGACTGGCCCGTGGTACTGGTAGTAATCCGGAGATTACTACCTTTGAGGTCCTACTTTTAAGTTTATCTCCTAGCTCCCTAAATTCACCTTGTAGGACCTCATCCCTTTTTTTACCTATATCGTTGGTGCCAACATGCACCACGACAACTGCTGTTCACCCTCCCCCTCCAGAATGTTCTGCAGCCGTTCAGTGACATCCCTGACCTTTGCACCAGGGAGGCAACATACCATCCTGGAGTCTCGTTTGCGGCCGCAGAAACGCCTATCTATTCCCCTGACAATTGAATCCCCTATTACTATTGCCCTTCCCCTCTTTTTTTCCCCCCTCATGTGCTGCAGAGCCACCCATGGTGCCATGAACCTGGCTGCTGCTGCATTCCCCTGATGAGCCATCTCCCTCAACAGTATCCAAAATGGTATACCTGTTTAGGAGGGAGATGACCGCAGGGGACTCTTGCACTACATGCCTACTGCTTTGCTGGCTATTGGCCACCCGTTCCCTTCTTGTCCTCCTACCTTTTGCCTGCGGTGTGACCAACTCACTGTACGTGCTATCCACGACTTTCTCCGCATCGTGGATGCTCCAGTATGAATCCAGCCGCAGTTCCAATCGTTCAATGCGGTCTGCCAGGAGCTGCAGCTGGACACACTTCCTGCAAACGTAGTCACCAGGGACACTGACCATCTCCCTGATCTCCCACATGTTGCAGGCTGAACAAACCACGGGGCCAATCTCTACTGCCATACCTTACTCCCAAATTACTCTGTATTAAATATTTTTTTTAAAAACACAAAAACTTATCCTTTAAACTTTACTACTAAATACTGAATCCCTAACTCCCAGAATCCCTCACTTCCAGAAGGCAGAAATGTAAAATAGTAAACCCGGGGTTGCACCCAATCAGCTGCTTCCTCGGGTCCTCTTCCACCAATCAGCGGCTTCCTCAAAAAAAAACAACAAAAAAAACCCACTTCTCCAAATGGAACGTTATGGATTTTGGTAAGCCTCTGGAAAAACAAGCCCCGCGCTCGATTTTTAACCTTACCGGTCGGGTGTCGCTCCTCCCCCTCCTTCACTTCCAACGGCTCCTGTGGGCCTCTGGAAAAACAAGCCCCGCGCTCGATTTTTAACCTTACCGGTCGGGTGTCGCTCCTCCCCCTCCTTCACTTCCAACGGCTCCTGTGGGCCTCTGGAAAAACAAGCCCCGCGCTCGATTTTTAACCTTACCGGTCGGGTGTCGCTCCTCCCCCTCCTTCACTTCCAACGGCTCCTGTGGGCCTCTGAAAAACAAGCCCCGCGCTCGATTTTTAACCTTACCGGTCGGGTGTCGCTCCTCCCCCTCCTTCACTTCCAACGGCTCCTGTGGGCCTCTGAAAAAACAAGCCCCGCGCTCGATTTTTAACCTTACCGGTCGGGTGTCGCTCCTCCCCCTCCTTCACTTCCAACGGCTCCTGTGGGCCTCTGGAAAAACAAGCCCCGCGCTCGATTTTTAACCTTACCGGTCGGTGTCGCTCCTCCCCCTCCTTCACTTCCAACGGCTCCTGTGGGCCTCTGAAAAACAAGCCCCGCGCTCGATTTTTAACCTTACCGGTCGGGTGTCGCTCCTCCCCCTCCTTCACTTCCAACGGCTCCTGTGGGCCTCTGAAAAAACAAGCCCCGCGCTCGATTTTTAACCTTACCGGTCGGGTGTCGCTCCTCCCCCTCCTTCACTTCCAACGGCTCCTGTGGGCCTCTCTTTAGGGAATCATTCTTTAGGGAATGGGGGGCTCCCCTCTTCTACTATAGATGAGGCTCTCACCAGGGTCTCCTCTATATCCTGCAGCTCCATTCTCACTCCCCATCCCCCTAATCATAACAAGGATTGTCCCCCTTGCCCTCACCTTCCACCCCCAAGCCCCCCAGCCATCACATATAACAGATAATCCTCCAACATTTTCGCCACCTCCAACGAGATCCCACCACTGGCCACATCTTCCCATCTCCTCCCCTTTCGGCTTTCCACACAGACCGCTCCCTCCGTAACTCCCTGGTCAATTCGTCCCTCCCCACCCAAACCACCCCCTCTCCTGGTACTTTCCCTTGCAACCGCAGGAAATGCTACACTTGTCGCTTTACCTCCCTCCTCTACTCTATCCAAGGACCCAAGTAGTCTTTCCAGGTGAGGCAGAGGTTCACCTGCACCTCCTCCACCCTCATCTATTGCATCCGCTGTTCCAGGTGTCAACTGCTCTACATCGCTGAGACCAAGCGCAGGTTGGCGATCGCTTCGCCCAACACCTCTGCTCAATTCGCAATAATCAACCTGATCTTCCTGTGGCTCAGCACTTCAACTCCCCCCCCTCCATTCCGAATCCAACCTTTCCGTCCTGGGCCTCCTCCATGGTCAGAGTGAGTCCCACTGCAAATTGGAGGAACAGCACCTCATATTTCGCTTGGGTAGTTTACACTTCAGCAGTATGAACATAGACTTCTCCAATCTCAGGTAGTCCTTGTTTTCTCCTTTCTTCCACTCCCCTTCCCAGCTCTCCTACAGCCTACTATCTCTGCCTCTTCCTTTCTTTTTCCCCCCCCCCCCCCCCCCCCGACAGCCTGAAAAAGGTCTCGACCCGAAATGTCGCCCATTCCTTCGCTCCATAGATGCTCCCTCACACGCTGAGTTTCTCCAGCTTTTTTATTTACCTTAGATTTTTCCAGCATCTGTAGTTCTTTCTTAGACATATCTTGAAGGTTGATTTATACAACAAAGGAAACCAGTAATGGGGTTAATTTTCTCTTGAAAATACTAAAAAGTCCTAAGACCAAGTTTAAAGGACAACCTTTTCATTTTCTAATTTATAATACTATACTATTTATAATATACCATCTTTACAGACTTGATATATTCGAGGAGAGGCTAGGATTAGTAATTTATAATTCAAGTTTCTTTTCAAGCAATCAATTCTATTTTATCAAATTTGTCAGGAACTGAAGGAATTCCAAAATTTAAGCCTTGAACGCTGTAGTCAATTGCAGTGAAGCAATTAAATTCTGAATACTCAAGAGACCGGAATTTCAGAAATACAGATATCTCAGACAATTGTATGGCTACAGAATGAAGTCCTGATAAGATCTGCAGATGAGAATTTTGAACATGAGACCATAATTCAATAAAAGCCGATGCGAGTCAACAAGTACAGGGATGCTGGATGAAATTAGGGCAAAACTAGTGTTTTGGATATATCTCAAATTCATGCGGAGTAGAGCGCAATAAGGGAGTCCAAACAGGACTCTATTAAAGGCCACTCTTCCTTTAACAGTTCATCATTTAGAAAATAGTATTTTCTCCACGCAGTTTTATCAAAATATTCTTCTTTTCAGCTCTTCGCATTTTAAAACATGAAAGTAAAACAATTAATGTCTTAGCAAGATATGAGAACATTCTTGTTAGACTGGCGATGTCTTTTCAAAGAAACAAATTACCGGCAACTCTCGTATTACAGCCCTTCATGTCAGTTTAGCCTGACAGAATTCAGAAATCACTATAAAAATCCAAGATATGGAATAAAATTTGCAGCCCTGGTACTCATCATTACTACTGAGAAAGAATATCCTGCAGGAATGCATGCCCTCTTGTAAAATGGAATTCAAAGGGGAAAAGGGTTTTGTATTAAGCAAAATTGTGATATGGACAGTTTTCTAGGACAGCAACCCCACAGTAACTTGGGAGTCACCAGTATTTATTTTGAGGACAACATGTCAATACTAATATATGATCATAATTTTACAATGTTCATAAATTAAAGGGGGTTAAATGTTTTTATTTTTCATTGGAAATTTGTCTTTCCACGAAGTGTAGACCATTAAGTGTGGAATCAGCTTCCAGCAGAAGTGGTGGAGGCAGGATAGATTTTAACATTTAAGAGTAAAGTGGATAGGTATATGGACGTGAAGGGAATGGAGAGGTATGGTCTGAGTGCAGGTAGATGGGACTAGGGGAAAACAAATGGTCGGCACAAACTGGAAGGGCCGAGAGGGCCTGTTTCCGTGCTGTAATTGTTATATGGTTATATGGTTATATAATTAACATAAAATGTATTTTTAAACTGAGAAATATTCATATTGTTTTAAATATTAAAACAAAACTGTTGTAATTATGGATGAACAACAAACAATGATACTAACCCTTTTCTTTGGATTGGGATTTTGTGACTGGCTTCATCCCAGTTATTTCAGCTAATTCCGCTTCCAGATCACCATCAGCATCATCTCCTTCAGTAATAATATCTTCACATGAAAAGTCTACAAACAGGCCAAGCTGCAATTTAAAAAAATATATATATTAAAAGCCTATTAAACTAAAATTTACACCAATAGTTTTTTAAGAAAGAACTGCAGATGCTGGAAAAATCGAGGGTGGACAAAAATGCTGGAGAAACTCAGCAGGTGAGGCAGCATCTACGGAGCGAAGGAATAGGTGATGTTTCGAGTCGAGTCCCTTCTTCAGACTGACTCACTCTGGCCATGGAGAAGGCCCAGGACAGAAAGGTCGGATTCGGAATGGGAGGGGGAGTTGAAGTGCTGAGCCACCGCGAGATCAGGTTGGTTAATGCGAACCGAAGCGATCGCCAAGCCTGTGCTTGGAGGAGGTTCAGGTGAACCTCTGCCTCACTTGGAAAGACTGCTTGGGTCCTTGGATGGAGTCGAGGGGGGAGGTAAAGCGATGTGTAGCATTTCCTACTGTTGCAAGGGAAAGTACCAGGAGAGGGGGTGGTTTGGGTGGGGAGGGACGAATTGACCAGGGAGTTACGGAGGGAGCGGTCTGTGTGGAAAGCCGAAAGGGGAGGAGATGGGAAGATGTGGCCAGTGGTGGGATCTCGTTGGACGTGGCGAAAATGTTGGAGGATTATCTGTTGTATGTGACGGCTGGTGGGGTGGAAGATGAGGACAAGGGAGACTCTATCCTTTGTGGGGGGATGGGGAGTGTGAGCGGAGCTACGGGATATAGAGGAGGCCCTGGTGAGAGCCTCATCTATAGTCGAAGAGGGGAACCCCCGTTCCCTAAAGAATGGGGACATCTCCCATGCCCTGGTTTGGAACACCTCATCCTGGGTGCAGATGCGGCACAGTCGGAGGAATTGGGAGTAGGCGATAGAGTCCTTACAGGAAGCAGGGTGGGAAGAAGTGTAGTCCAGGTAGCCATGGGAGTCAGTGGGTTCGCAGTAGATGTTGGTCAGTAGTCTGTTACCTGTGATGGAGATAGTGAGGTCTAGAAACGGTCGGGAGATGTCGGAAATGGGCCAGGTGAATTTGAGTGTCGGATGAAAGTTAGTGGTGAAATGGATGAAGTCAGTGAGTTCTGCATGGATGCAGGAGGTAGCATCAATGCAGTTGTCAATGTAACGTAGGTAGAGTTTGGGAATAGGGCCGTGGTACGCCTCGAACAAGGATTGTTCGAAGTACCCTACAAAGAAGCAGGCATAGCTGGGGCCCAATGTGCGTGCCTATATCTTCTTTACCCCTCCCCCCCTCGCCCCCCCCCACCCCACATCAGTCTGAAGAAGAGTCTCGACCAAAACATCACCTATTCCTTCGCTCCATAGATGCTACCTCATCCGCTGAGTTTCTCCAGCATTTTTGTCTACCTCCGATAGTTTTTTTAGTATTTGCAAACAGTAAATAACCCTTTTAGGTTGCCTTATAGATCATGGTGGACATAATTACAGTGCTTGGAGAGGATATTCTTTGGGGAATTGTCCAGTCAAGAGTATTTAATTGTCCAATATATGAAAATGGAACAATGAAATCCTTATTCAAGGCTAAATACAATTAGCTGGAGAAACTCAGTGGCTCTGGGAAGGAAATGGACAAACAACATTTCGAGTTTTCACGCATCATCAGACTGATTCAGTCCTGTCAGGCTATATGGGCAGAACTTGTAAACAAGGTTGAAATAATAACTTTGATGGACTATATTATAGGCCTATGTCTCTATTCTGGTTTTACAAATAACTCACTCTGTTTCAATAGTGACCATTAGTGTTTTTCTGCTGCTGGTTTTGCATACCTGACTTAAGAACCCATTGCTGTTGGCCTAACTGCTTCCCATCATTACAATGGAAAATTAAAAAGGGCTTTGTACTTTTTCAACCTGCATTAGCCATTTTAAGGTTCTTGATATTTCCTGCAGTCAGCAGTTTCATGTTTCAGTTTCGATTTCCCCTGTCATTCCTGCAGATGACATATATCCTTCTAAACATATCCTATCCATGTTTAAAAATTTGTTTTTAAATGTTGTGATAGTACCTGACTCAACTACCTCCTCTGGCAGATTGTTCCATACACATAGCACCCTTTGTATAAAAAAGTTGCCCTTCAAGTTTCTATTAAATCTTTCCTTCCTCACCCAAAACCTATGTCCTCTGGTCCTTGATTTCTCTACTTTGGGTAAACGACTTTGTGCGTTTACACTATCTGTTCCTCTTACGATGTTTGTACACCTCTATGAGATCATCCCTCATCCTCCTGTGATCCAAGGATTAAAGTCCCAGCCTGCTCAACCTCTCAGGCCCTCAAGTCCTGGCAACATCCTCATAAATCTTCTCTGCACCCTTTCCAACTTAACAACATTTTTCCTATAACAATGTGACCAAAACTTATCACAATACTCCAAAAGTAGCCTCAACTATGTCGTGCTCAACTGTAACCCAACCTCTATACTCAATACTCAGACTAATAAACTCCAATGTACAAAAAGCCTATTGGCCACCCTATCTACTTGTGATGCCTCTTGCAAGGAACTATGTACCTCCACTCTCCTCTCATTGCTCTCCTCTACGACATTCCCCAGCGCCCTGCCATTCACTGTGTAGATCCTACCCTGGTCTGATCTGCAACTGGCTGTGTGTGCGACTACGGCGCCTTTGAGGGGGGAAGGGCGGGATTAAAATGCAGGTTTGTATCGCTTGTCGGAGAGGGATTTCCTCGGGCTGCTAGTCAATGAAGAAAAATCGATCGGACTTTTTAATAGTCCCCGTCTATTTATTTATTTTAAATCGCTGGGCAATTTAATAGTTGGATTAAAGTAAAAAGCGACTTCTAACGCCCTCAATGCAACGGATGGTAATATCAGGACAAAACAAAGGGTAAGTCGTTTATTTCACATATAATATTGCTTCTTGGGGTGGCTTTAGTCTAATTTTACGACGCAAACATTTTATTTAGTGCCCAAACAATTCGGCCATGTCTTTGCCTGCCGATATTGGGTTAAAATTCACGGTAACGGCAACGTTCCAATCGATCGCATTCCAGAAACACCCACTCGCAAGATGATTTAAATTCTCTTTTGTTTTGGACAATCATGTCATAAATCATCTATAGTTTGTGAAATTGTCTATCCATAATCAATATATTTATACTAAATATCCACAACAGTTTTAGTCACAGGTATTGTGCAAAAAATAAGAATTTTTATTATATTGAGAGTTTCTAGATTAATTTATGGGAATTAAACATTAAATTCCTTCCATTTGGCATATGTTAATGACAGTAAGATTTAAAGATCATGTTTTATTGTGAATTCCTGTGTGAATCAGTTTGTTATTTGGATACTTAGGCTATTTAAATAGTTTTGCCTTTTCTTAAGAAATGGATAGATGTTTAGATCTAGTAACTGATTTAGATTAATTTAATTGATTTGATGAAACTGACAAATATGAATTTTTTGTTGGGTATTTACTATTTGTTTTAGCGTTAAACTTTATCATTTCTACCTTTTTTCTAAAATTGCAAATAATACCTTGTTTGTGTTAATGCTGTTCAGTGGTTTTTTTCCTTTACATTTTAAACAGATGTCTCCGAAGAAGAAATGCAAAATTGTCCATCCAAATGCCCAGCAAAAGAGACTGATTTAGACAGCATTCGCAGAGATTATCCGAATTTGGACTACTCCAAATGTGATAATCTACAGGACATTCTTAATGGGAAAGTAGTGGGCAGAAACGCATGTCATGCGTGGTTTGGAGAGCAAAAACTTGTAGTTTACAATGCCAAAATTGAAAAGTTGAGGAAAAACAAGGTGTACAGAGTTGCTTATTGGTTAAATCTGAGGAGTATAATGATGCTACTGATAATGATATGCCAATGTACCAGCCAGCAACTGATCTTCTCCATAAAGACTTGGTCTATTGCTAGAAATTGTAATTTATTTACCTATCTGTTACGGACTTACAGCATATAATACAATAATATTAAAGTTCTGATCTTGAGAATATCACATTTTTGAATTTTCAAGTCAGTCTGGGTGTTTATTACTATTTCCGTCACAACGGTCAATTTTGTAAGTAGCTAATTAGGTAACTAACTAATTATATGCTTTAATTTCAGGTCATCCAAGTAAGATGTTTCATATTTGTTTCAGAATGCTTCAATCTATAATAACCGAAAATTTCATTCAGTTCTCTTAATTTTTAAGAAAGTTATGGGCTTTTGACTGTCCTCGATCTGAGCTTTTGTGTTAAGTCAGTGGAAAAGCGATAGGGAACAAGATGCTAATTTCCGAGTATGAAAATGGCCATAACTGTTTTAATACTGAAGATATGAAAGTGAATTAGGTACCAAATTAAACTTCTTTTGATGCTTTATCTGATGGGATGCATTGCAGACTTGATTTTTTAAATCTCAAAATGTTGTAACATTGCTATGTATTGGCCTACAGTTCCAAGGCTTTTCGTTGCAGCCCTTCTTAAATTGAGGCACAAGATTTACAACCCTCCAGTCTTCTGGCACCTCATCCGTATTTAACGATGGCTATGAACCTCGGCCAGAGCACCTGCAATTTCTTCTCTAGCTTCCCACATTGTATTCAGATATAACTGGTCAGGCCTGGGAGATTTACCTATCATCATATGTGTTAGGACCGTCAGCATCTCTTTGACTGCCCTTAAACACTTCCATTAATTGCCCTGGTCCCTGGTCCTCATGTCTTTCTCCATGGTAAAAACAGAGATGAAATACTCATTGACAATACCTTGTCCATCTCCTGTGGCTCCACACACAGTTTACCACTTTGATTCCTGAGGGTCTCTATTCTCTCTCGAGTTACCCTATTTCCCTTAATGTACCGTCGTTTCCGGCAATGAAGACGCACCTGATATGATGCACGATTTTAAGCAAAATGCGTTTGGGCAGTCTCAATGTGGTTCTAAATAGACACAAACCACTGACAATCACACTCACTATGAATAAAAAAAATAAAAATATTGCTGTGGAAAATGGTATTGCTGCAAAAAGAGTCTTCTTCCAGTTTAAGTTTAAGTTTGAGGCAGAACGTCGAAGGAACTGTACTCTGCAGCCCTCTGTGTCATTAATGATCTCGGGTTACACAAAATGCTGGAGAAACACAGCGGGTCCAGCAGCATCTATGGAGCGAAGGAGATAGGCAAAGTTTCGGGGCAAAACCATTCTTTAGACATGGGGGGTGGGGGAGGTGGGGGGAGGGGGGGGGGGGGGGGGGGGGGAGAAAGGAAAGGAAAAAGTAGGAGGAGCCTGAGGGCTGTGCGGAGAGGTAGGAAGGGGAGAGACAGCAAAGGTTTAACAGAATTGAGAGAATTCTTTGTTCTCTTGTCAAGATCATTCAGGATGCAGACTCCCAAGAAACAACGGAATATGAGTTGTGCTGTTCCTCCAACTTGCGGTGTTGCCGAGGAGGCCCAGGCGACAGAGAGGTTGGATACGGAATGGGAGGGGGAGTTGAAGTGCTGAGCCACGGGATCCGGGTCGGGTTGGTTATTGCGGAACTGAGTGGAGGTGTTCTTTTTGGCAAAACGATCGATCGCCAAGCCTCCGCCATTGGTTTCTCTCTCACCGATATAGATGAGTTGACATCTAGAGCAGCGGATGCAATAGATGAGGTTGGAGGAGGTGCAGGTGAACCTCTGTCGGACCTGGAACGACTGCTTGAGTCCTTGAATGGAATGGAGGGGGGAGTAAAGCGACAAGTGTAGCATCTCTTGCAGGTGCAAGGGAAAGTACCCGGGGAAGGGGTGGAGCGGGAGGGAAGGGAAGAATTGACAAAGGAGTTGCGGAGGGAGCGGTCTTTGCGGAAGGCAGACGGGGAGGGGGGAGATGGGAAGATGTGGCGAGTGGTGGGATCACGTTGGAGGTGGCGAAACTGGCGGAGGACTATGTGTTGTATGTGCCGGCTGGTGGGGTGAAAGGTGAGGACCAGGGGGACTCTGCCCTTGTTGCGAGTGGGGGGATGGGGAGAGAGGGCAGTGTTGCGGGGTACGGCGGAGACCCTGGTGCAAGCCTCATCTATAATGGGGGAGGGGAATCCCCGTTCTCTGAAGAATTAGGACATTTGTGATGCCCTGGTGTGGAACACCTCATCCTGGGAGCAGATGCGGGGTAGACGGAGGAATTAGAAATAGGGGATGGAATCCTTACAGGAAGCAGGGTGGGAGGAAGAGTAGTCCAGGTAGCCTTGGTTGTTTGTTATTGGAGGACTTGGGTATAACTCTTCTTCAGTACCATCTTCTTAAGTGCAAGCCACACGTATTCATTCAGCGGACAAGCCGCGACATTCTGTTTGTCAGACTCAAAATTCTGGAATTTTCTACCAGACATGAAAGCTATCTTCACACGGGTATCAGTAATGAAATAACAATCTTCACAAGCAACCTGTGACGGCCAATTAATGCAGCCCTGCTAGGCACTCACGTCGCTCGATTAAAATAGTTGAAAAATACATGAATTAATTGAAGAATACTGTTTACATTCTTCTGACTTGTTTAATAGTATTCCAACTAACCATAGATGCATTCATGTTATCTTATTCGTGTAATCTTCTTAACAAGATCAATCTACAACATTTAAACAGAGTCTGTGGCATTTCGTTTCCCTGACAAAAAAAACTGCTGCGCCACGCGTAATCGTGATATCGTAAATATTTACTGAAATAGATCTGAAAAAAGTTTTGTTGGAATTGAAGTCACATAATTTGTCTGAGGTTGTTGCAAAACATCATGTAATTTGTAGCACCACGTGCTTCTGAAAGAAACTGCAGCAAACCCACCCCAGAGTGGGGAGTGTGGAAGACACACACCCAGGATGAACTACCCTGCCCACAACCCCAAAATAACCAGCATCATCCCCGCACCGTTTAATTACCTGCTTAGCAGCCGCTGCGCCCCGACCTTTGGCCGCTGGTTTTGTTTTGGGCTTTGCTGCAAACATGATGGTACATCCAACAGGCGGCAAGTTCGCCGCCAGGGGCCTCAGAAACTTGAACACGGGCTGTCAAGTGGGTCAGTCGGAGGAGAAACACGAGCGCCCGGGGCGCCACCTTCGCCCAACCGTCGCCTTGACGCAGTCGCACAGCGAGCGAGCGAGCGAACGCCCTTGCTCCTTTCCGGTCCGCTGATACTACCGCGGAAGGACCGGCCGCTCGGCCCCGCCTCGCCCTCCTGGCCTCAAGCCAAATGAAATAAAAAAAACAATGTGCAGGAAGGAGCTGCTGACGCAAAATGCTGGAGGCAGCATCCCTGGAAACTTCGTTGATTTCCATTGATGAAGTACACTTGCACGTTTTACAATGTCTCTTTTTAGTGTCACAAAACGTCCCAGACACAAATAATTATGAAATATGGACAAGTGCAGTTGTCAGTGTCTCACAGGGTGTTTTCGCGAACAGCAATGAGCGTTGTAAAATTAGCTAAGAAGAGTAATTTATAGTTTTAGATTATCCTTCGTTTCTTTTTCGGAAAATAGTACCTATTTATTATTTCAGAAAACCAAGGCGAAAGGGGAGGGCAAAGTTGAACGCAAATAACATTAAGAATGATCAAAGCCACATTTTGCCAGTCTGGAAACCTAGTTTTTATTTCTATTATTTATCCTCTAAAACGAAAAAAAGAGTAAAACATAATTCAGTGCGAGCAATGCTGAAAACTAAGAAAACAAAAATATTTTTTTCTCAAATAATTCTTTTAATATTTCTGAAAGAAATTAAAATAAATTATAAGAATTAAAAGATATTAAAAAAATGCTTTTTGAAGGTACATTCAATATTTGAGCATTACATACACAGAAAATAGATGCAGGAGTAGGCCATTCGGCCCTTCGAACCAGTATGTGATCATGGCTGATCATCCACAATTAGTACCCCTTTCCTGCCTTCTCCCCATATCCCTTGATACTGCTAGCCCGAAGAGCTCTATCTAACTCTTTTGAATGTATCCAGTGAATGGCAGTGAATCGGCCTCCACTACCTTCTGAGGCAGAGAATTCCAAAAGTTCACAACTCTCTGGGTGAAAAAGTTTTTCCTCATCTCAGTTCTAAATGGCCTACCCCTTACTCTTAAACTGTGGCCCCTGGTTCTGGACTCCAACATCAGGAACACGTTTCCTGCATCTAGTATGTCCAATCCCTTAATAATTTTATATGTTTCTATAATATCCCCTCTCATCCTTCTAAATTCCAGTGAATACAAGCCCAGTCGTTCCATTCTTTCATCGTATGACAGCCGCCACCCCGGGAATTAACCTCGTGAACCTATGCTGCACTCACTCAATAACTCAATGTCCTTCCTCATATTAGGGGATCAAAACTGCACACAATACTCCAGGTGTGGTCTCACCAGGGCCCTGTACAACTTTGCTCCTCTACTCAAAACCTCTCATTATGAAGGCTTTCTTCACTGCCAGCTGTGCCTGCATGCTTACTTTCAGTGACTGATGTACAAGGACGCTCAGGCATCATTGCACTTCCCCTTTTCCTAATCTGACACCATTCAGATAATAATCTGCCTTCTTGTTCTTACCACCAAAGTGAGTAACCTCACATTTATCCATATTATACTGCATCTGCCAACTCACCCAACCTATCCAAGTCATCCTGCATCCTCATTGCATCCTCTTCACAGTTCACACTGCCACCCAGCTTTGTATATTCTGCAACTTTGCTGTTATTTTTAATTCCTTCATCCAAATCATTAATATATATTGTAAATAGATGCAGTCCCAACACCGAGCCTTGCGGCACCCCACTAATCACTACCTGCCATTCTGAAAAGGACCAGTTAATTCCTACTCTTTGTTTCCTGTCTGCCAACCAATTCTCTATCCATGTCAATACCCTACCCCAGTACCATGTGCCCACTAATCTCCTGTGTGGTACCTTATCAAAGGCTTCTGAAAGTCCAGATACACTACATCCACTGGCTCTCCCTTATCAATTTAACTTGTTACATCCTCAAAAAATTCCACAAGATTAATCAAGCAAGATTTCCCCTTTGTAAATTTATGCTGAGTAGGACCATCCTATTACTCCTATCCAGCATTGAAACGAAGTATGACGTCCTGGTTCATTGGTTGGGGAAAGGACGTAGTATATTGCACAAGGTACATCACCTCCTTGAATGTTAATTTAAGACGTATCCAGTTGACACAGAGGTTGTTGGTGATATGGATAATGAGGAAAATTGTGGGAGGCCTCACCAGGATTTAGATCAGATGGAATGTTGAGCAGAGTATTTAAATTTAATCTCCACATGTGTGAGGTGATGTATTTTGGGAAGCCAAATTGAGGTGGGGTGTGTGTGAGATTTTGAGGAACAGAGGGTTTAGTCCACAGATAAATTGGGTGGTGAAGAAGGCCTATGGCCATGCTTGCCTTCATAGGTTTGGACATTGAGTGTAAAAGTTAGATGTTATTTTACAACCAAAAAACACTGGTTAGATTGCACAAAGAACTGTGTACAAATTTGATTGCCTCATTATACAAATGTTATGGTTGTGCAGGACAGAGTGCAGAGGAGATTCACCAGGATATTGCCTGAAACAGAGGACTACTGAAGGGGACAGATTGGCTTGGCTGGGTTTGTTTTGCCTTGAGCTGAGGAGACTGATTTGTGACCAAATAGAGGTAGATAAAATTAAGGCATAGAGGGTAAAGAGTCAGATTTATTTCATGCTTAGGATATCAAAATCAAAAGGGCATAGGTTTAAGACAAGATAAAGGAATTTAAAAAATCTTTGAGAGGAACATTTTATACTGAGAATGGTTAGTGTATTGAACTTGCTGCTAGAGGGGGTGGTGGAATCAGATAAAATCAGTTTCAGAAACATTTAGACAGGACCTTCAATAGATAAGGCATAGGACATGGACATAGTCTGAGCAAATGGGATTAGTGACTGAACAAAGGATGATTTGAGGGTAGCTGCCATGTTACATCATACTTTGATTATGTCAGAGTGCTTCTTGTGACATCTGCTTGTCATCTCTCACACTTTCGCCAATAATGTGCATCAACTCAGATCGTTGCCATATATACCAGGATACAATGATTTTTTGTTCCCACAAAGCTCAGAGTAAACAATATACATACAGTAATGATAATTACAACAGCAATGATGAGTGCAAAACAGCAACCTAGTGAGAGATTGCAGTGCAAAATCTGAGTGGAAAAGAATATTAAAGTACATAATAGAATAACTGAATGGTAGAATTAAGAGTATGTGGCAGCACCTCCAGGAATGAGTTGCGTAAAAGGCGATTGATTCAAGAATTGGATAGCACTGGTGAAGCAGCTGTTCTTGGTTATGGTTTTGAGCTCCTGTACCTTATCTCAAAAGGTAGAAGAGAGAAAAGGGAATGACCAGGGTGACAGCCACCCTTGACGATATGTCCAGTCTTTCTAATGCAATACACTGTAAATGTGGATGGGATGGAAGGAAGTGATGAACCTGTGATGAACTGGGCTGTGTTCACCATTATCTGTGGGCTTGAGTGAACAAGAGCAGAAGTTACAAGATACGGCAGCATTTAAATCTGAAGAGCAGGGTTTGGTTGGCTGTGGACATAATCATTAATCCCTCATCCTCTTGTTCCAAAGGATGGTAAAAATAGTTCTGGTTTACTCCATAATCATAAACTGGCCTAGAGACATGGATTAAAATGATACCTGGACTGAAAATTATACTGCAATCTCTCCAATACATACAGAATGGAGTACGATTTAAACCCATGTTTCTGTAACTTCTCCCCTTTATTTCCAGAATCTGGAGTACAAGATAAAGAATTATTTTCCTTTTTGTTTTGGGATAATAATAATAACCTACATGTGATCTCCAAGTCCTCCATATCTCTCATGATATCTACTACTCAAAGTTCTCTGTTCCATTACGAGTCAAAGTAGATAACATCATTGTAGAAACAGGAAACTGCAGCTACTGGTTCACCAAGGAACGACACAAAATTCTGGAGTGATTCAGCGGGTCAGGCAGCATCCCTGGAAAACATGGTTAGGTGACATTTCAGGTTGGAACCCTTCTTCAGGGTTCCATGTTCTCCAGGGATGCTGCCTGACCCACTGAGTTACTCCAACACTTTGTCTTTCCTTGATAACACCATTCTTGTTTACTCCAAACTCCACTTGTCTTATTTTTATTCATTTGCATATTCTAATTGAAAACTCGGCTGCGGTTGATTATGTGTTGGATGAAAGGTAATGTGGAAATGGGGAGAAGGTAACACAGACATCTTGTACTCAAAATAAATGTGTTAGGTAGGGATTGAAACTCATTCACTAACTGTTGGCACTGCCCTGTTTATTTGGACTATTCAGTGGTGTTCCCTTAGGAGATTGGCAGTCTTCCATTCATGTTGTCTGCAACTTGTATAATTGCCAGTTACACAAATATGCCATTTACTGAGGTTTCATGCTGACTAAAGATAGCAGCTTACATACAAGTTTGTTTTTTTTTAAACCAAAAAGTAGATTGTGTTGATTGTCTTGTTTCCCAGTGGGAATTTTCTATTAGGCATTTTTAAAGATTTTCACATTAAGTAATTGTTTGTTGGCTTTGGACAGCACAATTGATAAAACCCTCCCTGCTTCTAGAACCCCTCACTCATTTGAAAACCTCTTTATGGGCACGATTGCCATCAACCATGTAAGATTGAACGACTAAACTTTACAGTCAACAAATGAACTCCAAAGGCAATAATGTGGTAGAGGAATATTGAAAGAAAATGTTCATTTTTTTTGATTACTCACTCTTGGCATAGCCAAAATAAAAATTAAATAACCAAATCAGACCGTGCTGTTTTCACACTGCATTAGGAATTTGTTCAGGACAAGCCACATGTCTATTTGGTTAAAGAATAGTGGCAAGTAAATATAGTGAAACAAAATGTATTCTTATCTGAAAGATAAATTTTAATATTTGTAGCCTTATAACTTAATGAATAATTACAAAAAGCAAATTTGAAGTTTATTTATTAAACAGCTTAAAATAAATTAGCCAAAACAGTTTCAGAAAGCAGTTTCAAAAAACCTAAATTTGTTAAAATGGTGATATTAGTTAAGAATTAGCATTAAGATAGCAACATTCATTTCATCACTGAATATTTACGTTATAATTAGTCCTCTTTTAAAGCATACATTACATCATCCTGGCTAACATTCAATCGAACTCGCAAATGAAGATCATTTTTACTAGATTCAACTAGTAGGAGTCGACAAGCCCCAAGTCTTGTACAAACCAACATAGTTTCAGAGATTGTTGGAGGCTGCAGTCCTTCTAACCTACATAGTCCAATATGCTGTTGGTAGATCTGCAAAAAATAGTAAAGGGAACAAGGTTATAAAATATTCTGTGCTTTCAACATTGTCAATCTGCTCTACCTTGTACAAACCAGGATGGTTTGTGGGGAGGTTAGAAAGATAAAACACAAATTTTCCAACAGCGTTATCTAGGCTTTAAATTTAAATTTCAGTCCACCAATATTCTTCATAAGAGTATTATACAAAACTAGACCAAGTGGGATCCGTTGGGTCCCGTCCCCTCAATGCATGTTTGCAGGGGGGGAGGGGGGCTGCGGCGTCACACACTAACCACCCCACACATACACACACTAACCATCCCCCTTGATATTATATTAATATTATTCATTCGCTCCTTTTACCCCATCCCCGCCCTATCCACACGCATCGCCCCCAACTCGCAAGTGCGGCTAGAGGGAGAGGGGCAAAGAGAGCGAGAGAGAGAAAGAGAGGGCACAGAGAGAGAGTGGGGGAGGAGGAGGGGGAGGGGAGAGAGGCGCAGAGAGATAGAGGATACCTTTACATATATGGTCGACTGTATTGTTTTGCTCCTTTCCATTCATGTTTTCTTTTAAACAAGCTCAAACATTTCTCAGCATGTATTGTGTATCAAATTTTAAACAAGGTGTTTTATAATCACCTGTTGAAATGTTGCTTCTTCTAAACCGAGCCTTCGGAATTCGGCAAGCACTGCTTTTATAAAAAATTGTTCCTGGACGGATGCATGCCTGTGATGCAAATAGCAGCATATTAAATAAAAGAAATGGCACCTTTTTATTTGGATCTAATTCTCAAATCAATATCGAATCTTTCAACTAAATAAGAGTGTTATAGATTATTACTGTAACTTGGAACACATTTATAACAATTATCATAGCTGCAGAAACTCCACACACCTCCATTGTGACAATTTTTATAAAACAGCCTAACCATCAGGTTTGAAATGGCATTTTGTTTTTGTTCTGGGATAGAAAATTATTGTATTCAGTTTATCCATAATTCCTTTACATTCTCAGACAAAGTATAAAGGACAGTGGTTGAGCTCGAGAGTAACAAGAACATAATTTATTCAATGCCATTAGCATCTTTAGGAATTTCATAGGCAGATTTTGATACCTACTCGGATATGAAATAATTAGATCAAGTGACCAAAATCTGGTGAAAAGGGTAGCGTTTAAATATCTTAGACAGAGGAAAAACTTACATTTACATTCAGAACAGTAGCTCTGAAAACATGTTGCAAACATGTTCTTTTGAAGTACAATCATTTTCACAATGTAGAGATTGAACAATAGGTTCAGGCAACCCCCTGCCAAAGTTCTTTCCTGCACAGGCATTAATAATGCAGTCTGATGGCTGAACTTACTCAGAACAAGTTAGGAAAGGGCCTCATGATAAAACCACAAATAAAAAACAAAATATTTCAACTTAACTACAGAGAGCAAAGATAAAAATAAGAAATGTAATGATTGACCTTATAGCATTTATGTATGGAGAAGAAAACATTTCATCAAGAGCTTGTAATATATGAGGCATTCCTACAAGGCTGGATGCAGGTTTCTGATTCTCTGAATATTCACATATTTCAGCAGCTCTTCTGCAAATGTCTAGAGCACGTCTTGCATCACCAGACAGAGCTGCTACCTGTAAAACAAAGAGAGTTACAAATTTTCCCATTGTAATATTCAAATCAAATAAGGTGCCTTTTTTTCTTCCAACAATTTTTGTTGATTTTTATTACTCTGTCACCCTATCCCCACTATCTCCATTGATGACTCGGAAAGTTAAAAAAAAAACATTGTAACTTTGCATATATTCATTACCTTCCAATTTTATTTAACTAGATGTCACTCACCTTTCTACCCACTAGCTGAATTGCATCATTCTCAAAAGCCTTCAATCGGTTGAGTCTGGAAGAAATGATTTGCTGCAACTGTTTGTAGCTGTACGGTTGAAAGGACATTCTGGTCAGTCCCTATATTTGAAATAAAATGTAATCAATTACACCCATCAAACTGATTTTCACATTAAAAGTACATTAAAAAATGGTGTAATCCCAACCATTAATGAAGTTTAATTTATATCTGTAAAAGGAAGCAAACCAAGGAAGAGCCCATTTATTTGCAAATGATGATTGAATTCACAATTGCTTAAATATTTTGCATTGAAGCATTTATTACTTTTCTTTCTATAATGATATTTACTCACCAGCCTGCTTGCAACTCGGTTCATCATGATCCTCTCTGGCAGATCCATTGTATTAGCTACTGCCAAAACCACTAATTTTGCCTGCCTCCGTGTGGGCCAGTCAAACAGATTGTACATAATGTTCTGTTTCCGAGTCCACAAAAGATCGAGCTAAGAGGAACACAAAATGAACAGTTGGCTTGTGGTATTAAGTGACAAGTGAGGTCACATTCAGTAAGGAATTGGTTTCCCCATGACCACATCTTCCAGTCCACCAGTTTCCAAGTACAAAGATCATTCTACATAATTTCCACCATCTTCAATAAGATACCACCAAGGAACACAACATCCTGTTCCTTTTCAGCAATCCGAAGGAACAATTTTTGTCAGTCTAAAAGGGACCCAAACCGAAAAGCCACCTTTCCTTGTTCTCCAGGGATGCTGACCTGCTGAGTTAGCCTAGCACTGTGTGTCTTTAAAAAATATATATAAACCAGCATCCGCAGTTCCTGGTTTCTACATTCTTGGCACAACTCCCAGTTCGCTCTACATCGAAAGACGCTTTTGAATGCAAATGCAGAAGATCCTCACCTCGTCAACCAGTAACACTGTGGACTCCCTTTTTGGCGCTGGTGTACCAAATCGCTTCTCCAGTAATGCAGCAGCATGGTCTGCAGTGGCTTTCTGCCCTGTCAATAACTATCAAAAGGAGGATAAAACTGCAATATCTGCTTACAAAGATAGAATACATTCCATTTATCAATTCTTTAAATAGAACTACAGGTAGATAGAAAGAACAGTTCTCTTCAGATGGTTGAAGAAAAATGTTGGGATAAACAGCAAAATAACTTTTTTGTAATGTGGAAACTTTCATACACCTAACAAAGTACATCTTGGGATCAATACTTCAATAATACTGCAAAATACTCCTTCAGTAATGCTTGCGAGTTTCTTTTCATGGGGTTAAAACACAACCTTCTGGTTTGGAATTTTTGCGACTAATTTACAGAATAAGACGTATTTATGTCTTACACAGTCTGATATTTTTAAAATTGTCTTATGATGGGAGTGAACATTGCATGTTCAGCCTCTCATGGAAACTGAAATATCCTGATCATTGCAGCCAATTCAGATGGTTGGGGTTTTTAATTTCCACTTCTGATGTTCAGTATTCTTACCTTTTGCATCATAGTGAGGGATGTTTGGTTATCAAAGATGCCGCCTGACAGATGGGATGATAAGGAGCTATCTGTCTATGCAGAAGATTCACAGGCAATTCCTGTGTGCAGGAGGGTGGAGTGTCATTTGGGAGGTGGCTGTAAGTTGATAAATGATATTGGGAAAAACTAGATACTATATTCTTTCCAAAATACCCTTTTATCAAAAGAGATCAGAGCATTTTCATTTATAGAACACCTTTCCAGATTGAGGCACTGTATTTGAATTTTCCAAAGGCCATCAGATATTATTAAAAATAATTACTGTGTAGGTGTGGAATCAGGATAGATTACTAGACAAAAAATAGAATAGGAAAAATGTGTTATTTTCATTCAGAAAAGCGTCACTAAAACAGATTTTCTGTAATCTTTTAAAATACCGAGGAGGCACAAGGAAAAGGTTGACCTATTCCTGCACAATAAATATTGCCTGCAAAATAATGGGCCATTCATAGAATGAGAAACATTACATATAATTAGTGATTCTCTCTTCAGACTCAATGCATTTGTTATTAAGCTTAACAATACGGATTACACATTGGTCCGAAAATTAAATGTTTACCTTCAATATTTGTACGTAGCATTGGTGAGGGTCTGTAAGCTTCATTCCATTAATTTCTATATACTGGAAGGACGGGAGGTTTCCTGATTTGCTGCATGCTGAAGACATCTCATCACCTCATGTACTGTTGCAGTTTTTCCTGTTCCTGGCACTCCAGAAATATACATACATCTGCGAAGGTTCAAATTTATTAACACATTTTCCCGATCCATAAAACGGAACCACCAAACTGGATATCAAATAAATTGAAATTCTGAGCTGTTGTGCAACATATTAATATGTGCAATACATCATATTAGCTATCCTCTAGTATCTCAACTATAGCAAACAAAGATGCAAACATTCTCTTCAGTACCCAGCAATTTGCTCCTGTGCTTCATTAGCATCCTAGGATAGATCCCATTAGCCCCATGGATTTATTGACCCCAATGTGGTCCAATATTTCCTCCTTCCTAATATAGATGTGCTCCATAACATCAGCATACCCATCCCTTAATTCACCTCATCCTTCACCCCGGCAAATACCAATGATGTGTATTCATTTAGGATTTTGCTCATATCCCCTGGTTCCATACATAGATTACCTCTCTGTTCCCCTAGGGAACTCATTTCTTCCTTAGTTACTCATCTGCTTCTAATATCCTCATGAATGGTTTTAGGATTCTTCTAAATCCTACTTGCCAAAGTTGCTGTCATCCTAACTTATTCTTAGGAAGCATCAAGTGACTCAATTGATAATCTTTCCTACATCTGACATACTTCCTTATTTTTCCTTGATCAAACCTTTAATATCCTTCGTTAACCAGAGTTCCCAAAACGTACTATTTTGCCTCTTACCCTTTCATGGGCATGCTGACTCTAAACTATTTTCTATTCAGTATGTAGAAACCGCGGTGCAGTAGTTAAGGTACTGGATTACTAATTCAGAACAATACATCGGAAGGATCCAAGGACTTTATGTGCTGGAATCAAACACAATCGCTGCTCATTCCCCACACGGTAGTAATTGTAAATATTGGGGGATTTCGCCAAAATTTGGAGAAGTTCCACAAACCAGAATAGCACCACGCCAACACAGTCACTCAAAATGATTCATGTCTGTTTTGTCAACATGCCCAATTATATCTTGTTTGATCAGCAGGATAGATTACCAGAGAACATAATAAACAATGGACATCCTGGAGAATGTGGTCCCCAATGCCAGCTGAAGTCTCATGGTGCCAGGCCAAATATTGGCAAAGAAACTTCCTGCCAATTACCACCAAGCACCCATTCTCATCTGATTAATTGGTCCTACTCCGTTTGGATGAAGAACAACAAATATTTCTGCATTTTGGATTAAAATATTCACAACAACAGGCAAAACCCCAAAGCCTATAACTGCCAGATTGGTACAGGGGCAGGAAATGAGAGAACCAAAATAAGGGGAAGGTAGGAAACCCAGCCCCGACGTCGGACTTACATCACCCCGGGGAGCGGGCCTGAACATCGGGCTGCCCGTAGCGGCGACTGCGGAGGGCTCGGGGAGGCCCCGACCACGGGTGAACATTGGTGAACATTAGAGGAAGAGGACTGACTTTGGTGCCTTGCCTCACAGTGGGAAACTGATTCTGTTGTGTGGGGATGTTTTATGTTGAATTCTATCAACTATCTTATGTTTTTTATTTTTTACTGTATGGCTGTATGGTGATTACTTTTCACTGTGCCAACTGGCACATGTGACAAATAAATGTATCTTGTAGTAAATGTTCCATACCCTCCAGTACCATCAATAAGTTTGCTCTCCACAAAATTGTAAATGTCTTGAAACTCTTGCTCTCTGCAGGGTAGAGACTCTGGGACTGCAGACACGTGCAACCTTAAAATAAAGCAATCAAATTAGAAAAAAAACCAATAAGCGCATAACAAATGGTCTTAATTTTCATAAGGCGACAATGCAAGAATTAGGAATTGACCAGCTATCTCTTCTGACACCCATGGCTGGAATATTTTAACACTTAATTACATATCACAACAGCTCTGCTCAATATTTTAAAAAGCGTCTTCATTTTAGCATCTGGGATTGAATGATTATGGATTATAAAGGCAACTAAAGGGTAGAAAATGTATTGAAATATTTTGTTAGCCACATCACAGTAAATATACAACATGTTGGGTAGGTCCCAGGGGGAATGTCATAGAGCAGAGGGATTTTGAAGTAAGTGCATAGTTCCCCAACTTTGGCAGGTTGTTCTCTCCCCTTTCCTGAGCTCTCTGACTCAATCACAGGAGTCAGACTGACATCTACTACAATCTCACTAATCCCCACGGATCCCTTGACGACACCTCCTCCAACACTGTCTCTTGCAAGGGACGCATCCCTCACTCTGAAATTTCTTTGCATGCTCCACAGTTGAGAAAGAGGATCTGCTCCCAAGATGATAGAACACTTTCCTTTGCACTCCAGGCCATCCCTTTTAGATGGTTTAAGATGGCTAGCTTGTAACTGAAATTATTTAATCATTTAATTCTATTTCAAGTAAGACCCTCTAAAATCACTTTCCCCTGCTTCTCTACCCCAATGCACATATTTCTCCCACCATCTCCACTCTTGTTCACCTGCTCCTTTCCCCCTCCACTGTATGATCATCATCCTTCCCCGAGTCCCATTATTTATATTTTATCCCCCTTTTTAATTCCACCCCCCTCCCCCCCACGCCCTCCATCCTTATCCTTTCCTCTGGCTTTACGTTCATTCCTCCACTTCTTTCCATGTAACACCTATAGTCTCATTTTCAGCTCCAGCCATTGTCTCTTTTGCCACCCATCTGCCAACCAATCCACCCCTCCACACCTGTATCCACTGATCACTTACCAAGCCTTGACCCACCCCCCACCTCTATTTTCCAGTTTTTCTCCCCCCTAATCCCCAGACTGAAAAAGGGTACCGAACCAAAATGTTGCCTCTCCATTCCCTTCATAGTTGCTGCCTGACCCACTGTGTTCCACCAGCACTTTGTTTTTGGCTCAAGATTCCATCATCTGCAGTTTCCCCATATCCAAGTAGTTTTTTTTTGTTGTTTTTTTATATAAGAGTTCCAATCTTGGACCACCTTGTATTTTTGCAAAGCCTTATTCCTCTAAAGATATTAACAAAAATACTTGTACTCCTTACCTTGCCCTGGCTTCCTCTAACACACTGACTGGCTTTTTAGCCAGTTGGCTTCTCCTTGGAATATAAGGACTTGGATGGGAGGGTGTCCGTGGAGTTCCAGGTGTTCTTGTTCCAGACTAACAATTGTTTTAGAAGGGAAATAAAAATAATCCAAAATGAACAAATCTTCAGATGCAATTGTGGACAGCTTTACTACTCACTTGAATATGTGACCATTTGTGCATTTAAAACACCAATAATATATTAACTGCAATAATTTGCGATAAAGATGAAAATTATTTTTCATCTTGAGGAGCATTGCTTTGTTAAACAAAGTACCTAGTGCAGGTTAAGGTGGATTTCACCAAAGCTTTCAAAAAAAATAAGACTTTAAAAAATATTAATTGTGAATGTGGTTAATAGAAATTTTTTTTTAACTGCTCTGCACATCCCAGAGCAGTTATACAAAATCAAAGTCATATGAATAGCCACTTTGATTAAAAATGAATTACAATAACCCTTTTGAGAAGCACTGCACGCATTCCTCCTTAAACAGTTGGGATGAGGCTTTTTGGGAACTCAGTTGACGATAATTAACTGCAACACACATTACTAAAGGTAACAATTTATTTACTTTTATTTAATTTGAAAAGAATTCAAGATAAAATTAATATAGTCAAGATATGCCCGGTACCTGCTCGTTTGGTCTTTCATTGTAACATACCCGTTTTGCCGATGTCTTTTCAGATAACTTTGCTGTGGACTTTGATATTTTCTTTGCACATTTCCTCCTGAATTCTGAATCATCATCATCATCATCATCTTGCTCCTCGTCCGCACTGCTGCTTTCACTGCTTTTCTCATGGTCTAAAATGAATTCATCAGATCCTTCATCATCCTGGTCACTTCTATAAACAAATTTTAAGATATTTGACTACAAATACATTTGCTAAACAGAAACACCTTTCTCCATTGATGAAACTTATTTTGCAATATTAAGTGCTCAGAGGTTAGGAGTAGAAATACATGAAGTAATAACTCCTTCAAAAAGAAAAATAATGATATACACATACTTTAAATTAATCAAGGATTAAAGAATGCACATTGTGCTAAAGCTGCAGAGATCAGTAATAATTATATACCAGATAAAGTCCTTACTATCATATACATTATAAATTGGCATCCAAGGAAATCCACAAATATTATGAATATGCAATAAAGATGAACAGAAAGTACACAGCGACAGGTAAAAAAGTAATTAGTTTAAGACCAGTGTGATTTCATACTCCATTAAAGTAGCTCTTAACTTCTATTATCGTCCTTGTCCATTTTTGCGATACAAATTACAACATCACATGCTTTTAATAGATTAGAGCTTCAGAAATAATTTGAGTTTATGATGGAATCCTATTATTACATTGAAACTTTAGATTTACTAGAACAGTGAATGGATGGCTTAAAATTAACAAGTCAAATATGACAATTGCCTTATGGTTTTGAAAATGAACTACACTTCATTGAGAAATCAAGATCACCATCAATGTTGTAAAGCATATACAGCAATTCATTTTGACATGGAAAGGGAATCTCGATCAAGATCAGGAAATCTTACTCATAGTAATCCTTATTGTCAGACTTGCGACGAGACCTTGGATTATCTTGAATATTGTCCATCTGGCATTTCATTCTTTTCGATCTGTAATAATAGATGTACAGGTATGTAGGTTAATTGGCTTAGTAAATGTAAAAATTTTCCCTAGTAGGTATGGAATAGTGTTAATGTGCGGGGATCGCTGGTTGGCACAGAGCAGGTGGACCGAAAGGGCCTCGTTTCCGTGCTGTATTTCTAAACTAAACTAAAGTAAGACAAGACTATCATAGACTATTTGGGACCAAATAAAAATGGGATTGATGTGGAATATGTGTAAATGGGTGCTTGATGGTCAATGTGGATTTAGAGGGCCAAAAAGGCCCATTATCTTGTTGTAGATAAGACAACCTTGGTGTACTATTCTATGAATCTACTGTAAAACGTGTAGTAATTGTCAGAATCTGTAAGAAAACTTGTGTTCCTGCTCTAGATTTACAATAGTCATGTTAGGAGAGTTGCACTACTAGCTTCTGGTGCTGAAATTTCTTCATTCTGTGTCAATAGGTGTTGTTTTTCTTGTTGATTGGTCAAGCTATTAATATTGGCCAGAACCGGCCTCTCAGAAGATAATTTAAAAGGATTGGCCACAGATCATAATCAGCGGATGGCCTCATTATCTATTGAGGTGCACATTGTTAAACGCAGAGAGTTTGGCAAATTAACAATATGATGCTATAATTGCTTCTATTATCAATAGACCTTGATCTGTAATCCTAAACCACTATTTTCTTCTTGCTGGTGCACTCTTGCATCTGCACAAAAACGCAAAATATTACACACCATCCTTTGGTGAAAACACTATTTTTAAACTGACAATTTATTATAGACTTTCGAATTATAATAGGAAGCCAGAAACTAGCAACTGGTTTGCAACATGCATTCCAGTAAGAAAATTCTAAACAAATATGAATAGACATTAATCTGTGACCAGAATTTCAAATATAGGACAGCAAGCACTATTCAGCCAAGATCACTTGTATGGGAATGGCAAAAACTGCTTGTTGAAGCTAATGGAATAGGAGATAAAAAGGTTAGGATCAAAGCAGACATCTTTACTAATAAAACATAATGTTAGAAATATCCACGCAGCACCAGTGGAAAGAAAAATATTTCAGGTTAAATAACCTTAGAAACTGAAACACTACTCCGAATGCAGTCCGTAACCCGAAATCATCCAGCTCGCAGGCATATATATTTTTTCTGTAATCATCAGGCTCGCAGACTTCCATCATCCCCGGTACCTCCCGCGCCCGAGGCCGCAGCATCCAGGCGTGGTGACACAAGGAGGCCTAAGTTGGCGGCCGCAATAGCGGAGCCGCAGAGCACGGCCGAGCGCTGAAATCTGGCTGTACCGCATCCTGCGCAAAGCCGCCGGCACTGCCGCACACTTTCTGTGACTGGGCTTTACTGTCGGGATCGGAGTTGTCAATAGGCCGGGGACGAGTGAGTGTGAGTATTTGAGCAACTGCCTTCAGGACAGAGCCAAGGCAATGGTCCGTAGGTCAGCCATGTTCGTGAGCACCCATAACTAGGGGCCAGTGCTCCGGGTGACGTCCTCGAAGCTGCGGGATCTATGTGAACACGCGATTTATTGCCTGCCATCCGGGGCGGGATCCATGTGCACACGTGATAGATGTGGCCCGCCATCTGCTCACAGACATGCGTCCTAGCCCCTATGCAGAACAAGGTTGTCAACCCCTGCTCTAAAGGAACAAATATGAAACTATGGTTTAATTTGTTGCACGTCAGTGCACATTTTTCAACCCACTCACAAAATAACTCTACGCCATAAAGATCAATATATATAGCGCATCCTAGAGCAACAAGCAATCTGCTGGAGAAACTCGGTAGATTGAACAGCATCTCAGGAGGCTCCAGAGTAGCTTGACCCCCCTATGTTCCTCCAGATTTTAGCAAATGCAGTCTTGTGCCTCCAGACTGTGCAACTTACCCTTTGATATCAATTTATCCATTATTTCCGGGTGGACGAGATTTGCTGAATCATTCTTGAATTATCCTTTCCTCTGGCATTACATTTCATTCCTCCACTTCTTTCCATGTAACACCTTTAGTCTCATTTTCAGCTCCAGCCATTGTCTCTTTCGCCACCCATCTGCCAACCAATCCACCCCTCCCCACCATCATCCACATATCACTTACCAAGCCTTGACCCACCCACCACCTCTATTTTCCAGTTTTCTCCCACCTAATCCATAGACTGAAAAAGGGTACGGACCCAAAATGTTGCCTGTCCATTCCCTTCACAGATGCTGCCTGACCTGCTGAGCTCCACCTGCACTTTGTTTTTGGCTCAAGATTCCATCATCTGCAGTTTCCCATCTATCTCTTATTATTATCTATCTATCTATCTATTTATATATTTATTATACTAAAACTCTTCCCGTTGTTCTTCTTCTGTCTGTGTGGGCTAGGGTTGTGTCAGCTTTCTGTCAATCTCCTTAATTCCAACTTCCTCCAAACGCTAGGCCACAGCCTTCCCATTTTCACACATGCTACAGACATTTTTCCCGCGGACGCGATAAATATCTTCCCATCGCATTTCAACCTATATTTCCCAAGTTACTAATCTTTTAAAAACAGTTTCAAAATATTAATGTTTTTCAAGCTGTCATTTTGAAGGAAAAAATCCCGACTAACGTCACAATCCATTCGCATGCTCCGTGCGTGAATGGATTAGGCAGGGGATGGGGGATAAGGAGCTAATTAAAGCATTAATTGAAATTAAAGAAATCAACGTTCAAATCCTGGGTTGTAAGCTGCTCATAGGTGCTGTTCCTCCAATTTGCGTTTGGCCTCACACTGACAGTGGAGCTGGGCCGGGCCAAAAAGGTCAGTTTTGGAATGGGAAGGGGAGTTAATTCATTGACCTACTCCATTATAATACATTTGACATCAACATTTGTAAAAGTCCCAGAACCTGACTGCTGTTAGATAAAGCTCCCAGGTTTAATATATTTAGATGAACAGTCTGCAGACTTAAATTTGGATTTGTGTTATGATTATAAAATAAACAATGGAAACTCAGTTTGAAGAGAACCATAGACCAGTTTCCAGAATATGATGGAAGCAAGCAGATGGGGAACTGATCTCTTGCTTCCTTGCAGCACCATCCACCTTTGACGCTGGGGAGTCCAAGTGCCCCATGGTCACTTTGTGCCAAAGCCACTCATTTATTACAACATTGGATATTTTCCAAATTGGAATTGTCAGATTTGCTCCACAGGTCAATGTTCCTGATCAGTAAACTATATGCTTGACATTGCAGGAACCAGAGAGAGGTGTTCAATTCCCTCTAAGGCATCTGTTGGATTTAAATCTAACTAACTAAATAAATCTGAAGGGTCTTGATCCCAAATGTCACTTAACCACGTCTTCCAGAGACGCTATCTGACCCACTGAGTTGCAACACCTTGTGTCTTTTTTTGGTAAACCAGCATCTGCAGTTCCTTCTGTCTCTCTCTAAATTAAATAGCAATTAATATCAATTTTACTTCGGAGTCACGTGAGTGACTACGTGAAGAACCCGCCTCACGCTGGCAAACGGCTTTACGTCGACGCTGACGGCGGAAGGAGGAGCTGCAGTAAGGAGCAGCTCCTCGCAGCGGTCGGAACGGCCCCGCAGGTAAGTGCAGCAAAGTCGGGATGTTTTTTAGCGTACGCTGGGTAGGTCCAGCAGTAAAAGTAAAGTAAAATAAAAGAGTCACGTTAAAGTGCTGTTTAGCACAGATTAATGAAGGAGAAATCGGCAAAGAAAATTCGCGGGTAAAAAGAGCTTCCCGGGGTGAAAATAAAAATACGGGAAAAAAAGCTAGTGCGGATCCGGTTCCGATACCGGTGGCCGCTGATATACCCGTTAGCGAGTTCTAGATTCTCCAAAAGTTATATACCACGGAGAGAGAAATGCACCTAAAAAAGTAAAATAAATCTCGAGAGGCCCGTGGTTCTGATGATTTGATACTGAAAGTCCTCCAGATAATTAAACTATGTAGGAACTAATAATGGGAGCATATGGAGAAAGTTCTCCAAAAAATTATGAGACTAGGGTCACAGTACCCAGAAGGTTCCCAAAAAAGCCCTGAGGGTTTTAATTTATTCTGAATATGGCTGTGGGCCTAATTGGGAGTTGGAACTCCGGACCCAGGATTTGGGCCGAAGGAAGTCTCATGGGATGGAATCCCAATTGATTTAGGGCTGCAGAAGACAGACCCTGCTGATGGTGATTTGCATTGAAAGCACACCAAAAATAAAAGAAAGGCCAAATGTGCCTGGATAGCAAAAGAATTTGCTATATATGAAGGAAGTGGTGAGGTTATGGAAGGAAAACCTAGCTAAGCTACCAACATTAATATATGGTATCTCACCAACTTCAATGATTCTGTGATGATTGAAACATCAGAATTAATAAACGCACAGGAAATTGTGCCTCATTGGAAGTGCCTACGGTTTATCCGTTGATATGGGCATCCATGACCCCAAATATGAGAGCTCAAGAAGTGAGGTTCAAAAATCCCACAAATTATTCTGCTGCCATTATTGGCTTTTGGGGGAGATGGATAAGTTTAAAAAAAGAGGGCCTATTGTGCAATTCTTTCTATTGAAATTATTGTATGAGGAAAATGGCCTATTCGGCCCATATTTCACCCAATGGTTTGCAAGCCTGTGTCGAGCAAGTGGTGTTCATAGCTCCTGGTTATCTATTTGGAGTAAATCTGCCTAAATTATTAAAATTGGATGAAGATAGCGAAAACATTTTAGCTGCATGAAACCATCGTCTTAGGACAAAAAAAGGTATTTTTCGTCCCAGAAGGGGATTTGATTTTGGGAAATAGAGGCAGAAATATGTCCAAGGAAACATTATTGTACTGTACAGCCCAATACTTAACCCGTATTCGGGGAAAGGAGACCACCACGCTCATATGGAGAGGTATTAAAGACTTGTTCTATCCTTAAAGAAACTGCGGATTAATCTCCAGTTGGAGGGAGATTACAAAAGTTTTTATAAAGACTGGCTTACTATTACTTCTGATCGGTTTATTTTTTACAAGCAGTTTTCTGGAGCCCACTATTACATTTAAAGAAGGGGTTAATCCTCCAGTACAGATAAACCTGCCTATGCTTTCGTGTTTACTGCAATTGGAAAAGCAGAGTTTAATGTGGAAATTGACAAATTATCTGAAAGGGGTTATTGAAAAAACTTATGAACACAGCATCAAATTGTGCCTATGATATTTCAAAAGACATAAAAAGAAGGGTGATTGCAGAATTATTCTGGATCTTACAGATCTAAATAAGTGGTAGAATATAAACTTTAAATGGAAACATTAAATACTGCAAGATATTTAATCAGCAGGTTTTATATGGCTACGATTGATTTGAAAAAATACGCCTATTATTCTGTACCAATACATCAGTTTCTGGAGGTACTTAAAATTTAATTGGCTGGGACAATTATGGCAGTTTAAAGCTTTGCCAAATGGATTGAGTTCAGCTCCCAGGCTCTTTACTAAAACTGTTGAAACCAGTTTTAGCCACCCAATTAAAGAGTACAAAAAACACATATCGTATGGCTTATCTCGATGACATTCTAATCATTATGGCAATCAAGAGTCAGCTGAGAATTAGTTTCAGTACAACTTTAGTTAAAGCTAGGGTCCTTGATTCATCCAATTAAATCCCAGCTGCAGCCTCACAATCAATTAAACTATTTGGAGTTTGTAATTAACTCAGAAACTTATGTTAATTACTTTACCAACAAAGATAAAGTTGATGATTTTTTAGTGACTTGTTAATAAATCTCATTCACAAACTTATCCTTCCATCCGAGAAGTAGCAAAAACTATTGGTAAACTTAGTAGCAGCATTTCCTGCAGTAGAATTTGGTCCATACATTATCAAAATCTTCAAAAGGGACAAAATAAGAGCTCTCAAAGAGAGGGCAGGACACTTTGATAGGCCCTATGCAATTAACAAAAGAAGTTTTTGTTGGAATTACCATGGTGGGTTAAAAAATGTCCCACAAGCTGCTAAAAACATTCTGATTTAAACAGCCTGAAATTGTTTATATATAAGATAAATGCTAATAAAGGGCTAACTAACGGTAACATGGTAGAGGTGGTGGTGTGGTGGCGGTAAAACAGATTGGGCCTGGGGGGAGGGGTTAACCAGGCCTCCAGTTGGGGAGGTAGATGAAAGTCCAGAAGAAACGTTTCTTCAAACTTATGGTATTAACTATTTTTTGGGAGTGAGTTGGGTGCTTTCTATGGTGCTAAAGCATATTGCTGTTCAAAAAGGGTTACTCTTACATGTATTACTACAGTTAGACAATAAACGGCTGTTGCATATATTAATCACAATGGGGGAGAGTCAGATCAGTATCATGTGATTTGTCTTGGTCAATGAAATATGGCATTGGAGGTGTATTGATCGCCAAATTTTGGATTTCAGTTAAACTACATTCCAGGTAAAGACAATGTGGTGGCAGATAAAAGATCAAGGTTTTAATACAAACACAGAATGGTTGCTTAATCCAGCAATATTTAAGAATATTGTAACTCAATTTTGGTTTACCATAATTGATTTGTTTGCATCAAGGCTTAATCATTCAATTGCCTAAATATGTGTCTTGGGAACACGTCTCCTCCAGATGCAGTAGCAGTATAGATGGCTTTTTTCATTGAACTGGGGGAATATGTTCTTTTATGCTTTTCCACCTTTTGCTTTTGGTTCAGCAATGCTCTGAAGGAAATAGAACAAGATTCTGCCACAGGATTGTTGTCTGTAGTTCCAAAATTGGCCAACACAACCTTGGTTCCCATAATGGTGAAATATGATTAAAGAACCCATATATGTCAATTTCCTAACTGGTAGTGATATTTTGATTAATCCAGTAACCAAAGAAATTTTATCCATTATATGCATATATGAATTTTATTTAATCTGCAGGTTTTGACCCACCAGACCACTACAGGAGCTGCGATTGTCGGACAAAAACTATGGAAGTTATAGTCGCATCATGGCGAGATAACACACAAAAAAATATATGACACATATTAAGAAATGTGGAAAGAAATTTTGCACCACAGTCAGGCAAATATTTCCTATTGAACACTGTGAATATCTTGCATGTTGATATGTGATACTGTGTATATTGCATGAAAAATGTTATTGGAGATCCTTGCTAAATTGCATTTTTGTGCAACATTTTAAGTTTTACAGTGCATCTAAATATT
This sequence comes from Okamejei kenojei, assembly GCA_035221665.1. NCBI lineage: Eukaryota > Metazoa > Chordata > Chondrichthyes > Rajiformes > Rajidae > Okamejei > Okamejei kenojei. Next base: position 48,221,307 of record CM069140.1, read on the forward strand.
GCACGCAGTGCCTTATCATTCTTATTTTAGGGACTTATGTCAGACCAGAAATCAATTGGGATCACATCCACTTAATATCTAGATTCATGAAAGGAATCTTTAATATTAATCCACCCAAACCTATGATACACAGACGATTTGGGATGTGAGCATTGTACTTACCTTACTTAGACAGTGGACTCCAATTGAAGGATTGGTCATTGGAAAAATTAACACTTTCAAATTAATAATGTTAATATCATTGGTTTCAGCTCTCAAAGAGTTGCAAACTTTACAAATGTTGCGTTTAGACTGTATGCATGTGACTACAGATAACATTGTGTTCTATGTTTACGATCTGATCAAACAAAGCAGACCAGGGAGATCTGGAGCTAAGGTAACCTTTCAAGCTTATACTATTGATCCTACTTTTGTGTGTGGTTAAACATTTGAATCAATTATGTTAAAGTTACTGAAACTCTTCGAGAAATGAAAAAATCGTTAATGATTACGCATAAAAAGACACATACACAAAAGCTTCAGTTCAAACTATCTCAAAATGGTTGAAAAGGTGTTGCTTTTAGCAGGGAGTAGACACTGATGTGTTCAAATCTCACTCCACCAGGGCTGCAGCTACGTCCGCGGGCGAAGGTGCGGGACGTACCATCGAGCATTTTTTTAAAAAATCGCAGGGTGGAGTAAAAGAAGAAACTTTTTCAAAGTTCTACAATAAAACCTGTTCACACTATGACAAGCTTTGGCCACGCGGTGTTGGGATCAATATAGTCACCTTGCTTTGTTTACTATTGAATTACTTATAAACCAGTTATGTAGTCACTTATATCTTTTATCACTTGTAATCATTCCCCTCGGATATAAGGAGGGTTATTATATGTTCTTTAAACCATTAAAAAGTTAATTATGGAAAGAAACTAATATTAGTCTGGTTTCTCATGTATGTGTTTTACTTAGCCGGGACACTGTCGTACTGATTAAATTCTACGACATAAAAAACACAGAAAGCTTTAAAAATCTTCACGTAGTCATCTCACGTGATTCCGAAGTAAAATAGTAAGATTAAACGAGAACTTACCAGTTCAAAGTTTGATCGTTATTTTATGAGGAGTTACGATGAGGGATTACGTGCCCTCCACTCCCACCCTCATAAAATAAATGATCAATCTGTAGTTCTAAGTCTATTATGAGCCTTACTATGTTACTTTCGGTTATTTGGTGTCTGTGTTTTTCATGCCTCTGCTTTGAAGTATGCGTTTGCCAGCGTGAGGCGGGTTCTTCACGTAATCCCTCATCGTAACTCTCATAAAATAACGATCAAACTTTGAACTGGTAAGTTCTCGTTTAATCTTATATATTCTAATATTGATATATCGGGAGGGTGGGGGTGGGGGGGGTGATAGAGTGTGTGTGGTGTGTGTGTGTGTGTGTGTGTGTTGTGTGTGTGTGTGTGTGTGGTGTGTGTGTGTGTGTGGTGTGTGTGTGTGTGTGTGACGCTGCATGACGCCCCCCCCCCCCCCCCCCCCCCCCCCCCCCCCCCCGGCAAACCATGCGTTGACGGGATGGGACCAAACTTGGACTTTTTTTAAAGATTTCCAATTTTGGACCACCTTTTTGCAAGTCCTTGTTCCTCTAACGATATCAACAAAAATACTTGTACTCCTTACCTTGCTCTGGCTTCCTCTAACACATTGACTGGCTTGTTAGCCCGCTGGCTTCTCCTTGGAATATAAGGACTTGGATGGGAGGGTGTCCGTGGAGTTCCACATGCTCTTGCTCCAGGCTGACAATTGTTTTAGAAGCGAAATAAAAATAATCCCAAATAAACAAATCTTCAGATGCAATTGTGGACAGCTTTACTACTCACTTGAATATGTGACCATTTGTGCATTTAAAACATCAATAATATATTAACTGCAATAATGTGCGATAAAGATGAAAATAATTTTTCATCTTGAGGAGCATTGCTTTGTTAAACAAAGTATCTAGTGCTGGTAAAGCTATCAAAAAAATAACACAATCTAAAAATATTAATTGTGAATGGTTAATGAATAATATCATTTAACTGCTCTGCACTTCCCAGAGCAGTTATACAAAATCAAAGTCATATGAATAGCCGGGGGTTACACAAAAGGCTGGAGAAACTCAGCGGGTGCAGCAGCATCTAAGGAGCGAAGGAGATAGGCGACGTTTCGGGTCGAGACCCTTCTTCAGACTGGTCAGGGATCAGGGAAACGAGAGATATAGACGGTGATGTGGAGAGATAAGGAACAATGAGTGAAAGATATGCAAAAAAGTATCGGTGATAAAGGGAACAAGCCATTGTAAGCTGTTTGTGGTGTGAAAATGAGAAGCTGGTGCGACTGGGGTGGGGGAGGGAGATGAGATAGAGGGAATGCCAGGGCCCGAGGGCTGAGGGAGAGGTGGGAAGGGGGGGAGAGACAGCAAGGGTTAACAGAATTGAGAAAATTCAATATTCAAGCCCAAAGGATGCAGACTCCCCAAGCGGAATATGAGGAGCTGTTCCTCCAGCTTGCGGTGTTGCTCACTCTGGCCGTGGAGGAGGCCCATATGAATAGCCACTTTGATTAAAAAATGAATTACAATAACCCTTTTGGGAAGCACTGCATGCATTCCTACTTAAACAGTTGGGATGAGGCTGCTTGGGAACTCAGTTGACTATAATTAACTGCAACGCACATTACAAATGTTAACAATTTATTTACTTTTATTTAACATGAAAATAATTCAAGATAAAATTAATATAGTCGAGATATGCCCGGTACCTGCTCGTTAGGTCTTTAATTGTAACATACCCGTTTTGCCGATGTCTTTTCAGATAACTTTGCTGTGGACTTTGATATTTTCTTTGCACATTTCCTCCTGAATTCTGAATCATCATCATTATCATCATCATCTTGCTCCTCGTCCGCACTGCTGCTTTCACTGCTTTTCTCATGGTCTAAAATGAATTCATCAGATCCTTCATCATCCTGGTCACTTCTATAAACAAATTTTAAGATATTTGACTACAAATACATTTGCTAAACAGAAACACCTTTCGCCATTGATGAAACTTATTTTGCAATATTAAGTGCTCAGAGGTTAGGAGTAGAAATACATGAAGTAATAACTCCTTCAAAAATAAACATAATGACATACACATACTTTAAATTAATCAAGGATTAAAGAATGCACATTGTGCTAAAGCTGCAGAGAACAGAGTAATAACTATATACCAGATTTTGTTCATCTCTTCAGGAAAGCTAAACAAAAACAAGAGTGGGTAAAGTCCTTACTATCATATACGTTATAAATTGGCATCCAAGGAAATCTATACATATTATGAATATGCAATAAAGATGAACAGAAAGTACACAGAGACAGGTAAAAAAAGTAATTAGTTTAAGACCAGTGTGATTTCATACTCCATTAAAGTAGCTCTTAACTTCTAATATTATTGTCCTTGTCCATTTTTGCTATACATATCACATGCTTTTAATAGATTCCTAAATAATTTGAGTTTATGATGGAATCCTATTATTCCATTCAAACTTTAGATTTACTACAACAGTGAATGGATGGCTTAAAAATTAACAAGGCAAATATGAACAATGCCTTATGGTTTTGAAAATGAACTTCACTTCATTGAGAAATCAAGATCACTATCAATATTGTAGAGCATATACAGCAATTCATTTTGGCATGGAAAGGGAATCTCGATCAAGATCAGGAAATCTTACTCATAGTAATCTTTATTGTCAGACTTGCGACGAGACCTTGGAGTATCTTGAATATTGTCCATCTGGCTTTTCATTCTTTTTGATCTGTAATAATAATAGTATAAGTATGTAGGTTAATTGGCTTGGTAAATGTGAAGGTTGTCCATAGTAGGTATAGGATAGTGTTAATGTGCGAGGATCGCTGGTCGGAACGGACCCGGTGGGCCGGAAAGGGCCTGTTTCCGTGCTATATTTCTAAATTAAACTATTAAAGTAAGACAATACTATCATAGACTATTTGGGACCAAATAAAAATGGGATTGGTGTGGAATATGTGTAAATGGGTGGGTGCTTGATGGTCAATGTGGATTAAGAGGGCCAAAAAGGCCTATTATCTCGTTGTAGAAGAAGACATCCTTGTTGTACTATTCTATGACTCTACTGTAAAACGTGTAGTAATTGTCAGACTCTGGGAAAAAACGTGTTCCTGCTCTAGATTTACAAGTTAGAGTTGCACTACTTGCTACTGGTGCTGAAAATTCTTCATTCTGGATGTGTTGTTTTTCTTGTTGATTGGTCAAGTTATTAATACTGGTCAGAGCCGGACTCTCAGAAGATAATTTAAAAGGATTGGACATAGATCATAATCAGCGGATGGTGCGGCCTCATTATCTATTGAGGTGCACATTATTAAAAGCAGAGAGTTTGGCCAATGAACAATATGATGCTATTATTGCTTCTATTATCAATAGACCTTAATCTGTAATCCTAAACCACTATTTTCTTCTTGCTGGTGCACTCTTGCATCTACACAAAAACTCAAAATGTTACACACCATCCTTTGGTGAAAACACTATTTTTAAACTGACAATTTATTATAGACTTTCGAATTATAATAGGAAGCCAGAAACTTTCAACTGGTTTGCAACATGCATTCCAGTAAGAAAATTCTAAACAAATGTCAATAGACTTTAATCTGTGACCAGAATTTCAAATATAGGACGGCAAGCACTATTCAGCCAAAATCTCTTACATTGGAATGGCAAAAACTGCTTGTTGAAGCAATAGGAATAGGAGATAAAAAGGTTAAGGGCCTGTCCCACTTTCACGAGGTAATTCACAAATTCTCCAGAGCTTTCCCCTTGATTCAAATTCGCAGCATGTTCGTAACGAGTCCGTAGGAGTTCGTAGATATGTCCTAGCGGCTCGTTATGTTAGCCATAGGTATTCGTGACATTAGGTAAGTCGGGACGTTTTTTCCAGCCTGATAAAAATGTCCACGACTAAAAAAAATGGTTGGGATGAAATTGCAACTTTTTACTCGTAAGGAGGGCATCAAAATAGTCGTGGGAATCGCAGACATACTCGTAGGTGTTCGTGAACATAGTCGTGGAAGATCGTAGGAGTTCGTAGATTATCACGATCTTTATTTTTTTTTTAGGTCCTTTAAACGCGGCAGAGGTTTTGAATTACGTCGCGAAAGTGGGACAGACCCTTAAGGATCAAAGCAGAGATCTCCACATATGAAACATAATGTTAGAAATATCCATGCAGCATCAGTGGAAAGAAAAATATTATTGGTTAAATAACCTTCAAAACTGAAACGTTAAAATTGCTTTTCACTCAGCATCTTATCGCTGATATGAGTAGTTTCAGCATATTCTCCTCTTAAGGAACAAATATGAAATCTGGTTTAATTTGCTGCACGTCAATGCATATTTTCCTACTCACTCACTAAAGGAACTATGCCATAAAGGTCAATATTTAATGCATCCTAGAGCAACAAGCAATCTGCTGAGAAGCTCAGTAGATTGAACAGCATCTCAGGAGGCTCCAGAGTAGATTGACCCCCTATCTTCCAGATTTTAGCAAATGCAGTCTCGTGCCTCCAGACTATGCAACCTACCCTTTGATATCAATGATTTCTCCATTATTTCCGTGTGGACTCGAGTCTTGCTGAATCGTTCTTGAATTTTTAACAATGGGAGATAATTGCAAAGAAACAACTTGATTTTTCTTTGCCCTTCCATCGCGTACATGTGGTCTCGAGTCTTTCTGAATAGTTTTTGAAGTTTTAACATTGGGAGATAATTGCAAGGAGACAACTTGATTTTTCATTGCCCTTCTATTGTGTACATCACGTGAAATGGAATTATTTTCCTTCGTCTGTCCCTGTAATCCTTTAGAAGGTGAATGATTATCCGAAATGCCATTGAAATCTACTCTGCGTTTTACAGCCCGTGGCCTCTGCTCCACTTGATGACGTTTTCGAGAAGAAGCATCTTCTTCATCAGCATCATCATCATCAAAGAGTTCAGACAAAATATCCGCTTGCTTCCTTCTTGATAATTTCTTGAAATCTACAATATAAAATAAATATTTAAAATTACCTGCAATTTATAAAAGATCTTGTGGAATCCAGAAAAAAAAAACAGCAAGCTGGTTTGAAAGTCTACGTAAAAAGATTATTTCTTACGAGAAACAGGAGAACTATGTTCCCGAGATAAGTTCTAAATTATGAGGGCTAAGTATTTAACTCTTTCTTACAGCTGAACAAATTCTTACTTACCATTGTGCGAAGGAATCTTCATAAGCATGGAGTTACTGCTTTGCTCCTTTGTGATTTCAGTACTTTGGAAAGTGCATTTGGCAATCTTCTTGACAGAATCACTTTGAGACTTGCAATTAATATTTGGATAAGAATTCACATCATATTTCTGTGGGTGCCACGGTAAAGAATCCAGGCTTTTATGATCATAAAAAGGCTCAGATGAATTGATGGCCTTCCCAGAGAATGCATCTCCAGGTAGCTTGTTAAAACTCTTTCCATCCCAGTTCAATTTTACAAAGAGAGCATCATCGCCTGGCTGGGAAGGAGGAAATGGTTCATCTGGAGCAATTTGAATTACCTAAAAAATAGAAATACAATATTACTTTCATAACGATCAAATTTAAAAAATGATAAACATATTCATCAGTCCACACAGCATCCTTGGCAAGATAAATAAAATTACTATTTCACGTCAGCCAAAACCCAAGAATTCAAAAAAAACGAGTTAACACATTTTTCTTTTCACAGATGTATTGAGTATATCCAAAATGTTCCACCACTCTTAGATCAGCGATAAAGTATCAAAGCACAGAGCTATCGCTATTTGAAAAGCCCACGTACACACTTCCAAGGATCAACAATACATGATTGTGTCTTCTTGAATCATCAATGGAATGTTCCCCACAAGTCAAACATGGAAATGTTTACTGGGGCTTCTCAATTCACTGCACAAATAAAGCAGACCACCCCCTGTGAAGAAGTCTGTATTATAATCAGGCTGCATAGCAAACATCGCCTGTCCTGGACATGCAATGCCATTACTATCATAAGAACTTCCCGAGGGGCATATATGAGCAGGATATTTGATGCCCATTCACTGCACAAATAAAGCAGACCGTGGCCCTGTGAGAAGAAGTCTGCATTATAATCAGGCTAATGCTGACAAGTCAAGAGTGTTTAATTGTCATATGTGCCAACAGTAGAACAATGACATTGTAGCGGCGCCTGCTAGCGCATGCATATATCGAACCCGGCGTTCGGAAGCCGCGGTCACATGACTCGGAAGGGGCTGCTTGTTTCGCGCGGTTTTTCACCTATGCGCGTTAGTTTAGCACTGATCACTGTTGTGGGCAGACGTGTCTGTAGAACCTGTATACTGGATATCAAACTTTTGAATAAAGATCTGTTTAAAACTCCAGTAGTCGTTTCTCAGACTACTAAATTGGTGACCTGACCTGTCTAGCCGTCGTTAGAGAAGAATAATTGTGCAGGAAGAGAGTGTTCCTGCAGAATCGGCCAGCACGAGGCAGGGCGCACCGGCCTTCAAGCTGCCCGCCTTTTGGACTGATCAACCTCAGGTGTGGTTCGCCCATGTTGAGGCACAGTTTCACCTACATTGCATCGACGACGACAACACCATGTATTTCCATGTGGTGGGAGCATTACCACAGGACAGTGCCTCGAGGCTGTTGCCTTATATCAGAGACCCTCCGTCCAGCGGCAAGTACGATGGGATGAAGGCCCTGTTATTCCACGCTTACGGCCTTACCCGTAGAGACAGAGGGCGGCAAGGCTGTTACACATGGACGTTATCGGCGACCGAAGGCCATCAACGATCATGGCAAAGATGTTGGCCCTGATGGACGGCCACCGGCCTTGCCTGCTTTTCGAACAAGCGTTCTTAGAGCAGATGCCTAACGAAATACAGCTAATCATCGCCGGAGCTGATTTCAGTGACCCGCAGCGGCTCGCGGAGAGAGCCGACGAACTGTGGGCGCACAGACGGCGGGACGTTTACGCTTTTGCCCGCCCATTGGTCACACAACGGGTGCAGCCGAACCAACATCGAGGGGAAGAAAAAGAGACCCAGCCCAGCGCCGAAGAGGAATCGCCACGGCCAGTGGTCTACAGTCAACGCAGATGGTGCTACTACCACCAACAATACGGACCTGAAGCTCGAAGATGTCGGAGCCCCTGTTCGTTTCCGGGAAACACCCCGGCTGATCATCCATCAAGGCGAACGCGATCGGCCCCAATGCATGCCTCTTCCTCCATGATCGACTGTCCGGCCACCGTTTCCTGGTGGACTCCGGTGCCCATGCCAATATCCTGCCCCCAAGCACTCAAGATATAAGGTAGGACCCGTCCTCACAGCCGTTAACAGGAGGGACATTCGCACCTACGGTATGCGGACCGTGAATTTAGATTTCAACTCGCACCAGTACAGGTGGATGTTTATCGTTGCTGACCGCACCCAACCGATCCTGGGGGTTGTTTTCTTGTGCCCGTTCTCCCTGTTAGTCAATGTGCATTGGGGACGAATGGTCGCTGTGCCAGGTCCATGCCCTGCCAAGCCGTGCAACCCGTCAACGCCCCTACTGCAATTCGCCGAGGTAGCTGAGATCCAGCAAACTTTCGCAGCCCTGCTCGCCGACTTTCCAGGGTTCTCACGCCCCGGTTCGACAGGGCTGCGGCCCGTCATGGCGTGGTCCACCACATTGCCGCTGAGGGACCACCGGTACACGCCCGCAAGCGCCGTCTCCCGCCAGATAAACTGCGCATCGCACGGGAGGAATTCCAAGTTATGGAGGACCATGGGATCGTCCGGCGGTCGGATAACCCCTGGGCTTCCCCGTTGCACAAGGTGCCCAAAGCGTCAGGGAGCTGGAGACCTTGCGGTGATTACAGGCGTCTGAACGCAGTAACCACCGCCGACCGGAATCCAGCCCCGAACATCCAGGATTTCTCGGCCCATCTGGAAGGTGCGACTATCTTTTCAAAGGTTGACCTTAACCGCGGGTATAATCAAATCCCGGTCCACCCCGACGACGACCCTAAGACTGCCACCATTACCCCTTTCGGCCTTTTTGAATGGCTCAGAATGCCTTTTGGTTTGAAAAACGCTGCTCAGGCATTCCAAAGGCTAATGGATCAGGTCGCCCAGAGTTTGCCGTTTATTTTCATCTACCTGGATGACATCCTGATAGCAAGCAGCTCACAGGCACAGCATGTCAAGCATCTCCGCCTGCTTTTCGAACGGCTGCACAAGCACGGGTTGGTGATCAACCCTGCGAAGTGCCAGTTCGGATTGCATTCTATCCCATTCTTGGGTCATAACATCACCTCTAGCGGTGCGCAGCCATTGCCCGAGAAAGTCGATGCCATCCGTCGTTTCCCGAGGCCTCTATCGGTTAAAGGTTTGCATGAGTTTATCGGGATGGTTAATTTCTACCACCGATTCGTCCTGTCTGCAGCTGCCATCGCGTGGCCGTTATTCCAATGCCAAGCCGGTAAGCCCAAGGACCTGGTCTGGTCCAAATAAGCACAGAAGGCTTTTGAGGGTGCAAAGACCGCATTGGCCAACGCCACTATGCTGGAACACCCTAAGGCGTCAGCCCAAACGGCCCTCACCGTGGACGCTTCTGACGCTGCGGTAGGCGCCATCCTCGAGCAGCGTGTAGGTAGTCACTATGTGCCGATTGCATTTTTCATCAGGCAACTACAGCGCTTTCGACAGGGAGCTACTCGCACTTTACCTAGCGATCTGCAATTTTCGTTATTTCCGAGAGGGGCGCGCCTTCACCACATTCACCGACCACAAGCCACTAACATTCGCTTTGACCAAGGTGTCTGACCGTTGGTCTGCCAGACAGCAACGGCACCTCGTCTGCATTTCCAAATTCACGGCTGATATTCGGCATGTGGCAGGGAAGCTGAATGTTGTGGCTGACGCGTTGTCCCGTCCGGCGCTGCCCGAAGTCCCAGCGCTCAGCCTAGGCGTTCATTATAAAGAGCTGGCCGCGACCCAACAGGCAGATGCCGGTATGGAGGTTTACCGCAATGCTGAATCAGGACTGAAGCTGGTTGAAGTGCCGTGTGGCACCTCCGGCGTCCAAGTCCTTTGCGATATCTCCACGGGCAAAGCCCGTCCCATTGTTCCGGTCGCCTGGCGACGTCGGATTTTCGACACCGTCCACAGCCTAGCGCACCCGTCCATTCAACGCACCTTTGCCTTGGTCGCGGCGAAGTTTGTCTGGCACGGGTTAAGGAAGCAAGTCGCTGTATGGGCTCGGTCCTGCATCCCATGCCAGACCTCCAAAGTGCAGAGACATGTACACCCACCGGTCCAGGATTTTGCCGTCCCGGACGGCAGGTTCCTGCACATCCATGTTGACCTGGTAGGTCCCTTGCCCTGTTCGCGTGGGGCTACCCACTTACTGACCATCGTGGACAGGTTTACCAGGTGGGCAGAGGCAATTCCGTTAACGGATACCTCCGCTGAAGCACGCGCGAGGGTCATTGTTCCAACTGGATCGCTCGTTGGAGACAATGACCCTTATGGCGCAGCTGTATGGCGCGAAGCTGCATCAGACCACCGCGTGTCATCTGGAGTCCAACGGGTTGGTTGAGCGTTTTCACAGGCACCTCTAGTCGACATTAAAAGCTCGACTCACCGGCCCTGAGTGGGTCGACCAGTTACCTTGGGTCTTCCTAGGCATCAGAACAACACCTAAGGAGGTCCTCAAAGCCTCCTCGGCCGAGTTGGTTTATGGCTCAGTTTTGAGAGTTCCTGGGGATTTCTTGCCTACCTCCCAGGACCAAGAGGTTCCAACCTCATCGTTGTTAGCGGACCTTCGCGAGCGGGCGCGCGCTCTGGTCCCGGTTCCCACTTCCTGGCACGGTTCGTCTTCAGTGCATGTGCCTACTATGTTACGGGATTGTGCTTATGTTTTTCATCGCACACCGTTACAGCAGGTGTACGAGGATCCATACAAGGTGCTCAGTACTGGTGTTTCGACGTTTACGTTGGACATGGGTGGCAGAGAGGAATTTGTCTCCTTGAGCCGCCTTAAGCCAGCACACGTCGACGAGGATAGCCCAGAGACAGCGGCTACTCCACGGCGTAGAGGACGTCCACGTGCCGTTTTACCGCCCTCGGCACCTGTTATTCCCGGTCCCTCGTTTGCGTTTTTCGCACCTCTCCGGTTCTGTTTTACCGGTCCCTAATGTTGCGAACCGTCCATTTACCTGTGCGCTTCCGTACCGTGGATTCTGAAGGGGGCCATGTAGGGGCACCCGCTAGTGCACGCATATATTGAACCCGGCGTTCGGAAGTCACAGTCACGTGACCCTGGAGGGGCTGCTTGTTTCGCGCGGTTTTTCACTTGCGCGCGTTAGTTCAGCGCTGATCACCGTTGTGGGCAGACGTGTCTGTAGAACCTGTGTACTGGATATCGAACTTTTAAATAAATATCTGTTTAAAACTCCAGTAGTCGTTTCTCAGACCACTAAACATTCTTAATTGCTACAGTTTAACAAGCCTGTAAAACCCAATAACAGATTATGTATAACCAAAAATACAACAAAACTAATAATAATTAATACTATATAACCATATATTATAGTGCAAAAACCAAAATACATAGTGCAACCAAAGTGCATATATAACTAAAAGAGCACAGGACTGATCACATAGCTCTGAGATGTGCCTGTGTTGATGGTTATTGAGGTGGAACTGTTGTTAGGAATTGTGCTGGTTGTGGTGTGTCAACCTCAAATACCATGGATACAAGAGAGTTGAGGCCAGTTATTTTGCAGCAATTAATTCACTCCCAATTCTCTCCCTAAACCCCCATCTCCCAATGCCTTTTAGCTACTGCAAACACAAGTCAGGAATGCAATGGAATACTCTCCATTTGCTTGGATGAACACCTTGAAAAAGATAAAAGGAAAAGGCTACCATTTGATCACCACATTCACATCAAGAACATTAACTCTTTACAACCAACATAATGCAGCTGCATTTTTTAACCAACCAACTTGCAAGGCTCTATCAATATTAGTACCTCCTGAAGCCATGCCATCTGTCACCTAGAGGGACGAGGTTGGCATGTCATCACCTTCACATTCTCCTCTGTCAAAAACTGAGTTAGGCATACAATGCCCTCCATAATGTTTGGGCCTTAGACCCATCATTTATTTATTTGCCTCTGTACTCCACAATTTGAGATTTGTAATAGAAAAAAAGTCACATGTGGTTAAAGTACACATTGTCAGATTTTATAAAAGGGTATTTTTACACATTTTGGTTTCACCATGTAGAAATTACAGCTGTGTTTATACATAGTCCCCCAATTCAGGGCAAATTAATGTTTGGGACACATGGCTTCACAGGTGTTTGTAATTGCTTGTGTGTTTAAATGCCTCCTTAATGCAGGTATAAGAGAGCTCCCAACACCTAATCTTTCCCGCAGTCTTTCCATCACATTTGGAAACTTTTTTCGCTGTTTATCAACATGAGGACCAAAGTTGTGCCAATGAAAGTCAAAGGATCCATTATGAGACTGAGAAACAAGAATAAAACTCTTAGAGGCATCAGCCAAACATTAGGCTTACCAAAATCAACTGTTGGGAACATCATTAAGAAGAAAGAGAGCATTGGTGAGCTTACTAATTGCAACAGGACTGGCAGGCCAAGGAAGACCTCCACAGTTGATGACAGAAGAATTCACTCTATAATAAAGAAAAATCCACACTTATCCGACAGATCAGAATCACTCTTCAGGAGTCAGGTGTGGATTTGTCAATGAACACTGTCCGCAGAAGACTTCATGAACAGAAATACAGAGGCTGCACTGCAATCTACACTTCAGTCTGAAGAAGGGTCTCGACCCGAAGTCACCCATTCCTTCGCGCCTCACCCGCTGAGTTTCTCCAGCATTTTTGTCTACCTACACTGCAAGATGCAAACCACTGGTTAGCCGCAAAAATATGATGGCCAGGTTACAGTTTGCCAAGAAGTACTTAAAAGTGCAACCAGAGTTCTGGAAAAAGGTCTTGTGGACAGATGAGATGAAGATTAACTTACATCAGAGTGATGGCAAGAGCAAACATAGAAACATAGAAAATAGAAAAACATTTGGCCCTTCGAGCCAGCACCGCCATTCATTGTGATCATGGCTGGAGTATAGAGGAGATAAGGAACTGCCCAAGATATACCACCTTATCTGTGAAACAGTGGTGCGGGTGTTATTGCCTGGCATGCATGACTGCTGAAGGTACTGGCTCACTTACCTTCATTGATAATACAACTGCTGATGGTAGTAGCATAATGAATTCTGAAGTGTATAGACAAATCTTATCTGCTCGTTCAAACAAATGCCTCAAAACCCATTGGCTGGCGGTTTATTCTACAGCAATGACAATGATCCCAAACATACTGCTAAAGCAACAAAGGAGTTTTTCAAAGCTAAAAAATGGTAAATTTTTGAGAGGCCAAGTCAATCACCCGATCTGAACCCAATTGAGCATGCCTTTTATATGCTGAAGAGATAATTAAAGGGGACTAGCCCCAAAAACAAGCATAAACTAAAGATGGCTGCAATACAGGCCTGGCAGAGCATCACCAGAGAAGACACCCAGCAACTGGTGATGCCCATGAATCGCAGACTTCAAGCAGTCATTGCATGCAAAGGATATGCAACAAAATACTAAACATGACTACTTTCATTTACATGACATTGCTGAGACCCAAACATTATGGTGCCCTGAACTGGGGGGGGCTATGTATAAACACTGCTGTAATTTCTACATGGTGAAACCAAAATGTATAAAAATGGCAGGTATGCTTTATTAAAATCTGGCAATGTACACCTTAACCACGTGATTTTTTATTTTACAAATCTCAAATTGTGGAGTGCAGAGGCAAATAAATAAATGATGGGTCTTTGTCCCAAACATTATGGAGGGCACTGTATATCTATATTATTCAAAACCAAAAAGAAAACACTGTCCTTCCTTGACACCACTTGCAAGTATCTTCATAACAAGATCTACAGTGGTTCAAAATGGCAGTCCCCACCAGTAATTAGTAAACAAGTACTATAAGGTAAAAGCTTCCGAAAAACTGCCAAACACTTGCCGTTATTGACTTGCTGGTGTCTTTACACAAAAAGCTGGAGAAACTCAGCGGGTGCAGCAGCATCTAAGAGGCGAAGGAGATAGGCGACGTTTCGGGTCGAGACCCTTCTTCAGACTGGTCAGGGATCAGGGAAACGAGAGAACCCTACTGTTATGGACTGCTGGTTGCTAAACACTTTAAATCTCCCTATCCATACTGACCTTTCTGTCCTGGGCCTTCTCCATTGCCAGAGTAAGGCCACACACAAACTGGAGGAACCGCATTTAATATTCCACTTGAGCAGCTTACAAACCAATGGTATGTACACAGAATTCTTCAATTTTAGGTAACAATCCATCCTCCTTAATCCTCTCTATTTCATGTGTCCCACCCGTTGTGCACCCATTTCTCTCACTATCCCCTCCTCTCCCCCACCACCTTTATCCCGCCCCGACTTCGCATTTCACTCCTCTTTTGTCTCTTACTCGTTTGTCTCACTTTATATCTCTAGCCTTTGTCCACCTATCTGCCAATCAACCTAGTCCCCCATCTGTATCTACCCATCACTTGCCAGGCTTTGATCACCCGCTTCCTTTCCAGCTTTCTAACCCCCCCCCCCCCACCACCACAATCAGTCTGAAGCCCCGACCTGAATCGTCATCTAACCATGTCCTTCGAAACTTCCATTTGACCCACTGAATTACTCCAGTAACTTGATTTTTAAAAAAAATTAAATACTATATATATTAGAAAGTTTGATGTTATAATTATTATTAGACAAAAATATCAAACAAAAATAAACAAAAGAGACCAAAGAAGACATATTAGAAATCAAGTAGACTTGCTTGACTTGCAAATGGTAGCTTGCGGAACACACCTACAATTCATCATCTGGTGCTTGTTGAAAGACAGGCAAAATATTGTTTAGCTTCAGGTCCAAATGTGAAGCACTTCTGATCATTCAACACAAACAAAGAAATTCAAGGCTGGTAAAATTGTTTGGTCTAGTCTTACCTCTACACGCTTAAGAATGGTTTCAACATTGATCTGATTATCATAGTCAGAGACTTCATACAAGAAGATCTCATTTGGATGGGCTTCTCTTCCCAATAGCTTCTGCTTTGTTTTGGGTATTTCCTCAATACGAATAAACCACTGGACAATTGCCTGCTTAGTGGGAGGTTGTTGTGTACCTGATGAAGCAAAAAAAAAACTGGTCATGAAACGTATGGAAAACAAAATCCTCAGCTTCATCAAATTATATCTTAAAACGTGGAGAAAAATTAAAATTGAAGATGCACAATACCACACTATAGTCGCATAAAATGACATACTTACTTTCCATGTTGATAATTATTCTCTTTGTTGGTAGTTTATTGACATAATATCATAAACATGATAATGTGCACATTTTCAACAGCACAGCATAACATTTGGTACAGCATTAAAGCTGGACAAATGCAGCATTCTGGGTTTAGACAGCACAAGTCAAAACGTATTCACGGACATTTGTGAAGCTAACATTTGATACACAGGTAATGTATTTAATATGAAGTGCAAAAAATGTACATGATGGCTTTTTAATCCAGCGTAAACATATCAGCGGTTACACATTGAAACATATCCTTACCATCCTCATACAATTTAAGCAGCTTAGCAACATATGGACGATCCTCATCATCTCTCTTAATTAAAACAAAATCTTCGATTTTGATGCAATAAATGAAGGAAGCTCCTTCATGTTGAATCTGAATAGCTCTAAAGAAAAAATACATACTTTAGATGTATGAAAAACATTTTTATCGCCCAACTTTTAATGCATAATTTTTTTTTACAAAATATCGAATCTCTCCAGAAAATCTCTCCTGTAGTTCCAATTGATATAATGCTTCACTGCTACTTCATAGCAGGCTAGCTATTAAATATTTTAGAATTATCTATGTAATTACATCTTACATTCCGAGGCAATATGTTGCTATTATTTTCCTGCACTTGAATGCATTTTGAAATTAAAACATAGCATCAGCAATGGTGAGCATAAAACTACCAGAACATTAATTTAAAAAAAAATTCAAATTCACTTGAAAAAACACAAAGAGTTGGAGCAACTCAGCGGAACAGGCAGCAACTCCGGAAAACTCTTAAAACCGATTGTAGTAGGGGAGAAGGCTGAATAGAGCTTGAAGCCTGGCAAATGTTCAAATCAAATCAAGTGTTAGATGGATACAGATGAGGGTGGCATGTGGGTGAAGTCTGTGGCATGTGGGTGAAGTCTGTGCACACCAAGATGGGTCACAGGAGAGAGAAGGGGAAATGTGGAGGAAGGGGATGCGTTACGTAAAATTTGAGAATTCAATGTTCATACCTTGGGCTGTAAGCTGCCCAGGTGAAATACGAAGCGTGTTCCTCCAGTTTGTGTGTGGCATCACTCTGGCAATGTAGTTGACCCAGGACAAAAAGGTCAATAAGGAACAGAGAGTTAAAATGGTCCGCAACCAGGAGATCCAGCAGGCCTAGGAAGACCAAGCGCCTAGTCTCTGCTTATTCTCACCGATGTAAAGGAGGCCACATTAGGAGCACCAAATGCAGTAGATGAGGTTAGAGGTGGTGCATGTGAACCCGTCTTACCTGGAAGAACTGCACCTGAGTGAGCCCTCCCCCTCACTTTAGAAACGAAGCACTATCAGCCGCAGATTTGGCGCGCAAAGGTTATAAACAAAGCGCCGCCGGCTTTGCGCACAAAGGTTTAAACAAAGCGCTATGGGGTTTAAATATAGCGCTACCGGCCACAGCGCTATGGGCTTTAAACATAGTGCTCAGGCCATAGTGTTATGGGTCATGGACTGTACGAGCAAAATTCTCGTATTACATTCCCCTGGCATAAAGGGGTGGGAATGGGAAGATGTGGCTGATGGTGGGATCACATCAGGATGTATTTCACCAGAATTGGTCCAAGATTTTACTGTACACAAATTAGCAGCCACAATTTCTACATTACAATAGTGCTTATACCGATAACCCTTGTTATAACGGACCATGGGGAGAGAGAGGGGTATGGTGCCCGTTATTGCCGATTGGCCGATATAGCCAATTAAGGGGGGTAAATATGTACCGTATTGGAAAAATAGCCAATAATCACACACTACATAAGATCCAATAACCAGGAAATGATACAAAAAACATAATACTTTAAACATTGCAATTAAATACAAACTCCATGAAAGAAAAAAGAAAAAAAATTGGTCCTTTGTTCCCGATACGAATGGATGCCTCGGTTACAACAGATTTCATCCTCTATAACCTAAATCTGTTACAAAGACGTCCATAATAACGAGGTTAGACTGTAATATTAAAACACACAACTGGCAGTAAAGATCTGTGGCAAATCCCTAAGGTTGTGAAAGCAGCTATAAAATTCAAATATTTTCTTAAACATCCTCACTGCAAGAAACCATTCCAGTAGGTTAGAAAATTTGGTTTCTACACTTACAAGCCTTTAATGTTAAATTTGCTCAATCTGTAGAACTTCACTAAACTGAAATGCTGATTTTTAAAATTATATTGAAAATCATACATCAAGTTTCACCCAAAGAATACAGCCAAGTATTTTGTGACTGGAATAGTCAGGGAAGAGAAATTGCTGGTATAAATTCATACCTTTTAGGACACCAGAATTGTGTGTGAAATTACCATTGCCAATTCCTCGATTCAGGGACATTCTTCAACAGCGAATTACTAATTGGTCCCAAGATGACTCAGGAGTCCAATAATAGAACTTCACACCTGCCCAGAGAAGGCATGGACATCTCTTTGGAGGCTTTAGGGCCTGTCCCACTTGGTGATTTTATCAGCGACTGTCGGCATCATTGACTGACGTGTCAGGTCACCGAAAAAGTTGCGGCGTGATGCGGTGTGACGGCGTATTCATGTCTCCTCAAGTGTCGCAACATTTTTTTGTCGCCACTGGATTTTGAAATGTTCAAAATCTTTCGGCGACCTGATAAGTCAGTCAATGACGCCGGCAGTTGCTGAAAAAAATCGGCCAGTGGAACAGGTCCTTAACTGCCTACTGGCAGCGCTCTTATTATTTTTACTGTTTCCAGGTTTCAGTAGTAAACCACAGCCTTGTGAAGAATGTAGCAAACTGATTATTTGCTGCTTTCAGCTTGTGATCCTTACACCCGTTTTCTTATACAATGGCTTGTAAATAATATTTTTACTATGGCTTATTTTACTATGACTATATTCTTATATTATCATCATCGTTGTTGAAAACATCAACGGGCACGGTGCCTTACAATGCTATGTACGACAGTGATCGCAACTTCTACTGAAGTGTGGATGGCCGTTGGCTCGCTAGGAGCTCATCTGCCCTTTGGCAGGTCTTGTTTTTGGTCCTGTTGGGGGTCCACAGCCTTCTCCTCACCTGGCAAACCAGGTGGGGGAGACTGTTTAGTCGCTGACTATCTGACCATGGAGCAGGTAGCGCGGGATTACATGGTACCCGTTGCGGGGGAACATGTGGGCAGTTGATAGCTCATGTGGTAGAACTAAAAATGTTAAATATAGAAGATCCAGCTTGGATGAGATGTTAAATTAAGTTAATTTTGATTGTTGAAATTCAGACCAGGAAATTCCCCGATTTGATTCCCAAAATGTGCTGAGTTTACTGATCAATTGAAGCTCCTAGAAAACAACTATCTGTGATCAGTAGAGCCAGGATGTTTAGGCACTAAAAAAACTCTGAAATAGGCAGGCAAAAACACAGGGCTCTCGCTTAACTTTTTTTCCCTGTTGCCAGCCGGGCAACCTTGGCAGCTTTTTAGGTTGCCAAATGGCAGTTTAGGTGGTCATTTAAGACGGCTTGCATGACGCGTGCAATAATGTGCTCAGACGAAGTGCATAGTTACTAGTCGGAATTATGGTCAATGAAGCATTCACATATTATTCCTGCTTCAAATAAAGTCAAAACTAAACATATTCACCAATCAAGACATGATTATATACCACAATGATATGCAGCAAAATTACAATACAGTATCTCATCTCTTTTTACACATTGCAATGAATGCAATTTCTATTATCTCTTTCCACTTCCAAACAAAAATATGGTTATTCAGCGTATGATCAACCTCGGTGAGATCAAGCGCACTCAGTTCGCAAATAACCAACCTGATCTCCCGATGGCTCAGCACTTCAACTCCCCCGCACATTCCGAATCCGACCTTTCTGTCCTGGGCCTCCTCCATGGCCAGAGTGAGGCCCGCCGCAAATTGGAGGAACAGCACCTCATATTTTGCTTGGGTAGTTTACACCCCAGCAGTATGAACATTGACTTCTCCAATTTCAGGTAGTCCTTGCTTTCTCCCTCCTTCCCCTCCCATTCCAAGTTCTCCAACAGCTTACTGTCTCCGCCTCTTCCTTTCTTTTTCCCGGCCACCACCCCTCCCGACATCAGTCTGAAGAAGGGTCTCGACCCGATACGTCACCTATTTCCTTCGCTGCCTCACCTGCTGAGTTTCTACAGCATTTTTGTCTGCACATTCACACAAGTTTCTGTATCCCTACCATTAACAATTTTACAGAGACATGTTAACCTACAAAGCCAATGTGTCCCTGACCATGCTTGCAGGGACCAAATTCAACACACAGTTGATCTCGTGTGTGACGCAGCTCAGTATTATACGTGACTTTGGTTACTAAAAAAAAAAAGAAACTTCATTTTCAGTCTTAATGTGTAACAGCTACTGTATGTTTTAATTCAGTTCAAGGCTATTGGGGCATTACATTGGCCATAAATTTGCTGCCTAAAATTGCCAGAGACCCGGAATTGATCCTGAATATTGGTGCTGTCTGTATGGAGTTTTGTTTTCACGTTTATAACATTGTTTACAGAGTACTATGTTTACATATTCTGTTGTGCTGTTGCAAGTAAGTATTTCATTGTTGTTACTGGGACGTGAGAGAATAAAACACTCTCGACGTACGTCGCTGATGTGTGGGATAAAACTAGAGTACGGGTGATCGGTGGTCGGTGTGCCGAAGGGCTTGTTTCCACACTGTATCTTTAAATTAAACTAAAAACGCTAAAACCAGAAGAAATGTAAAGAAGAGTTTCTACCCGAAACGTCACTCAATGTTTTCTATCCAGCAGATGCTGGCTGCTCCATGGAGTTCCCCCGCACGATAAAAGCATGGAATAGTCTCCACCCTACCATAGGCACCAACCAGTCGCAACTAAATTTAAGGTAGCTTTATTTTTCCAAGAACCCCTTTTTTTTGCATAAGTCCAAGTCATGAGTCAAGAGAGTTTTATTGTCCATGTGTCCCATATAGGGCAATGAAATTCTTGCTTGCTGCAGCACAACAGAATATGTAAACATAATACAGAACAGGAGATAAAAGTTCAGTGTGTCTATATACTATAGACCATATATATACACAATAAATAAACAGATAAAATGCAATAGGCTGTTATTTTTCCAGAGTTTGGAGTTTGGTGGTGGTGGGTCCACCAGTTTAAATTCCATTTTGAATATTTTTGGAGGACCAGGAAACCAAGAAGCAACAGTTACTTCAGGGAGTATCTCTAGCTCCAGGGACTGATTCTGCTTTGTTTTTCAGCCGTCACGGTGAGGCAGCGACCGGACAGCAATGGTGGCCAGAACTCCCACAATGCAAAGAGAGGGAGAAAGTGGTCGACGCCGACCAGTTGCCGTGGCAGTGCGCATGTGCAGGGCCGCACATGCGCACAACCGCGGCCGATGATGTGCTCGGCAGCCGTCCGTGCCGAACGGAGACCCGAGAGCCGAGCGGAGAGCTGTGAGCTAGCGCCGAGAACCAAGAGCTAGCGCCGAGCGCCGAGTGGAGAGCTGAGACCCGGGCACGGATGGCAGGCGGGTATCCCGGTTGCTTGCCAAGCCAGGCAAAATGACATGGCTTTAAGGTTGCCCGGCGGGACTGTAAGTTGCCATTGGCAGCCGGGCAACCGCTAATTTCGAGCCCTGAAAGACATTATAAAATTACAAAAAAGGCTTGAAAAAGGCATTTATTGACAAAAAAGGCATAAAAAGGCATGTATTTCCACCACCAAAATATGGTTAAAAATAATAATATAAAATAATCTACATTAAATGACCAAAGTTCCCTGGTTGCACATAATTACTAGCATTTGTTTCAAATTATCCGATGTTAAACTTTGCCATCTGTCAGGCAGAATATGCTTCAGTTGTGAAAAACTTATTTCTACCTTAGCTGAGGTCACTGGTGTAAAACCAAAAACAAGCTACAGACTATATTCATGTCGATATCTTGTGCATTACAACTACCTTTGAGAACTTTAGCTATGTTTTGTATTTATTCAAGATCTTTGTTAGCTAAAATCACTCTCTCACATTTTCCTTGTCTGTCTTTACCTACATCGCCGGGAAATTTACAGATATCGTCAGTTACTTTGTTGAAAACCCACAAGTTATTCATTAATGTTTCGCCCCATTTCTCAAGGGAAGTGATAGCTTGTGGGAAGTTTGCAAAATTGGAAGCAAATACTCCTTTGATGGTTGACCTGCCTCCAGTGCACCGATGACCACATTGGCAACATATCTACCCTCAGCATCGGTTGTCTTGTCTATTGAGATCCATATTTTGTTGCATGCAATTTCATCTCTAATTTTCTGCACAACAATGTTGAAGTTGCTTTCAACATTATTTTTTCGTAATGATGACTCGCTTAGTATATGGTCCTCAGTGTATTTCTCTAAAAAATCCTCAGAGATTTGTTTTCCAATTTCCACAGTGGAATTCCAGCATCAATGAATGCCTTGCACAGATCACTCGAAAACTCAGATTTGCGACTGGAGCCAGCAGTAAATGTGGTGAGGAGACAAGTTTGGGTATTTAGCTTGTGTAGTCCCAGCGGCATCAACATTGACTTCTCTAATTTTAGATAGTCCTTATGTTTTCCCTCACCCTTCCCAGCTCACCTTCTAGTCCTACTGTCCTTTCTTATCAGTCTGAAGAAGGATCTTGACCCGAAACGTTATCTATTCCTTCTCTCCATAGATGGTGCCTCACCCGCTGAGTTTCTCCAGCATTTTTTGTCTACCTTCGATTTTACCAGCATCTGCAGTTCTTTCTTAAATAGATCTTGGAGAAAACTGAATCAGCGGGCAGCGGCATGAACGAATGTACGACCGACGGTGGCGCCCCCGGTTTTGCCCCGTAAATTAATTTTCTTGTAAGTTATACTATGTTAACACGTTAATAACAACATTAATATTAACATGTTAACATAGAAATCGTCATTTTAATCACGGTACATTTAGAGAAAATAGCACAGCCTTTTAGCAAAACGGCAAAAAAACGCTGATTTAGGCACTCGATCGTGAAAAGGGCATTGTCTTGGTGAAATCATCAAAAAAGGCATGAAAAGGCACATGGCATTTATGGCAAAATCCTGGCTCAGTGTAACACTAGAGGACTGTACATTAATAGGGAGGTTTCACGGCAGTCGGGTCACGACCCATGACCCGTGCTATTGCTACGCTACCCCAAGTGGATTACACGCGATGAACTGCAGGTAAGCACTTACAGCGTAGCGGGCCTGTTAAAACCCGCCGAAATGGTCCATTTTTGCGCTGTAAATAGTTATGGAAATCGGGATAAGCGTGAGAGACATTTAGCATACTTCAGAATTCCAAAAGTGAGGAGAAATGACGGTATATAGTACCTTAATTTCGCTTCACCTTTGGAATTCTGAAGTTGGGTACGTCTCTCACGCTCACCCCGACTTCCACAATTTTTTACAGCGCAAAAATCCAAACTTTTGGCCGTTTTTAACAGGTCGGAAAGTACGCATTTCTTGTATTAATAACATGTATCGGAAGTGACATATGTCCTCCAGATGGATTGAGCGGCTCCGTGCGTCAAGCCCTATGACCCAGTGACCTTTTGTGCAAACCCCCTATAATGGTACAAGGTAGTAGCTAGTGAATGGGTACCACAACTCAGTGAATCACCGCCTTCATCAATATACGTTAAAATGTCTAAAATACACAATTCTGTGTTATAAATATAGTTTCTTCTTTACTAATGCGTTTACAGTTAACTACAAAGTGTATTGGTTTAGTTGTCAGTGCCCAGTCAAACGTTCACACAGAGTATTTTGCCACCGAAAAATAAATAATATGCTAGATGTGTGGGTTATAAAAACAAAATAATTCAAGGTTTTCCAACAAAATGGTATTTAAACTAACTCTAAACAAAATACACTGGGACCAAAAAAAACGTGTCCATCTCATCACATTGGTTTCCAGATCTACCGATCTAGATCAGTGACAGGCGTGTTAAAGAAGGAACTGCAGATGCTGGAGAATCGAGGGTACACAAAAGGCTGGAGAAACTCAGCGGGTGCAGCAGCATCTAAGGAGCGAAGGAGATAGGCGACGTTTCGGGTTCGAGGAACGTAGTTTTTTGGCAGATGCTGGACACACTAGGGGCAGGAAATATGTTCCCGATGTTGGGGGAGTCCAGAACCAGGGGCCACAGTTTAAGAATAAGGAGAAAGCCATTTAGAACGGAGACGAGGAAACACTTTTTCTCACAGATAGTGGTGAGTCTGTGGAATTCTCTGCCTCAGAGGGCAGTGGAGGCAGGTTCTCTGGATGCTTTCAAGAGAGAGCTAGATAGGGCTCTTAAAAATAGCGGAGTCAGGGGATATGGGGAAAAGGCAGGAACGGGGTACTGATTGGGGATAATCAGCCATGATCACACTGAATGGCGGTGCTGGCTCGAAGGGCCGAATGGCCTACTCCTGCACCTATTGTCTATTCTCGACCCAAAAACACTGTAAAAAACGGTGCCCACAGCCACCACAGATAGATTAAGCGGTAACCCAATTTAAACAGAAACTAGACAAGTACACGTGGAAAACAAAACGGATGGCGTCAATAAAAAGTGCTGTGAAGAGAATGGTGCGATATAAACTCGAAGTTAGATTTATGTTTTTGTTATGTACTGCCTCTAATCTTACCAACTGCCCTAAAGCTAATAGGTATAATAGACGGCCGTAGGGTCATATCCTCGGTACTCTAAACATCCCAGTCATCTGCTTCTCTGCTCCCTGGATGCAGAACCGGGGCGTTTAACACCGGGTGAAGTGTGCGCAGTAGCGTTTACTCACTCATAAACCAAATCCTGCAGTTTACGATTCACACGAACGGGTCTCCCTCCCCAAGTGTATCGTCGTCTTTCACGCACTCTGTGCCTGATAGGATATTTGCTCATTTCAGGTAAACTTCAGATTGTCGATACAGCAAAATTCACTTTAACTACGGCAGAGAGACGTGAATAATCTCCCTTTGAAAGAGGGCTTTACTTCAAATCGAATTTCCACTCGACTATGGATACATTTTAATAAAACCGTTTAACAAAATAATCTTATGATTAAAAAGTTAAAAACAGTCCGATACGTTGTAACACGAGAAAGTACCACCAGCCGCCTTGGCTACATTGAATAAACATCGCTACATTCTCCCGCCATTCCGGTCAGCTGGGCTACAGCAATGTATTCTGGGTGCAATGGGGAAAAAAAAACAAATCTCCCCAATGGATATGATGCACTTTGATTAAATGGTCCCTGACCACCTATAAAACCAATTTGTCAGTTATAGATTTTAAGGATATTATGAAACTGGTGTTATAATTTGGATTTTGTTCTGTTTTGTCCCTGTTGTTAATTTTGCTATGTTGATTATTTTAAAGACTGTGTCGCCAGGAGTAAAAGTCTTCAAATAAAAATCTGCAAAATTAGGTCCCCTTGCCTGAATCCATTTATTGCTTGCCAGGTTCTGTCCCTACCTCTTTCCCCACAATCCCTCCCCCCAATCAGTCTGAAGAAGGGTCCCTGTCTGAAATGTCGCCAATCTCCAGAGATGCTGCCTGACCTGTTGAATTACTCCGTCCCTTTCTGTTTTACTCAAGATTTCAGCATCCGTAGTTTTTTGTCCAATGCTCGCTGATTTGCTGGATTTTTCCAGCATTTCTATTTTTATTCACGAGTTTTATTCCTGTGGTTTACGATGAGTTTGAAACTTTGGAACCTCAAGATAAGGTTCAAAACTAACAATTTCCAAATCTTTAACATGACTAAGTGTAAATTGATATGTAGATCAAACGATTTCCCCCCAAAATACACTTTATTCAGAATTAAAAAAATAAAAGCAGAACAAAAACTGCAAAAACTCTTCAGACATTCTCGGCGTCTATATATTCATTAGTTTCATACTCAATAGTGTTTGCATCTATGTTTAAACAAAGCAAAACACCCTTGCCTCTCGTGGGGTAATATTTATTTCCTTGTTCGAGGGGTGCCCCCACCAGGGGATATCTGCTGTTTAAGTACCTATCTGCTCATTACTGGAGGAAACATAGAAACATAGAAAATAGGTGCAGGAGGAGGCCATTCAGCTCTTCGAGCCAGCACCGCCATTCATTGTGATCATGGCTGATCATCCGCTATCAATAACCCGTGCCTGCCTTCTTCCCCTATCCCTTGACTCCACTAGCCCCTAGAGCTCTATCCAACTCTCTCTTAAATCCATCCAGTGATTTGGCCTCCACTGCCCTCTGTGGCAGGGAATTCCATAAATTCACAACTCTCTGGGTAAAAAAGTTTTTTCTCACCTCAGTCTTAAATGACCTCCCCCTTTATTCTAAGGCTGTGGGCCCCTGGTTTCTGGACTCACCCAACATTTTGGAACATTTTTCCTGCAATCTAGCTTGTCCCAGGTTCCAGTCCCTTTTAAATAATTTTAATATGTTTCTATAAGATCCCCCTCATCCTTCTAAACTCCATTGAATACAAGCCTAGTCCTTTTCAATCTTTCCTCATATGACAGTCCCGCCAACTCCCAGTGGAAATAAATCAAATCTCGGAACCTACGCTGCACAGCCCCAATCACAAGGATGTCCTTCCTCAAATTAGGAGGAGACCAAAACTGTACACAATACTCCAGATGTGGTCTCACCAGAGCCCTATACAACTGCAAAAAGAAGAACCTCTTTACTCCTGTACTGAAATCCTCTTGTTGTGAAGGCCAACATTCCATTAGCCTTTCTTCACTGCCTGCTGTACCTGCAACGCCAACTTTCAGTGACTGTGTACAAGGACACCCAGGTCCTCGCTGTACCAACACCCTATTACCTAACCTAACACCATTGAGATAAAAATCTGCCCCCTTGTTTTTAGCCACCAAAAGTTTGATAACCACATACATTTATCTCTATTATACTACATCTGCCACGCTTCTCTCTGCCCACGCACTCAACCTGTCCAGGTCCCCCTGCAACCTCCTAACATCCTCTTCACAGTTCACACTGCCACCCAGCTTTATGCATCCGCAAACTTGCTAGTGTTGCTCCTAATTCCCTCTTCCAAATCATTAATATATATGGTAAATAGTTGTGGCCCAAACAGCGGGCCTTGCGGCACTCCACTCGCCACTGCCTGCCATTCTGAAAAGGACCGGTTCACTCCTACTCTTTGCTTCCGGTCTGCCAACCAATTTTCTATCCATGTCAACACTCTACCCCCAATACCATGTGGTCTAATTTTATTCACCAATCTCCCGTGCGGAACCTTATCAAAGGCTTTCTGAAAATCTAGATACACTACATCCACTGGCACCCCTTCATCCATTTTACTTGTCACAACATCCTCAAAAAAATTCCAGAAGAATTAGTCAAGCATGACTTCCCTTTCATAAATCCATGTTGACTTGACCTAATCCTTTTACTGCTATCCAAAATGCTGCGTTATTACCTCTTTAATAATTGACTCCAGCATCTTTCCCACCACCGAAGTCAGGCTAACTGGTCTGTAATTCCCCCGTTTTCCTCTCTCGCTCCTTTCTTGAAAAGTGGGATAACATTAGCTATCCTCCAATCCACAGAACTGATCCTGAACTATTGAACATTGGAAAATGATCACCAATGCGTCCACTAATTTCTAGAGCCACCTCCCTGAGGGCCCTGGCATGCAGACCAATCAGCCCCAGGGGATTTATCATCCTTCAGTCCCATTCGCCTACCCAATACTATTTCTCCGCCTAATTGAAAAATTTCTTTCATTCCTCTATCCCCTTAGATCTTCTGGCCCTCCAGTAAACATCTGGGAGATTGTTTTATGTCCTCCTAAGTGAAGACAGATCCGAAGTACCTATTCAACTTCTTCTGGCCATTTCCTTTTGCCTATAATAATTATTCACCCGTGTCTGCCTTCAAGGGACCCACCTTTGACTTTGCTACTTTTTTTATTTTTTTTCCCTAAACATATCTAAAGAAGC
Organism: Okamejei kenojei; assembly: GCA_035221665.1. Classification (NCBI taxonomy): domain Eukaryota; kingdom Metazoa; phylum Chordata; class Chondrichthyes; order Rajiformes; family Rajidae; genus Okamejei; species Okamejei kenojei. The sequence goes on from CM069140.1 coordinate 48,248,817, forward strand.
TTTTACTGTCCTTCTTTATATTCCTGGCCAGTCTTTCCCCTCATACTTCCATCTTTCACCCGTATTGCCCGTTTTGTTTTCCCTTTCTGTTGTCCTATGAAGGTTCCCAATCTTCTGGCTTCCGGCTACTCGTTGCTGTGTTATACATCTTTTCTTTTAGTTTTATTCTATCCCTAACTATTCTTGTCAGCCAAGGTTGCCTCCTCCTACTCCCCTTAGAAATCTTTTTCTTCCTTTTTTGGAATGAAATGATCCTGCGTCTTCCGGATTATGCCCAGAAATTCCTGCCATTGCTGTTTCCAACCGTCATTCCTGCTAGGATCCCTTTCCAGTCTACTTTGGCCAGCTCCCCTCTCATGCCTTCATATCCCCTTTGTTCAACTACATCACTGCCACTTCCGATTTAACGTTCTCCTTCCTCAAATTGCAGAATTAAAACTAATCATATTATGATCACTAACCTCCAAGCGGTTCCTTTACCTCGAGTTCTCTTTATCATATCTGGTTTCATTGGACAACACTAAATCCAGAATTGCCTTTTCTCTAGTCGGCTCCATTACAAGCTGCTCTAAGAATCCATCTCGGAGGCATTCTACAAACTCTCTTTCTTGGGTCCTGAACCAACCTGATTTTCCCACTACCTGCATATTGAAATCCCCCATCACCACAGTGTCATTACCTTTGTTACATGCCAGTTTTAACTCCCATTTCAACTTACACCCTACATCCGGGCTACTATTTGGGGGTCTGTAAATAACACCAATTAGTGTCTTCTTGCCTTTACAATTCCTCAACTCAATCCACAGTGACTATACCTCGTCAGTCCGTATGTCTTCCCTCGCAAGGGACTGAATTCCATCTCTCACCAGCAGAGCTACCCCTCCTCCTCTGCCCACCTGCCTGTCCTTTCTATAGGATGTATAACCTTGAATATAAACGAACATGGATAACAACCGCTGCACGGCCATCAGACACAAACGATTTGTTAACTACTACTGTTTGCACTTGTTAACACCAGTAGTTAACAAGTAGTTATACAATGTGTCATCAATGCATCGATGCACATTCTTCAGTAAATGTAATTGTGTTTTGAACAAGTATTAATGACGCCGCATTCCTTTGATAAAATTCACTAGGCGTCATTAATACTTGTTCAAAACACAATTACATTTACTGAGGAATGTAGATCGATGCATTGATGACACATTGAGAATTTCTTAATACTCACCATCATGATTGAGGGCTCCAGACCGCGAGAAGGGGCTTCTTCTTGGTGTGCAAGTTAGTCATTCACCTACCGAACCACATTGTGTCTCTCTGTCTTTTGCTCTCTCTCTCCCTCTCTCTCTCTCTCGCACTCTCTCTCTCCCGCTCCCCATCTCGTTTCTCTCTAGCTCTCTCACTCCCTCTCGCTCACCGCGTCGCCTCGGCATTCCCGGAATCATTGAAGTTTTGTGGTACACAAAATTGCCTTGCCCACTGAGTTCCTCCAGCACTCTGTGTTTTTTGTTTGGCTCTGAAGTTGAAGGTGGCTCAGTGGGACGGGCATGGGCTCTGGGGAGAGGGTTGCGTTTCTGGTCGAGACCCTTCTTCAGACAAGCACAAGTACTCTCACCGGCGAGAGTTCAGTTGTCTGTCCTGCTGAGTTACTCCAGCTTTATGTCTATCTTGAATTTCAGGGAAATAAAATTTCTCACGGAGGACTTATAGCACCCCCCCCCCCCCCCACCCTCCTTCCCAACCTCAGCCTCACAGACCTTAGCATACCCGTGGTTCCTAAAACCCATTTCCATCACTGTTCACGTTGTACTTATAATGCTTAAAGTGAAAGTGATTCTGTGAAACAAAAAGATAAAGTGCTGGTTTCAGTCTGCACTTCAGCCCCTAGCCCCTGACCAGCTGTTTCATTTGTACTGCTGTTGGACTGAAACCACTCTTTATCTTTTTGTTTCACCCCCACGCTCCCCCACCTTCCACCCACGTGCCTGCTGCTCTGGTGGCAGGCACACACAACGTTTACATTGCCATAGTTAAACCACTGATTTAATTTTCACAGGTGGAAAGTCTGCCTTCTTCTTAAAAACTGGTATCGTTCAAAAGTGACTTGCTTCGTGAAAATGGGCATTTGTAAAATTAAACCCCCGTGTCCTCTGAGCTACGTGTAACTGTATTGTTCAATATTCTTGCTAACTGTCTTAGCAATTTCAATGCTGCGTGTGCTTCAGCATGGGCCATCCATTAGTTAGATCACAGCGGAGCATAGTATTAAATCGCAAACGACTACAGATGCTGCAGATCTTGAGAAAAAAAAACTGCTGGAGGAATATTGAGTCACACCATTTAGTGAAGCCACCTAACAAAGGGTTGCTCTTTGGAAGCGAATAGTCGCTTCCTGACTAACTGCTGACTTTTTAACTTGCCGCAGATTGCTATGGTCACCCGTTTTCTATTGCAAAAAAGCATGAGTGAAGAGTCTAGTCAAGAAAATCATTGTCATGTGTACCCACAACAGAACAATGACATTCTTATTTACAGCAGCATAACATGCGTGTGAACACAATACTCATAGATTGTATGAGAACAAATGAGAAACGAATAAATTCAATAACTTAACCCTTAAACTAGTGCAAAAAAACTCAGGGTGCCCCATTAAATCTTATCAATCGCTTGCTAATCCCATGACTGCGTCCAACTGCTGTCTGGTTCGTTGATTGTATTGCTAGATATGAACTGTTTTAGGAAAGAAAAATGCTCATGGCAGACCAAACATGTTAAACAGAAATTGGTCAGATACTGAGCTTTAGTGAGAAATCATGTGAAATAATCACCAAAATTTTATTTTAAATGAATGTACCTGCATGTTATACTGTTTAGTTTGGAGATACAGCCAGATAGTCCACTGAGTTTGCACTGCCCAGCGATTTTTGTTTTCCTATTTGTCAATTATTTTGTGCCTGATGATTTGGCGGCCAATCAATCGCTGTCTTAGTTCTTGGTTACTTGGTCCTCCAAAATATTCCAACTGGAATTTAACTGGAGGTGGTGAAGGGAGGGGTTTAGCCAGAGAGGGTTATTGGGAAGAAAGTGCCACTTTAAATTTAGTTGCATCTGGCTGGGCAATCGTGGTTTGGTGGAGATTATTCCATGCTTTAATAGTGCGTGGGAAGAACGAATTGCTGTACACATCTGTCTTTGTGGCTGGGACCACAAATTGGATTGAATGCCCTCGTCTGCTCCTAATTGGTTTGGGGTTGGTGTAGGTCTTGTGATCTATGTCTAGCTGACCATTTAATATTTTGTAAAAACAGGTCAAACGGTGAGCTTCAACGTCTGTCTTGGAGAGGGTTCCACCCCAGAGAATTCAGAAGTTTGGTGACACTCGCTTCTCTCTCGTAGGCGTTAGTAACAAATCGAGCCGTCCTGTCTTTGGAACATGTTCGATGGATGAAATGTTTTTAATCTGTGTAATGGGTCCCAACGCTGCAACTGCGTAGTCCAGATGAGATCTAACGAGGTGAAATACAGCTTCTTCTCCTTGACAGAAAGCTGAACAATGATGGAAGTTGCGCCTCAGGAAGTTTAGGAACACCTGTTGCCTTTCACTGTTTGCATGATGAGTCTGACCGTTCCAACGTAGATCATTCTGCAATTTGATGCCAAGATACTTGGTTTTGTTTGGATCTTCAAGGGTGACACCAAGTATGTTGTAAGATGTGACGCCTGGATTCCTCTTTCTGGTGACACGCATGGTTTCACATTTGGAAGGGCTGAACTACATGCCGCATTGTTGTGACCACTCGACCATAAGTATTGAAGATCTTTTTGGAGAGAGCTGACTTAATTGGTACAGCAAAACAAATCATCAGCGAATAGTCTGGTCGTACTTGCGACTTTTTCATCGGTGTCATTGATGTAAAGCAAAAATAGGAGTGGGCCGCGTACTGTGCCCTGGGGTGTACCACTCAACACTGGGTGCCAATTGGAGCTCTTTCCATTCACACACACGCGCTGAAGACGTTTTGTCAGGAAACTGGAAATCCATCGTTTCGTGTTGGAACGAATACCGTAGAAGTCAAGCTTCCGAAGCAGTCTTTGGTGTGGGATGACATCAAATGCTTTAGAAAAGTCCAGTACAACTAAATCCGTGATGACGTTACTGTCAAGGTGCTTGGCCAGGTCATTTGTTGTCAGGATAAGCTGAGACTCGCATGATCTATGCCTCCTAAATGCATGTTGGTTGTCGGCAAGAATATTATGTTTGCTCACGTGACGCATCAGATTACTATCCATGATATGCTCCAGCAATTTACAGCAAGTACTTGTTAGTGAAACAGGACGATAATTCACTGGGTTGGTGGTTGAACCCTTCTTAAAGAGAGGAGTGATGTTGGCCTTCCTCCAATCCAGCGGTACATCACCCGAGTCAAGCGATTGTTGGAAAATGAACTGTAAAACTGGAGCCAGTTCTTCGGCTGCAATCTTGAGGGCTTGATTTTGTATCTGATCTGGTCCAATTGCTTTTGTGGTATCAATGTTGAGCAATAACGTCTCTAAGGGGGTTGCGTCCAATCACCAACCAGCTTGCCTTAAAAATCCCGTCCAATCAACAAATAGGTCTCCTCCCGTCCAATGAGCCGCTATCTCCAAGGGCATTGTGTCCAATCACATAGTGCAGTTTAATGGCAATTAGTTGCTACGGTAAAGGTTGGAAGCCAGTGGAGGTACTGACAGTCAAACGGGAGCAAGAGAGATTTGGACAGTGTATAATCATGTGAGATATAGTTTGTGCTCACAATCAATAATCAGAGACTAAATACTGGAAACAAGAAATTCTTTATTTGCGAGTCTGCAGAATCGGGTGCCTCTCCAAGTTGAGACACACCGAAGTCAGGAAAGTAAAGCCCCTTTATACACACAATTCTGCAGGCTTAACCTCCCCTTCTGGCTCTTCCCAATCAGAGCACTGATATGCACAGTCTACAGGTACGTCCCCGCTGTATCTCCCACATCATACATCACATGTTCATGGTAATGAGCAGTTTCTCGACCAGGGGCGTGTAAGTAATATTCATTTATTTCATTAAGCATGCTCAGTTGCTATTGACCTGGCCTAGTTACTTGTGTTTTAATTGCAAAGCTAGTCTCTGGTGATTATGGCCGCATCCCTCATCCCTGTCTGCCACTATACAATGCTATCAGTGGTGCTCAAGGACGATGAGGCTGGTTACCTCATTCACAACGATGTTAGAATCCTCGCCCGGACCTTCACAACAGTGGGGGTTTAATCACTTTATCCCTCACACCATAGTGTACAATTTCATAATATATACTAAATAACTGGGCTGACAGACCTTGGCTGGGAACCTGGGGCTCACCAAAATTGTTCCCAATTGGGCCCCGCACCCCTTAAGGCCGGCCCTGAAAGCCAGAGCTATTACAAAGAACTGAAACCTAAGGCAGATTGTTGGAAATGCCCGGTAAATCAATTATGAATAGGAAGAAAGTAGAAATTAGTTAATATTACATCAGAACTAGCCAGTTATAATTCAAATAGATTACAAGTTGCTCAAAGGTCGCAATGTGCCCAGAAGCGCCCGTCATGGCCGCCTGGCCAACAGTCTGTCTCGTCCTTTTTCTGTTTTTATTATTTTGTGGCGGCACCTAGTGGTTAAGCTGTGTATTCAGAACCCTCGTCATTGGTCGGGACTGTCATGAGACAGGGGATTCGTTCGTGGGCTTTTCAGTATGTTCAGTAGCTAGTGCTCTTCACGACGTCTAGAGCTTAAACGTTTATTCCTGATCAAGTACACGTATGGTTCAAGTATTGCTTTCGTTAATAAAGAATATTTTGCTCACTACAATTTTAAGTATATCTAAATGTATGTTTTAATGTTTCTTAATATGTTTTATGTGCGGGGTGGGGGGGGGGAATCGGGGGAAACTTTTTTCAGCCACATACCTCGACGGAGATGTGATGAAAGGAGCAGGCGATCCTTTGCCGAGGATCGCCAGCAAAAGCGCTCCAACCGCCAGGCCTGTGGACTTTAACACCGTGAAGCCGCGGTCTCCGGTAAGAAGAGGCCGACTCGGGAGCTGGAGTTTCAATCATCCCGACGCGAGGGCTTGAACATCGGACCGCCGGCAGCAGCACTGCAGAAGGTGCATAGGCCCCGACCACGGGTGTACAAAGGAGGAATATGACTGAACTTTATTGCCTTCCAGCACAGTGAGGAATGTGGATTCCACTGTGGTGGATGTTTATGTTAAATTTGATTTTATGTGTCCGTGTATTGTTGCTTTTGGCTTAGTATGGCTGTATGGTAACTCAAATTTCACTGTACCTTAATGGGTTAAGTGACAATAAATGCGAACTTGAACTTGGAAGATAAGCTTCTGTTCCTCAAGCTTAAATTGGGTTTAATTGGAACAGTGAAGGTGGCCAGAGAAAGACCAGAGGAAGAGTGGGATGGAAAATTAGAATGACAGGCAGCTGGAAGCTCCAGGTCTTCCTGCAGACCAAACGGCAGATTGCTTTATGGTGCACTTTTGTTTTCTTCCTAACTTTGCTCATAAATCTTTAAACTGGAGCTTGTGAACATCAAGCATCTCAATTTAGTAATTTTATGAGCAAAAATCCCATCAAAGATTCCCTTGTCCTATACATCCCTCCCACAACTTATCTGAAACTTAGCTCAAACTTATTTTCTCACTTCTGCATTTTAGTTGAAGGATTTTCAACCTAAAATGTGAACTTTGTTTCTGTTACTGGATATTAGGTGTTATCTGACCTGTGGAGTGTTTCTAACATTTTCTGTTTTTATTTCTGTTCCAACATCTGCAGTTTAAAAAAAAATTAAATCTTTAGTATTTAATTATATTGGCATTGCCAATTTCCCCATTAATGTGCTGGTGGCGACCTAACTGAACTGCCCAAACTGAACTGCCCGTTCATTCCACTGACATCTATTACAAACCCACTGACTCCCATAGCTATCTAGACTACACTTCTACCCACCCTGCTTCCTGTAAATACTCTATCCACTACGCCCAATACCTCTACGCCGCAACTGCTCCCAGGATGAGGTGTTCCATACCAGGACTTTGGAGATGTCCTCATTCTTTCGGGAACAGGCGTTCACCTCTTCCATTATAGATGAGGCTCTCACTCGGGTCTCCTCGATATCCTGCAGTTCCGCTCTTGCTCCAACTCACCCCATTCGTAACAAAGAAAGAGCCCCCACTGTCCTCGCCTTCCACCCCATCAGGAGTCGCATACAGCACATAATCTTCCGACATTTTCGCCACCTCCAATGGGATCCCACTACCAGGCACATCTTCCCATCTCCACCCCTTTTTGCTTTCCGCACTGTTCCCTCCTCAACTCCCTGGTCGACTCGTCCCATCCCACCCAAACCACCCCCTCCCCACGTACTATCCCCTGCAATCGCAGAAGATGCAACACCTGTTCCTATAATCCCCCCTCGACTCCATCCAAGGACCCGGACAGTCTTTTCAGGTTCACTTGCACCTCCTCCTACCTAACCTACTGTATCCGCTGTTCCAGGTGTGGACTCCTGTATATTGGCAAGACCAAGCGCAGGCTCGGCAATTGTTTCGCTGAACACTTCCGCTCAGTCCACCTAAACCCACCTGATCGCCTGGTTGCACAGTACTTTAACACCCCCTCCCATTCCCACACTGACCTTTCTGTCCTGGGCCTCCTCCATTGTCAGAGTGAGACCCAGCACAAATTGGAGAAATAGCATCTCGCATTTTGCTTGGGTAGTTTACAACCCAGCGGTATGAACATTGACTTCTCTAACTACAAGTAGCCCTTGCTTTCCCTCTCTATCCATCCTCTCCACTTCCCAGTTCTCCTACCAATCTTGCTGTCTCTGACTACATTTTATCTCTGCGTTCCCCTGACATCAGTCTGAAGGGTCTCACCAAGGGTCACTCATTCCTTCTCTCCAGGGATGCTGCCTGTCCTGCTGAGTTACTCCAGCATTTTGTGTCTACCTTCGATTTAAACCAGCATCTGCAGTTCTTTCCTACACATACCCAATTCAGGTTATTCTGTCCTTCTACACTTTTTTTTCCATTTCTCCACGAACCTGTTGATAGGACTTAAGGTGCTCTGTGCTTCTTGGGTGTGTTTTCTTCCTTTTGAGTGGTGAGAGGCCAGGCATTCCTCGGTGGATGGATGGGTGGATGGATGGATTCCTGGCTTTGCTTCAGAGGGACGACCCTGCAGGCTGGTCTGCCCGGCGCTGGGCGGCGCTGTCAAAGGGTGATCCCGGAGTCACCGCCGCGCGGAGCAGCCTGGGCTTGCAATGGCGAACCGGACGGTGAAAGATGCCCACAGCATCCACGGGACCAACCCGCAGTATCTGATCGAGAAAATCATCCGCACTCGTATCTACGAGTCCAAATATTGGAAGGAAGAATGTTTTGGGCTCACAGGTATAGAATGACGGAGTATTAAACGACCCAGTAAGAGCCGAGTAATGATTGAAACGCGGTTGGGCCGCTGCTTCCTGCTGTATTCATATAGTAATCAGTTGGATGCTAACGGATGATGGGGAACGTGGTTGTTTGTTTACATTAGCGTCTTTTAAAATAAGTTTAACAAACGTTGTCATCTTCTGTCTGTCTGATCCGGGTTAGTTATAGCTGGTGTGGAGCGGGCAGTGAAGAAGGTGGTAACATTATCTCAGTCAACTGGGAAAGTGGGCAAGGGAATGGCAGTGTTAGTGATGCACTTTGGGTGGTTAAAACCAGAGAGAAAAATACACAGAGAATGACAGGGTCCTCGGGTGTATTGTAGTACAGAGCAATTTGTCTCATCTAAGCTAACCCTATTTGGCTGTTTGGCTCATGTTTCTCTAAATGGTTCCCAATCCTCAATTTATCCCAGAGCTATTTGCCTCTCTTGCCCTCCACTCTTATCAGAAGCATGCATATCACAATGTATCTCTATTATCCTGTTATAAGCATCTGACTTTCCAGACGTCCCTTCGCCCACTCCTACTCCTATCAACTCATGAACCGATCAAATTCTATTGCAAAGGGCTGCTTGTCATGATTGCACTTAGCTGATCTTGTTTTAACTAACCAACATAAAAATGTTGGGTCGTTTGAACAGGTGCTCTGAATGCATCGCTGTCCTCTCCGAGTTCCCCCTCCTTTCACCATTACCCCTTTCCCAAACCAACAGTCATGAACCCTGACAATCATTTCTACCTCATTGCTAAATTATCTCTCGTAGGGCTGCTTTACAGAGGTTTCCCCTGACTAAATTCTAAGACCTAAGCTTGTTTTTGCTTCTCGGACATTTTGAGTTAAGAGTGTTTCTTTGTCATATGTACTGGGCCTGAACCAGAACAATTATACTCTCGCATGCTGCAGTTTCATAGGGACTATAATCTCATTCCTTATTCCTTAATCACAAACTCCTTTCAGCTCCCTGGTGCTATACCAGCTCCGAAGGTAAATTCTGATCATATGAGACTATTTACTTCTGACCATTACATTCTCCAATTCCTCCTATGCTGTAGCTTACCTGCTTCTGAAGTAATTATTCATATTTTTAGAAATGGGCCAGTATTTGATGTAACAATGCAAATATGGCTGACTTATTTTATTGTAAACATGAGATCAACCAAAGCTTTGTTGCCCTTGACCTAATAGGTAACTAGTCTCATTCAAGCATCACCTGATTGTTTTTTGACTTCATAGATCTCAGTTAAACAACACTTGTTTGAACTCCATATGTGGTCTCAGCCTTTCCTGTTTGCCTGTTTCTACCTCCTGTTTCTTGTTTCAATCTCTTCCAGTCACCTCTGCCAATTGGCTTTATCACTGCCAAGACCCTGTGCTCAGGATATCCCTCCCTTGAACTCTGACTCCCTATCTCTTGTCCTTCCAAACATTTGGTTATCTGTCCTAATATGTTCCCACGGCAGTAAAATTCTGGATCTTTTGAAAAAGGTATTTTATAAATTCACTTTGTTTTCAGCTAATATACTTTTTTTTTTTTAATTTACCTTCTTTCTTGCAAAATTCTGTCCTGCAATTTCTTGCAATTTTGCACTCCTCATGTCTTTTATGCGTAATTCAGTTTTGTTTCTTAAATTAATTGTTTTGAGGATCAGCAAATCCGTGTGGTTTCTGTAAAACCTGTATATTGTGCAAATTATGACACTGCATTTGTTCCCAATCGTGCTATAATAAATTGACAAAATATCTGGGGAAACTCAAGTAGCCATGAATATTTTCATATCAATCCACATGTTAAATTCAGATTTGGTCAAACTCTTCTACTCATTCAATTGTTAATTTAGTTATTGCAAAAAAAATTCAGCAACATCTGCAGCAAGTGGAGAGAGAAACTGAAGATGTTTCGGGTAGAAGATCAGTGGGTTTACAACATTTCCTGTTAATATTTCAGATTTCCCACATTTAGAGGGTTTGTTTGTCTTTCATAATTACTATTAGGCCGTGGGCCGAGCATCGAAAATGTGTCTAGAATTTAATTTGTGACCCATGTCTGGTATCTACTTGAAATTTGGGCACAGATTTAGTTAAAATATAATTGAGAAGGAATTCATAACACATCAGTGCGAAAAGTTGCACACTAATTAATTAAGCTAATTAGAAAATTAGCTCCCTGAACCTACCTAATTAATGGGTCAAGGCAGATCCTGTGCGTTCCCTAACCCTCCACAGTTGCCGCTACGGATGGCACGATGTACAGGCCACACTCCCCGTTGAGATGATCCAAACACACTCTGGGTTCCCGAATCGGGCGCTTCTTACCGGAGACACAATGAGGCCTAACATCTAGGACAGGGATCGGCAACCTATGGCCCACGGGTCGGATCCGGTTCGTAACCCAAAATCATCCGGCCTGCAGACGTATTTTTTTTTTTTTCAATTAGTTTTCGCGACCTGGGAACTGCAGCCAGTCCCAGGGCAGACCTGCCAGCCGACCTGGGCGCTACAGCCATTCCCGGGGCAGGTGAGCTGACCTGGACACTACAGCCAGTCCCGGGGCATGCACGCGACCTGAGCGCTACAGCCAGACTAGGGGCAAGCGAGCCGACTTGGGCGCTACAGCCAGTCCCGAGTCAGGCGAGCCGACCTAGGCGCGCAGGCAACCTGGGAACTGCAGGTCCTTTGGCACACAAGGGACAATTTACCGAAGCACTTAACCTACATACCTGCACGTCTTTGGAGTGTGGGGCAGGCGAGCTGACCTGGGCGCTACAGCCATTTCCGGGCGGTTTTGGTGCAACATGTTTCACAAAACATATGGGGGGTGGGGGAGATTGTCTTCCCCCCCCCCCCACAAAACATGGGGGGACAGCCCCCCCCCCCCCAGTATTTCCGCCCATGGGCCCAGCAGTCGGAGCACTTCTTCTTCAAATGATCGCAGGCAGCTAAGCGATTCCGATTTAAAGAAACTCTTCTTTGAGCTGACATTAGTGACGTTCAGGCAAGTCCTCAACATCAGCCTCAAGATCTCATATCTCACTAAAGTCCATACAAGTTAATTTTCTCTGGCTTTAGATCTTACCTTCCAGTTCCATTTGCTTCACAATGTTTCACTGGTCCCACGACTTGGCTGTCCTGTTTGTGTTGCAGCACCTTAGCTTTGCTTTAGAGACTTTCTTCCACTTCTATCCATTTAGCTGCACATTCTTCAGACTTCTTAATGCTTTTCTCACTAAATGCAATTACCTTGCTGTGAGCTTCGACGACATGTATTGCACAGAAGACCAAAGAACCTTAATCGGAATCTCCAGTAACACGAGCATCAGTAGAAATACTCTCTGCCATGATGTGGGCTCCCTGTGTAGCTAGCCTGAAACAAAGCGTGTGATTGGTCAGTTGGCATCTGACTCGCTGTCAAACCTGCTTTGATTGGACAATTACTACTCAGAAAATTGGAGGTTTTTCTCATATTTTAAAAATATGCGCAGGATTTGTTCTTGACGAGTTTCAGGTATGATTTCTATAATATCTTTACACTATGTTATAAATACAGGTAGATACGTGATTTGGGTCATGAAATGAAACAAAAAAGCACCTCGGTCCACGGTCTATGTTATGCTAGTTGTGTTATGTTAGTACCGCTATTGCTGTAATCCTCTGAAGTTCACTGTAAAATGTTTCTGAACACAGAAATACATATTTGATTTATCAGAAATTGTTCAGTACTATGGAGTACTAATAACAAATTTCATTCTACTTTTTAGCGGAATTGGTTGTGGACAAAGCTATGGAACTCAAATTTGTTGGTGGTGTATATGGTGGGAACATTAAGCCTTCCCCATTCCTTTGCCTGACTCTCAAGATGCTCCAGATTCAGCCTGAAAAGGATATAATTGTTGAATTTATAAAAAATGAAGATTTTAAGTATGTATAATTTTCATTTAACTAATGTTTTTAAACATCCTGAGTCCATTATTCCTAGTCCATTATAATCCAGCTCGCTTAAATGTGATATACAGTAGACATTATGAACCTGCTGAAAATGTGCACATGGAGACATAGATGAGAAGAAAATTATACTCAGCTGCAATACCATTCTTCGTAACATAATTTGCCCAGGTTTTAACTGTCAGTTTGAGAGAGTACAGAGGAGATTTAACTGTCAGTTAGAGAGAGTACAGAGGAGATTTACTAGAATGTTGCCAGGGTTCCAGCAACTATGTTACAGAGAAAGGTTGAACAAGTTAGGTCTTTATTCTTTGGAACGCAGCAGGTTAAGGGGGGACTTGATTGAGGTCTTTAAAATGATGAAAGGGATAGACAGAGTTGACGTGCCCTCTTGTTTGAATCTTCCCTACCCCTCAATTTTCCCATTGAGGGTAGGGAAGATTCAAACAAGAGGGCATGACATGAGAATTAAGGGACAGAAGTTTAGGGGTAACGTGAGGGGGAACTTCTTTACTCAGAGGGTGGTGGCTGTGTGGAATGAGCTTCCAGCAGAAGTGGTGGAGGCAGGATCGATTTTAACATTTAAAAGTAAAGTGGATAGGTATATGGACGTGAAGGGAATGGAGGGGTATGGTCTGAGTGCAGGTAGATGGGACTAGGGGAAAACAAATGGTCGGCACGGACTGGAAAGGCCGAGAGGGCCTGTTTCCGTGCTGTAATTGTTATATGGTTATATGAGTGGGGAAAATCTCCTTGTGGAGTTTTCCTCAGAAGAAGCTTGTTTTTTTTAAGTGAAATGATTAAATCTTTCCACACCACACATTTTCTCAAAAACATGACTAAATGTGATATTTTTTGCTCTGGGCTAACCAAAGAAAATAAATGATGGATATTACTTTCTAGCTAATGCTTTCAACTTCTAGAGCCTTGTGTAGAATGTTAAATCAAGTTTATCTTGTGTGTTACATCACAGGGGACAGACTGGCGATTGATATTTATTGTAAACCCACTGACCCCCACAGTTACCTGTACTGCATCTCCTATCTTGCAAAGATGCCATCCCCTACTCTAAATGTCACCATCTCCTCCACATCTGCTTCCAAGATGAGGCTTTCCTTTCTTGGACATCCAAGATGTCTTCTTTGGTAAACATGGTTCCCCCACCCACCCCACTATTGTAGATGGATTCCTCACCCATGTCTCCCCTGGTTATTACCTTTCGCTCCACCAGCCATCACATCCAACTCTCTGATATTTTCACCACCTTCAACATAATTACACCAGCAGTCACATCTTCCCATCTCCACCCCTGTCTGCAGAGACCACTCCTTCTGCAACTCCTTGGATCACTCATCTCTTCACACCCAAACACCTCCTCCACTCTCCCCCCCTCGCCCCCCGCCCCCCCCCCCCCCCCCCCCCCCCCCCCCCCCGGTACTTTTACCTGCAACTGAAAGTGCTGTAGCACCTGTCCCTACACCTTACTTGTATCGATCCAGGGATCCCAGCAGTCCCTCCAAGTAAGACAGGTTCACGTGAATCTCCTCTAACCTCGTCAACTGCATTCGGCGCTCCCGATGTGGCCTTTAGACTAGGCAACCATTTTGTCACATACCTCTGCTCGGAATTCCCAATTGCCAACAATTTTAACCCATTCCGATTAACATACCGACCTTTCTGTTGCGGGCTGCCTCAATTGTCAGAGTGAGGTCATGTGCAAACTGGAGGAATAGTGTCTCATATTCGGGATTTACAAGATTGAATTCTCCAATTTTGGGAAACTGACCAAGACCCAGCCCTCCCCTTTCTTAGATGCGATAAAACTTTATTCATCCCTGAAGGGAAATTGGTCTGTCAACAGTCACAACACACAACAAGGTACACGAAAACCTGAAATTAAAATAAAATTAAATGAGAAAAAAAAAGTAAAAGACAAGTGACTGTTGGCTAGCTGCCTTGTGCACAGCGCCATAACCGGAACGAACAAACAACCAAACAAACAAATGCAGGCTTATCCCCTGGACAGAGGATTCTAAAATTAGAGTGCCTCCCACTCCTCCCCCCCCCCCCCCCAATGCCGGGTCCTCCATTGTTCTTCAAGGCGGTCCACCAACACCGGGTCCCCATTGCCCTCCCCCCCACACGCTCATCGACCACTGCTCAAGGCTCACGCTGCCGCCGAGGGCACACCATTGCTCAAGGTTCATGCTGCCGCATAGGCCCCACTGCCGCCTATGTTGACACTCCTGCCGCGCTCGCAGCTCCCCGGGACCTGGATGTGCACCCATTTTTTTTAACACTCTCCCACCCCTCCTTTCTTTTTTCCCACCTTTCCCTTTGCACCTATATGCTATCCTTTGGCTTCGTATTGCGTGCCTCATCTCTCCTTATCATACAACCTTTTGTCTCATTTTCATCTCTAGTCTTTGTCCACTCATCTGTCAATCAACACCCCTCACCTGCATCCATCTATCACTTACCTGGGTTTGTCCTGCCCCCATCTCACTTCCAACTTTCTCCCCCCCTACCACAATCAGTCTGAAGAAGGGTCCCGACTTGAAACATCGCCTATCCATATCCTCCAGAGATGTTGCCTGACTTGCTGAGTAACTTTGTGCCTTTTTTAAATCTAGTGTGTAATTGCGTAGCATATAATCACATTTCTTTGGATTCCAAAAGTTTGTTAAATGAAGCAGTATGCTCTTTTAATATGCAACGTATTTACTAATTCGTTTAATTTCAGGTATGTTAGACTGCTGGGTGCACTGTACATGCGACTAACGGGGTCTGCTATTGATTGTTATAAATACTTGGAACCACTTTATAATGATTATCGGAAAGTGAAGAGGCAAAAAAGAGATGGAGGTAAAATAAATCAATAATCTGAGTGAAAGTGAAGGCTAATTTTGTTTTGTATAATTGTACTGAAATTTAGAAAAACATCTGTATTGGAATGTTCTTTGATCACAGCGTCGCGTCATTTTTAAAAACTACAATTACAAATAGTGACTTAAGTATGATTTTCTATGTATTAAGGTAAATTATTATGATATTCATTAATCTAATAGCTAAACTATACCAGGGATTCTGTACTTTTAATCATGTTTGATATGCAATAAGATTATTTGCATGCTTAGGACTTTACTGGCAATATAGTGTTGATTGTCAGTAGTAGCTATTGAAATTATTTGAAGCACATTGGAATCAAAATCTCAAAAGATAAAATTATTATGACACAAGAGACTGTCAAGTACACATTTTAAATGTGTGTACTCCAAGTGGGACTCGTTGGGTCCCTGTCACAGGGAAGGCCTGGTCCCCCAACGCAATATTCCGCTACTCACCCATAGCCGACAACTGCGCAGGGGCTGCCCATTTCGCCTTATGCACCTTCCCTCATTTTTAAACTTAAAAAAAATGCATTTGCACTTGCTAGCTAGCAGAACTCAGTGTACTGTGACTTTAAAAAGAATGCATTTGCACTTGCTAGGGCTAGCAGGACTCAGTGTCTTGTGACTTTAAAAAAATCCATTTGCACTTGCTAGGGCTAGCAGGACTCGGTGTACTTGGATAGCAACAATGTTGCGAGCAGGGCTAAAATCCCATTGTGACATCACAGCTGTAAGTAAGCACAGGGAAAAAGCAGTTTTTTTTTCCCCCAAGTCTTCAGATTTTTGAACATTTTGATTAATAACTCGAGAAATAATGCATGAATTTTTCAGATAGGGCGATTTTTGACTTCACAGGATAAATCTCTACCGGAATATGTAAAAAATTTTACTGTTAGAGCGTCGTTTTAAAAAAAATAAATACACGTCCAAGATCAGAGTTTTATAGTTGGAAGGATGAGCGGTTTTGCCTCCATTATTTTAGGTAGAGAGTTCCTGTCCCCTATCACCGTCTGTGTGAATAGTCTTTTCCTCATCTTCTTCGTAGTTTTTCTACCAGTTAATATAATATTCCCCCTGGTTTTTCAACAATCTGTTAAGGAAAATAGGTTAACTGCTTTTTATCTATCTCTGGCCGTGGTAGTTATATACACTCCAATTAAGTCTCCCCATAGCAAAAAAAAACAAAGTCAAAGTCAAGAGTTTATTGTCATGTGTCCCTGACAGGACAATGAAATTCTTTCTTTGCATAGCACAACAGAACATAGTAGGCATTGACTACAATTATATACTTAAATACACACGTTAATTAATAAATTAATAAAGTGCAAATAACAGATGGAGGCGTAATAATGTTCAGAGTTTTGTCCGAGCCAGGTTTAATAGCCTGATGGCTGTGGGGAAGTAGCTATTCCTGAACTGGGTCGTTGCAGTTCTCAGGCTCCTGTATGTTCTACCCGAAGGTAGCAGGGAGATGAGTGTGTGGCCAGGGTTGTGTGGGTCCTTGATGATGCTGCCAGCCTTTTTGAGGCAGTGACTGTGGTAGATCCCCTTGATGGAAGGAAGGTCAGAGCCGATGATGTACTAGGCAGTGTTTACTACTTTTTGTAGTCTTTTCCTCCAGGGCACTCAAGTTGCCGAACCAAGCCACGATGCAACCGGTCAGCAAGCTCTCTAATGTGCACCTGTAGAAGTTAGAGAGAATCCTCCTTGACTAGACCGACTCTCCGTAATCTTCTCAGGAAGTAGATGCGCTGATGAGCTTTCTTAATAATTGCATCTGTGTTCTCGGACCAGGAAAGATCTTCACAGATGTGCACGCCCAGGAATTTGAAGCTCTTGACCCTTTCAACCATCGACCCGTTGATATAAACAGGACTGTGGGTCCCCATCCTACTCCTTCCAAAGTCCACAATCAGTTCCTTGGTTTTGCTGGTGTTGAGGGCCAGGTTATTGTGCTGGCACCATATGGACAGTCGCTCGATCTCTCTTCTGTACTCCGACTCATCCCCATCAGTGATACGTCCCACAACAGTGGTGTCGTCAGCGAACCTGATGATGGAGTTCGCACTATGACCGGCTAAGCAGTCATGAGTATAGAGTGAGTACAGCAGGGGGCTGAGCACGCAGCCTTGAGGTGCTCTCGTGCTGATTGTTATCGAGTCTGACACATTTCCACCAATACGAACAGACTGTGGTCTGTGAATGAGGAAGTCGAGGATCCAATTGCAGAGGGATGCGCAGAGACCCAGTTCTG
This sequence comes from Okamejei kenojei, assembly GCA_035221665.1. NCBI lineage: Eukaryota > Metazoa > Chordata > Chondrichthyes > Rajiformes > Rajidae > Okamejei > Okamejei kenojei. The sequence goes on from CM069140.1 coordinate 48,266,406, forward strand.
CGAGTTTGGTAACCAGCTTGGAGGGGATGATGGTGTTAAATGCTGAGCTGTAGTCAATGAATAACAGCCTGACGTATGAGTTTTTGTTGTCCAAGTGGTCCAGAGCGGAGTGGAGGGCCAGCGAGATCGCGTCCACTGTTGATCTGTTGTGGCGGTAATCGAACTGCAGTGGGTCCAGGTTTTTGTCGAGGTAGGAGTTGATTTGCGCCATGATCAACCTCTCGAAGCACTTCATCACCACGGGCGTTAGTGCCACAGGTCGATAGTCATTGAGGCACGTCACCTTGCTCTTCTTGGGCACCGGTATTATTGATGTCCTTTTGAGGCAGGTGGGAACCTCAGGCCTCAGAAGTGACAGGTTGAAAATGTCCGTAAAAACTCCAGCCAGTTGGTCCTCACAGGTTTTTAGAACATGACCAGGTATGCCATCAGGTCCAATAAACATTAGCTTATTTGGTACTTATAGCTGAAATTTTCCTTAATTCACCAAAATATTACGCTAGTTTTGTTTGATTCATTCTTCTTTAAAACAAGTTGGTCAATTTTTGGAGCTAAAGTAGCATAACCAGAATATATGTGATTTATATAATAAAATAATGCAGATTTTCTGTATAAAATCACTCCATTCTGCAGGTGCTGGACATTTGCAGAGTATTTCCAGCATTTTTTGAGTTTTTTGTTTCTGGTCTAGCTATATAATTTTGCCTTGTTTCTCATGTTTTTTCTTCAAGAGTTTGAACTAATTCATGTTGATGAATTTATGGACGAGTTACTTCATGAAGAGCGTGTTTGTGATATCATTTTGCCCAGACTTCAGGTACATGGTATTTCTGAAAAGTTTGATTTTTGCAGCCTATTTTTTATTTCTTTGTGAACGACTACTCTTTTTGAGAAGTGAAATTGGTTAATTTGGTTTATAAATTCACCCATTCACACTAGTTCTCTATTATGCCACTCCCTACAAACCATGGGCAGGTTACAGAGGCCAATTCACCAGCAAACCCGCACATTTTGGGGATATGGGTCAAAACCGGAGCTCCCGGAGGAAACCCCCCGTGGTCATGGGGAGAACGTGCAAACTACACACAGCACCCAAGGCCATGATCAAACTCTGGTCTTTGAGACAGTAGTTCTACCAAGTGGGTCACTGTGCCAACCTGTGGTGGTTCACCACATTAAATTAAGCCTTCAATGCATTTGAGTCGCCCCCTGTATGCATTATGAATTGTACAGCTATAAAACTTTGTTCCGCAACAGTTTGTAATTATTGCTATGAATCTAATCATCTAGAAACGTTATGTGTTGGAAGAAGCAGAGATGCTGGATACACGAGTCAGTGCCCTGGAAGAAGATATGGACGATGTAGATACAAGTGAAGATGAGGATGAAGATGATAAGGTGTGTGCAGATACCTAATATTAGATTACAGAACCGTAAAATAGTTTCAACGTAGAAGAAAGCTGTTCTGCTTATTGAGCCCATGTAAAGAATCCAGCAAGTCCCATACACCCGCCTCTCACTAACCATTGCACGTTTTTCCTATCTGATTCTTACCAGCTTCATTTTAATTGCTGCAATTAAATCTGCAACAATAACTGTTCCTGCCAGTGTATTCAAAATCCAAACCACAACATCCTTATCTTGTGTCACTGTTGTTTATTTTCCCAGTGACCTTCAATCTAGAACAAACAGAAAATGCTGGAAAAACTCAGCAGGTCAGGCAGCATCTTTGGAACGAGAACAGAAAACATTTTGGGTTGTCAGGCAATTCTTCTGCCCCCTTTGCTAGTTAGCCATTTGACCACTCAGCATATCTTAGAAGAAATTGGAGCACCTGGGGGAAACCTACAAAGTTTCAGGGAGAGTGGTCCATTCATACAGCACCCAAGGTCGAAGTTAATGCTGGGTCTCTGGAGTGAGCGGCAATGTAAGATCTGCTGTGCGGCTCCTTTCACTCCAGGATCTTCAGTCATTATGAGAAGCCGAGAGGGCCTGTTTCCGTGCTGTAATTGTTTTGTTAAGTTATTATGTGGCAGCTTATAATTAATTGCCTTTTGTAAGTCCTTGCAAGCTGCATCAATTAAATTTCCCGTCTGTTATTTCTTCAAAAAGCTATATTGAGCGACACTCCAAAGACGTACAGATATGTATGTTAATTGGCTTGGTAAGACATACTGATATGTATGTTAATTGGCTTGGTAAATGTAAAAATTGTCCCTAGTGTGTGTAGGATAGTGTTAATATGCGGGGATCGCGGACCCAGTGGGCCAAAGGGCCTGTTTCCGCGATGTGTACCTAAACTAAAATCTGCATCTCTTGCTGAGATTACAGAAGATCTTACTTCTTTGCAAAGATGGATGTACAGTGCTCGTGTAGTACTTTGCAATTACAGCCAGCATTTTGTGACTATCTTCGTTAAAGAAGATAGTCTGAAGAAGAGTCTCGACCCGAAACGTCACCTATTCCTTTGCTCCATAGATGCTGCCTCACCAGCTGAGTTTCTCCAGCATTTTTGTCTACCTTTGTTAAATGATGTTCACTAAGAGGGATGGGGTGGAGTGAGACCTGTAGATTCTGTTCAAGGTCGTTCAGGTGCTACAATATTCTCCTTCGTCAATACATCCATCAGTGCTCTGTTTTTACATTTTTTGATTTTTTTTCCTAAATATCTATCTTGGAATCATTAGAACCCATTCCTGCTCTTATTTTTAGGCCAGATCTCTCAAGTATTGATTGTCTGAACAAAATTGTGTACAGACTGTTTTTTCTTTATTTTAGAAGGCAAAGTTATTTTCCTATCTGTAGCATATTGAACACATTGTCACAGGCAAGAACCGAGTATTTGATCTAACTCACCCCGTAGGCCTGTGAGACTGTATGTCACCCCGTAGGCCTGTGAGACTTTATGCACATGCAGTTCTTAGCATTTCTGTTTGAAAGTAGCTTAGATATTATATAATATTTTATTTCAAGTATACATTCCCTAGATTAAAGAAAAATGTACTCCTATTGGAGCTAACTTTGTGTGATTTTTAACGGGCAGCTATACAATGCAAGCTTACCATATAAATTTGCATTTACGTTTATCTTAGTTTTACCAAGAAAGTTAATTTATGTTATGTGCTCTAATTTCCAGGGTAACAGAATGCCAACACCAGAGCCCCCAAGGAGAGGTTACCGAGATCTTGATCGGCCTCATAGATCTCCCTCTCCACGGTATAGGAGAAGCCGAAGCAAAACTCCAAGGCGGTAAGGAAGTTCTTACCAGCTTAACTGTTCATTGATGAGTAACATACAAAGTGCTGGAAATTCACAATCAATTCATGGGCAACTAAAAGAACAGTTGGATTAATATTTCCGGTGTACGCGTTTTCCCCTCGGTTTACAACTTTTATGAATTTTCTCTATAGTTCATTGTCTTTGAGATGGGCCTTTAACTTAGTCTTTTATTGCTGTAATAACTAGTACTTAATGTCAGCAAGAAATAATAATTGATATCTCAAAGGAGAGTAAACTTTAATTAATGAAGCTGATGAGCTACAGTGCCCTCCATAATGTTTCAGACAAAGACCTTTCATTTATTTATTTGCTTCTGTACTCCACAATTTGAGATTTGTGATAGAAAAAAAAATCACATTTGGTTAAAGTCCACATTGCCAGATTTTATTAAAGGGTGTTTTTGTACATTTTGGTTTCACCATGTAAAAATTACAGCTGTGTTTATACATGCCCCCCCCCCAAATTTCAGGACACCATAATATTTGGGACACATGGCATCACAGGTGTTTGTAATTGCTCAGGTAGGTATGTTTAATTGCCTCCTTAATACAGGTATCAGAGAGCTCTCAGCACCTAGTCTTTCCATCACCTTTGGAAACTTTTATTGCTGTTTATCAACATGAGGACCAAAGTTGTGCTCATGAAAGTCAAAGAAGACCATATAACCATATAACAATTACAGCACGGAAACAGGCCCTCTCGGCCCTTCCAGTCCGTGCCGACCATTTGTTTTCCCCTAGTCCCATCTACCTGCACTCAGACCTTACCCCTCCATTCCCTTCACGTCCATATACCTATCCACTTTACTCTTAAATGTTAAAATCGATCCTGCCTCCACCACTTCTGCTGGAAGCTGATTCCACACAGCCACCACCCTCTGAGTAAAGAAGTTCCCCCTCACGTTACCCCGAAACCTCTGTCCCTTAATTCTCATGTCATGCCCTCTTGTTTGAATCTTCCATACCCTCAATGGGAAAAACGACAACTCTGTCTATCCCTTTCATCATTTTAAAGACCTCAATCAAGTCCCCCCTTAACCTTCTGCGCTCCAAAGAATAAAGACCTAACTTGTTCAACCTTTCTCTGTAACATAGTTGCTGGAACCCTGGCAACATTCTAGTAAATCCCCTCTGTACTCTCTCTATTTTGTTGACATCCTTCCTATAACTAGGCGACCAAAATTGTACACCATACTCCAGAATTGGTCTTACCAATGCCTTGTACAATTTTAACATTACTTCCCTACTCCTATATTCATTGCTCTGATTTATAAAGGCCAGCACACCAAAGGCTTTCTTTACCACCCTATCTACATGCGATTCCACCTTCAGGGAACTATGCACAGTTATTCCTAGATCCCTCTGTTCCACAGCATTCCTCAATTCCCTAACATTTACCATGTACGTCCTATTTTGATTTGTCCTGCCAAGATGTAGCACTTCACACTTATCAGCATTAAACTCCATCTGCCATCTTTCAGCCCACTTTTCCAAATGGCCCAAATCTCTCTGTAGACTTTGAAAATCTACTTCATTATCCACAAAACCACCTATCTTAGTATCATCTGCATACTTACTTATCCAATTTTCCACCCCATCATCCAGATCATTGATGTACATGACAAACAACAGTGGACCCAACACAGATCCCTGAGGCACCCCACTGGTCACCGGCTTCCAACCTGACAAACAGCCATCCACCATTACTCTCTGACATCTCCCATTCAGCCACTGTTGAATCCATCTTGCTACTCCGCCATTAACACCAAAAGATTGAACCTTCTTAACCAACCTTCCATGGGGAACCTTGTCAAAGGCCTTAATGAAATCCATATAGACAACATCCACTGCTTTACCCTCATCAATTTCCCTAGTTACCGCTTCAAAACATTCAAGAAGGTTTGTCAAACATGACCTTCCAGGCACAAATCCATGTTGACTGTTCCTGATCAGACCCTGTTTATCCAGATGCTTATATATATTATCTCTAAGTATCCTTTCCATTAATTTGCCCACCACTGACGTCAAACTAATAGGTCTATAATTGCTAGGTTTATTCTTTGAACCCTTTTTAAACAATGGAACAACATGCGCAGTACGCCAATCCTCCGGCACTATTCCCGTTTCTAATGACATTTGAAATATTTCTGTCATAGCTCCTGCTATTTCTACACTAACTTCCCTCAATGTCCTAGGGAATATCCTGTCAGGACCTGGAGACTTATCCACTTTTATATTTTTCAAAAGTGTCAGACTTATCCACTTTTATATTTTTCAAAAGCCTCTCAAAAGACTTTGAGAGACTGAGAAATAAGAATACAACTGTTAGATACATCAGCTAAGCCTTAGGCTTACCAAAATCAACTGTTTGGAACATTATTAAACACTGCTGTAATTTCAACATAGTGAAACCAAAATGTATAAAAATGGCCTTTATTAAAATCTGACAATGGCACTTTAACCGTATGTGATTTTTATTTATTTTTTTCTATTGCAAATCTCAAATTGTGGAGTACAGAGGGAAATAAATAAATGATGGGTCTTTGTCCCAAACATTATGGAGGGCACTGTATGTCGACAAGGAATACAATCCTACAACCCACAGAGAGCGATTGGGGTGGGCAGGGGAGAATGTTCATAGAAAGATCAACATGGCAAGACATTGAAAGCACAGGGAGAAAGATCACATGGGCCCAGAGGAAGAGGAGGCAAGATGATAAGAACTATTTCTGGATGGTGGAGAGAGGGCTTAAAAGTGCACATTATCGTCTTTAACATTCAATTGTTGGTAAAACAATAGATTATTATTTCAGATCTTTTTGGTCAAACTCTTTTGAGCTAAGAAGTAAAATCAGAAACATTTGCTTTAAAATTAATGGGGAAAGTTTATTTGAATATCAAGTTCAATGTAGTGTCTTCAACATCTTAATCCTTTCATAGGTTTAGGCATTCCTTTATTTGAAGACCGTGAGAATTTCTGACTGTTTTATTTTACTTCAGCTATACTGCATTTGAAGTTTTCTCTTATTTTTCTCAAGATTCTCTGGACTTGTGGCCACACGATTGATCTAGTAGTCAGTGGTTGGATCTTTTCAGAATCCATTTGATTAGCTTTTAACATTTGTCTGGAGAGCTAAAGCATTCATATATCACGATAAATTGTCTGCGAAAAATAACTTATGCAATGAACGACAATTGTAAGTTTTGTCATTTATATACTCTGCTTTAGGGAGAGTACAAAAATAATAATTTTCTTAATCTGTCAATTTACAGACGAAGTAGATCTCCCAAGCGACGAAGGTACGTGTGTTTTTAAAAGTTGTCATTTTTAAATGCTGGAGCACCCACTACTTTTAAACAGGCTGATTTCTTACTTTAGGCCAGAGATGAGACAAAATGATTGAAGAGTTGCAAATTGTGAAGCCAGAGGAAGGAATGTAAGTGGAGGGGCGGAGGGAAGATATCAGTGTGAAGGGGGAGTAGGGTGGTTGTTAGAGGTTGCCTAAATTGGAGAGTTCAGTGTTAATATGTTGGGTTAAATGCCAGCCAAGTGGAACATGAGGTGCTGTTCCTACAGTTTGCGTGCGGCCTCACTCTGTCAATGGACGAGGCCCAGGGCAGAAAGATCAGCAGGGGAACGGGAAGCGGAGTTAAAATGGTTAGCAAAACAGAAGATCCGGTAGGCCTTGGCAGACTGAGTGCGTGTTCAGTGAAATGGCGTCTGAGTCTACACTTAGTACAGGAGGCCATATCGGGAACACGGGATGCAGTAGATGAGATTAGAGGAGGTGCACATGAACATCTGTCCCACCTAGAAGGACTTCTGAAGTTCCTAGATGAAGGCGAGGGAGGAGGTATTGGGACAGGTATTACATCTCCTGCAGTTGCAGGGGAAAATACCTGGGGAATGGGGATGGTTTGGATGGGAATTGATAACCATATAACCATATAACAATTACAGCACGGAAACAGGCCCTCTCGGCCCTTCCAGTCCGTGCCGACCATTTGTTTTCCCCTAGTCCCATCTACCTGCACTCAGACCATACCCCTCCATTCCCTTCACGTCCATATACCTATCCACTTTACTCTTAAATGTTAAAATCGATCCTGCCTCCACCACTTCTGCTGGAAGCTGATTCCACACAGCCACCACCCTCTGAGTAAAGAAGTTCCCCCCTCACGTTACCCCGAAACCTCTGTCCCTTAATTTTCATGTCATGCCCTCTTGTTTGAAATTTCCCTACCCTCAATGGGAAAAACGTATCCACGTCAACTCTGTCTATCCCTTTCATCATTTTAAAGACCTCAATCAAGTCCCCCCTTAACCTTCTGCGCTCCAAAGAATAAAGACCTAACTTGTTCAACCTTTCTCTGTAACATAGTTGCTGGAACCCTGGCAACATTCTAGTAAATCTCCTCTGTACTCTCTCTATTTTGTTGACATCCTTCCTATAACTAGGCGACCAAAATTGTACACCATACTCCAGAATTGGTCTTACCAATGCCTTGTACAATTTTAACATTACTTCCCTACTCCTATATTCAATGCTCTGATTTATAAAGGCCAGCACACCAAAGGCTTTCTATACCACCCTATCTACATGCGATTCCACCTTCAGGGAACTATGCACAGTTATTCCTAGATCCCTCTGTTCCACAGCATTCCTCAATTCCCTAACATTTACCATGTACGTCCTATTTTGATTTGTCCTGCCAAGATGTAGCACTTCACACTTATCAGCATTAAACTCCATCTGCCATCTTTCAGCCCACTTTTCCAAATGGCCCAAATCTCTCTGTAGACTTTGAAAATCTACTTCATTATCCACAACACCACCTATCTTAGTATCATCTGCATACTTACTTATCCAATTTTCCACCCCATCATCCAGATCATTGATGTACATGACAAACAACAGTGGACCCAACACAGATCCCTGAGGCACCCCACTGGTCACCGGCTTCCAACCTGACAAACAGCCATCCACCATTACTCTCTGACATCTCCCATTCAGCCACTGTTGAATCCATCTTGCTACTCTGCCATTAACACCCAAAGATTGAACCTTCTTAACCAACCTTCCATGGGGAACCTTGTCAAAGGCCTTACTGAAATCCATATAGACAACATCCACTGCTTTACCCTCATCAATTTCCCTAGTTATCGCTTCAAAAAATTCAAGAAGGTTTGTCAAACATGACCTTCCAGGCACAAATCCATGTTGACTGTTCCTGATCAGACCCTGTTTATCCAGATGCTTATATATATTATCTCTAAGTATCCTTTCCATTAATTTTCCCACCACTGACGTCAAACTAATAGGTCTATAATTGCTAGGTTTATTCTTTGAACCCTTTTTAAACAATGGAACATCATGCGCAGTACGCCAATCCTCCGGCACTATTCCCGTTTCTAATGACATTTGAAATATTTCTGTCATAGCTCCTGCTATTTCTACACTAACTTCACTCAATGTCCTAGGGAATATCCTGTCAGGACCTGGAGACTTATCCACTTTTATATTTTTCAAAAGTGTCAGTACTTCCTCCTCTTTGAATCTCATAGTTTCCATAGCTACTCTACTCTTTCCCCTTAACTCACCGAGTTCAATATCCTTCTCCTTGGTGAATACCGAAGAAAAGAAATTGTTCAATATCTCCCCCATCTCTTTTGGCTCTGCAGATAGCTGTCCATTCTGGTTCTCTAATGGTCCAATTTTATCCCTCGTTATCCTTTTGCTATTAATATAGCTGTAGAAACCCTTTGGGTTTACTTTCACCTTTCTTGCCAAAGCAACCTCATATCTTCTTTTAGCCTTCCTAATTTCTTTCTTAAGATTCTTTTTACATTCTTTATACTCCTCTAGCACCTCATTTACTCCATGCCTCCTATAATTATTGTAGATATCTCTCTTTTTTCGAAACAAGTGTCCAATTTCCCTTGAAAACCATGGCTCTTTCCAATTTTTACTATTTCCTTTCAACCTAACAGGGACATAAAGATTCTGTACTCTTACAATTTCCCCTTTAAAAGTCCTCCATTTCTCTTCTACATCCTTCCCATGAAACAAAGTGTCCCAATTCACTCCTTTAAAATCCTTACGCATTCCCTCAAAGTTAGCCTTTCTCCAATCAAAAATCTCTACCCTAGGTCCAGTTCTGACTCTCTCCATAATTATATTGAAACTAATGGTATTGTGATCAGTGGTCCCGAAGTGCTCACCAACGCATACCTCCGTCACCTGACCTGCCTCATTTCCTAACAGGAGGTCCAGCACTGCCCCTTCTCTGGTCGATACCTCTATGTACTGCTGCAAAAAACTATCCTGCACACATTTTACAAACTCCAAACCATCCAGCCCATTTACAGAATGTGTTTCCCAGTCTATTTTTGGAAAATTGAAATCTCCCACAATCACTACCTTGTGCTTACTACTAATATCTGCTATCTCCTTACATATTTGCTCTTCCAATTCACGCTCCCCATTTGGCGGTCTATAATACACCCCTAAAAGTGTTGCTACACCGTTCCCACTTCTCAGTTCCACCCAAATAGCCTCCCTAGACGAGCCCTCTAATCTATCCTGCCAAAGCACTGCTGTAATATCTTCTCTGACAAGCAATGCAACACCTCCCCCTCTGGTCCCTCCAATTCTATCACACCTGAAGCAACGAAATCCTGGAATATTTAGTTTCCAATCACAGCCCTCCTGCAACTATGTTTCACTGATTGCCACAACATCATATTTCCAGGTGTCAATCCAGGCTCTAAGTTCGTCCACCTTACTTACAATGCTCCTAGCATTAAAATAATAAGTGAAACGAGTTGTAAGGGAGAGCATCTCTGCAGAAGTCATAAAGGAGTGGACATGGGAGAATGTGACTGGTGATGGGATCACTTTGGAGGTGGTAGAAATGTTCGAGGATGATGTGATGGATGCGGAGGCCGGTGGGGTGAAAGGCAAAGACCTGGGGAACTCTAGTCTTGTTTCGTCGGGGGGGGGGGCTTGCAAGAGAAAAAGGTCTAGAGGTGGAGTTGACGGAAGATGAGTTCTACATTGTGGTTGACCCACAACTTCATTGGGGTTTGGCCCTATACCCACACAGAAATAGGTTCTGGGCTCCCGATGATGTAGAGCTCTTCGTCTGTCACCACTACATCGATGACTGCATCATGGACCTGTGCAGAACTCTGATTTCAATTACTTCACCACTAATCTCCACCCTGCTCTCAAATTTATCTGAATTATCTCTGACCAGTGCTTCCACACTGGTCAGAGATAATTTCCTTAAATAGAATCCCAAATTTCCTGGAATTTGATGGTATTTCCTAAAATTTACAAAAATGCTTCCTGCGTGCTAATTGTTGTTGTTCTTCTTGCGGGCACACGTTAACAACACAATGAGGAACAAGGCAAAACAGATCTATGTAACTACCGTATCTGCCTGCTTCTGTTACTCACTTGTTCAGAGTTATGCAAGGCACCTTTCGTTGCCTCCAACAGCTTTAGTTGTCTTCGTTTTTTTCAACCTGCTCCCATGTGTCTCAGTCTCTGCGTTCTCTCTCCCTCCGTCCTCCCCCCTCCTCCTTCCTCCCCCTCCTCCTTCCTCCCCCTCTCTCCCCCCTCCCCCTCTCTCCCCCTCCCCCCCTCTCCCCCTCTCTCCCCCCTCCCCCTCCCCCCTCCTCCTCCCTCCCCCCTCCTCCTCCCTCCCTCCCTCCTCCTCCTCCCTCCCTCCCCTCCTCCCTCCTCCCTCCCCCCCTCCTCCCTCCTCCTCCCTCCCCCCCCTCCTCCTCCCTCCCCCCTCCTCCTCCGCAAATTATTCAATTTCCAAAAAAATTACTCAAAGACGATTAGAATTTCGGGTAATTTCCTTCAAAGTGGAAACACTGTCTCTGACACCCTTCTCTCCTTTCTTGATCTCTGCATCCTGTAATTCTGCCTTCGCTCCCCTTCCCCCCCCCCCCCCCCCCCCCCCCCCTCCCCAGCCCCTTGTGGTTCACTCATGTCCCATTCCCATCTCAGGGACTTCACCTCATAACAGCACGAAATGCAACACCTGTCCCTTATACCTTCTCCCTTACCTCTATGCAGGGACCTATGCAGTCCTTTCAGGTGAGACACAGATTTATGTGCACCCCCTCTAACCTCCATCCATATGAAAAGGGGTCCCACCCACAAAGTTGCTTATCCATGTTCTCCAGAGATGCTACCTGACCCGCTGAGTTACTTTAACACTTTGTTTCTTTTTTTGTAAACCAGCATCAACAGTTCCTTGTTTCTACTTATTTCTCACTTTATTTTACTGAAGCCCATCACCACGTCGTGAAAGACATCGCAGCAAAAGTCCCAGACGTCACCGTAGTCGATCCAGGGATCGTCGTCACCGATCGAGGTCCAAATCTCCAGGTACAATTCTTGGCATGTTTACAAATCAATGTCTTGCTTGTTTAAATTGTGAAGATTGAACTCTTATGTAGCGTTTAGTTTTGGTGAAGATGGTAGAATTTACTTTTTATGTATTCTCAATGTTATGACTATTTTAAGACTCCACTGTACTTCTCCCATCCAGAGCAAACATAAGGTTTGTTTGTCTTCATCTTCCATTTCATGTGTTCGATGGATCATCCTCTATCATTTCCACCACCTTCAGTGAGATGTCACAGCCAGTGGCATCTAGATATTCCCTTTCATCATTCCAAAGGCGGTTTATTTTTTACAGCTTGGTTCACTCACATCCATCTCCATCCACACTCCTTTTCACGGAGCCTTGTTATGGAACATTTATGCTTTAACCTTTTTTCCTTCGTATCATTTAAGGCCCCTATCTTTCTTTGAGATGAAGTGGTGATTCATCCAATTCAGTGCATTGTACTTGACGCTCATAATGTAGTCTCCTCTAATTGCAGAAACTAGTGCAGATTATTGAATACATTTTAAAAATATTGCTTCCTAGTGAAATAATGATTTAAAAAAAAAAATGTATTCAATTACACTATGATCAGATATATCTGAGGACATTGCGGAAAACTAGGGAGAAAATTGCGGGAGCCCTGGTTGAAATTTACGAGTCGTCCTTAAATACGGGAGAGATGCCGGAAGACTGGAGGGTGGCAAATGTTGTGCTGGGAACTATATGCCGGTGAACTTAACAACTGTAGTTGGAAAGTTACTAGAGAGTATTCTGAGGGACAGGTTATACAGGCATTTGGATGGACAAGGGCTGATTCGGGATAGTCAGAATAGTTTTGTACGTGGGAGGTCGTGTCTCACAAATCTGATTGATTTATTTGAAGACGTGACCAAAAAGGTCGATGAGGGCAGAGCTGTAGATGTGTACAGGTATTCAACAAGGTGTCGCATGGTAGGCTGCTCTGGCAGGTTAGATTGCATGGGATCCAAGGAGAGATGGCTGAATGGATAGCAAATGGGCTCCATGGAAGAAAGCAGAGAGTGATGGGTGAAGGTTGCTTCTAGGACTGGAGGCCTGTGACTAGTGGTGAGTCTCAGGGTTCAGTGCTGGGCCCGTTACTGTCATCTACATCAATGATTTGGATGAGAACATACAGGGCAAGATTAGCAAGTTTGCTGATGATACAAAAATGAATGGATTTGCAGATAGTGAAGATTTGTTGTGAAAGATTGCAGCAGGATCTGGATTGATTGGCCAGGTGGCCAGAGGAATATTTGGTGGAATTTAATACAGAGAAGTGTGAGGTGTTGCATTTTGGAATGTCAAACAAGGCCAGGACCTACACAGTAAATGGTGGGCCTCTGGGTAGTGTTGTACAGCAGAGGTATCTAGGAGTGCAGGTGCATGGTTCCTTGAGGGACAGGTCGCAGGTAGATAAGGCGGTCAAAAAAGATTTGGGCATTTTGGCCTGTATTGAGTATAGAAGTTGGGAGGTCGTGTAGCAGTTGCATAAGACGTTGGGGTGAGATCGCATTTAGAATCTCTCGTTTCCCTGATCCCTGACCAGTCTGAAGAAGGTCTCGACCCGAAACGTCGCCTATCTCCTTCGCTCCTTAGATGCTGCTGCACCCGCTGAGTTTCTCCAGCTTTTTGTGTACCCTCGCATTTAGAATAATGTGCTCAGTTCTGGGCACCATGTTATAGGAAAAATATTGTCAAACTTGAAAGGGTTCAGAAAAGATTTATAAGCATGTTGCCAGGACAAGAGGGTGTGAGGTATAGGGAGAGGTTGAGCAGGCTGGGTCTCTATTCTATGGAGCGCAGGAGGATGAGGGGGGATCTTATAGAGGTATACAAAATCATGAGAGGAATAGATCAGGTAGATACACAGAGTCTCTTGCCCAGAGTTGGGGAATTGAGGACCAGAAGACATAGGTTCAAGGTGAAGGGAAAAAGATTTAATAGGAATCCGAAGGGTAACTTTTTCACACCAAGGGTGGTGGGTGTATGGAACAAACTGCCAGAGGAGGTAGTTGAGGCTGTGAATATCCCAACAGTTAGACAATAAAATGGATAGGACAGGTTTGGAGGGATATGGACCAAGCGCAGGCAAGTGGGACTAGTGTAGCTGGGACATTGTTGGCAAGTGTGGACAAGTTGGGCGGAAGGATCTATTTCCACACTGTATAACTCCATGACTGTACTTCACTGGGACAGTGAAGGAGGTCAAAAAAGAAGTCAGTAGGAGTGAGATGAAAAATTAAAGTGACGGTAGCTGGAAGCTGGCAAAAGAACCATGTGTTAAGTATTCTAATTTAAATAGTCTTTGAGAAGACCGCCTAGTGTGGAAGGAATGTGCTGAAAATGACCTTGCACTTGAGATCGCAGGGTGTGTGGTCATTATGTTAAGGATTAGTAACCTGAAGGCTCAGACTAATAATCCTGAGTTCATACTCTGCCATGGCAATGTGAATTTTGTTTTGTTTTAGAAAAATCTGCAGGTTAACTGCAACTAACACTACTCGTGATCAAGCAGTTCATGGATTAAAACAAATATCTAAATCTGTCGTGTCCTCGTCTATTTTAGATGCTGTGACTGATTCACACCACTGTGTTTATTCTTGAACAGTTCTACATGTTACATTTTGGTTATATTGCTTTATATAACATTTTTTATATTACATAATCTTTTGGGGGAAATTTATCAGGCTAACTTGTCATATAATGTCTACTTTCATCACTGATACCTGTTATACATTTCAAATAGGTCATCACAGAAGTCATAGACACAGAAGTCATTCCAAGTCACCTGAAAGGTAATGTTAGTTTGACACAACTTTTTCTTATTAATCTGCATTAACTTTGTGCATTATTGCTAATCACTTTTACATTGTTATTAGATCAAAAAAGAGTCACAAGAAGAGCCGAAGAGGAAATGAATGAAGGTTCCACAAGCTGTCAAATATACATTTCCAGTGGATCACAAGACTTGTTTGTAGATAAAACTCTGATGTTAACAAATTTTGTCTTTGGTATTAATTCCGAGATGCTATTTGCAAGAATTAATTTTAGTTACAAAAGCACTATGGTAAATCTACTAAACTTTTTGGAATAGGCAGAGTAATTAAAAAAAAAAAAATTCTGTGAATACGAAGAACGTTGAGTACCATTTAAAGTTACTTAACTTTTATGACTTGAATTTGATAATGTTATGGTTATGAAACAAGGTGCAAATTCATTATTTTTTGGCTGATAGTTGGACAAATGACCTAAATGACACAATGGTGATACAAAGATTCATTTAAGATGTAATTTATCCAATTTCTGAGTCTTTGATTGTCAAAGCTCATACCGTTTTAAGAACTAAAAGCCAGTACTATAGAAAATGTTATTGCCTTCTATGTATAGTACAACTAAAGTGCATAACCATTTTGTGTATACTACCTAGCTAACCACAGAATGTCCACCCTCATTGGCAAAATACAAATGAATAATTTTAAAAGGGGATATTGGAAACGTATTGTGATTATAAAAATCTTTGATAAATACATGCATTAAACTGGAATGTCTGTATTGATTATGTATTTAAATCTCCCCTTCAAGATTTATATCCATGACTTTTCAGTGAAAAATGTCAGAGGAAGAACATAGTTTACCATGGAGGTATACCATGATTCCCAACCACCAGGAGTTATGAGAAAGAACAAAATAATCTGTTAAAAACATGTACCATTTCTTGGAAATTAAACTTAATTTAGAAATTCCTGTCCCACTTTTTGAAATTTTGACTTATAAAGCCTTTTTATATTTATATGATCCAGGTGCTTCAGTCTGAACTGACGAGCTGTTGTATGTAAACATGATTTTATTACAAAGCATATCTGACTTGTTAAAATGTTCCTGACCTCTTCTGGCTCCTGTATTAAAATTATAGATTAATTTAATATCATGCCATCTTTCCTGTCAGTTTTCAAAAATTGATGAAGAACATTTGCGACGGATTGGTTATGATGAGATGACCATCTGAAGCCAACAACTGTTTCCTTTAAGGTTCAATAGACCAGACCAGAAATGTAAACACAATCCAATTAATTGGTGATTCCAACAAATTGGTTAATGCCAGCCTTCATTCAGTGGTAATAGATTTGCCTGGATTCAAACCTTGAAGACTTGAGCATGTAAAGTAAGCCTGTACATAAAAAAGATATAGTCAACAATTTAAAGAGAGGTTTTGGTGCTCTGAACAATGGTGTATTCAACCAACATCACTGAAGTATCAATTTTCCTCATTGTTGTGGACATCAATAAAAATAGTTAAGTGTCATAGAATTTTAATAATGTATATTACGCAATATTATTATTTCATATAATTTGTTAAAGGTTATGATATTAGAGAAAAAGAGATGTATCATAGGACATTCCCTTCTCAAGCAACTGGAGTATATTATGTCTATTGACAAACTAGGCAGAGGATTTACAAAAACGGAATGCTGTCAGCAAGAAGAAAATGAGTGAATCCAGAGTTTTTCAGAGGTTTACAGTGCCCTCTGTAATGTTTGGAACAAAGACCCATAATTGATTTATTTGCCTCTGTACTCCACAATTTGAGATTTGTAAAAGAAAAAATCACATGTGGTTAAAGTGCATTGTCAGATTTTAATAAGGGCCATTTTTATACATTTTGGTTTCACCATGTAGATATTACAGCAGTGTTTATACATATCCCCCCCCCCCCCCCCCCCCCCCCCCCCAAATTTCAGGGCACCATAATGTTTGGAACACCGCAATGTAAATGAATGTTTAGTATTTTGTTGCATATCCTTTGCATGCAATGACTGCTTGACGTTTGCAATTCATGGACATCACCGGTTGCTGGGTATTTTAGACAATGGACAATAGGTGCAGGAGTAGGTCATTCGGCCCTTCGAGCCAGCACCCGCCATTCAATGTGATCATGGCTGATCATCCCCAATCAGTACCCCGTTCTGCCTTCTCCCCATATCCCTGACTCTGCTATTTTTAAGAACCCTATCTAGCTCTCTTGAAAGCATCCAGAGAACCTGCCTCCATCGCCCTCTGAGGCAGAGAATTCCACACTCACTACTCTCTGTGAGAAAAAGTGTTTCCTTGTGTCCGCTCTAAATGGCTTACTCCTTATTCTTAAACTGGCCCCTGGTTCTGGACTCCCCCAACATCGAGAACCTGTTTCCTGCCACTAGCGTGTCCAAACCCTTAACAATCTTATATGTTTCAATGAGATTCCCTCTCATCCTTCTAAACTCCAGAGTGTACAAGCCCAGCTGCTCCATTCTCTCAGCATATGACAGTCCCGCGATCCCGGGAATTAACCTTGTAAACCTATGCTGCACTCCCTCAATAGCAAGAATGTCCTTCCTCAAATTAGGGGACCAAAACTGCACACAATACTCCAGGTGTGGTCTCACTAGGGCTCTGTACAACTGCAGAAGGACCTCTTTGCTCCTATATTTGATTTCTCTCGTTATAAAGGCCAACATGCCATTTGCTTTCTTCACTGCCTGCTGTACATGCATGCTTATCCTCATAGACTGATGTACAAGGACTCCCAGATCCTGTTGTACTTACCCTTTTCCCAACTTGTTGCCATTTAGATAGTAATCTGCCTTCCTGTTTTTGCTACCAAAGTGGATAACCTCACATTTATCCACATTAAACTTCATCTGCCATGCATCTGCCCACTCCCCCAACCTGTCCAAGTCACCCTGCATTCTCCTAGCATCCTCCTCACAGTTCTCACTGCCACCCAGCTTTGTGTCATCTGCAAATTTGCTAATGTTACTGTGAATCCCTTCATCCAAATCATTGATGTATATTGTAAATAGCTGCAGTCCCAGCACCGAGCCTTGCGGTACCCCACTACTCACTGCCTGCCATTCTGAAAGGGACCCGTTAATCCCTACTCTTTGCTTCCTGTCTGCCAAACACTTCTCTATCCATGTCAGCATTCTACCCCCAATACCATGTGCCCTAATTCTGCCCACTAATCTCCTATGTGGGACCTTATCAAATGCTTACTGAAAGTCCAGGTACACTACATCCACTAGCTCTCCCTTGTCCATTTTCCTAGTTACATCTTCAGAAAATTCCAGAAGATTAGTCGAGCATGATTTCCCCTTCGTAAATCCATGCTGACTCGGACCGATCCTGTTGCTGCTATCCAAATGTTCAGCTATCTCATCTTTTATAATTGACTCCAGCATCTTCCCCACCACTGATGTCAGGCTAACAGGTCCATAATTCCCTGTTTTCTCTCTCCCGCCTTTCTTAAAAAGTGGGATAACATTAGCTACCATCCAATCCACAGGGACTGATCCTGAGTCTATAGAAGATTGGAAAATTATCACTAATGCATCCACGATTCCTAGAGCCACTTCCTTAAGTACCCTGGGATGCAGACCATCAGGCCCTGGGGATTTATCAGCCTTCAGTCCCATCAGTCTATCCAACACCATTTCCTGCCTAATGTGGATTTCCTTCAGTTCCTCCGTCACCCCAGATCCTCTGACCACTACTATATCAGGAAGATTGTTTGTGTCCTCCTTAGTGAAGACAGATCCAAAGTACCTGTTCAACTCATCTGCCATTTCCTTGTTCCCCAAAATAAATTCACCTTTTTCAGTCTTAAAGGATCCAACTTTGGTCTTAACTAATTTGTTCCTCTTCACATACCTAAAGAAGCTTTTACTATCCTGCTTTATATTCTTGGCTAGCTTACCTTCGTACCTATCTTTATCTCCCTCCCCCACCCTAGTCGCACTAGCTTCTCATTTTCACACCACAAACAGCTTACAATGGCTTGTTCCCTTTATCATCGATACTTTTTTGCACATCTTTCACTCATTGTTCTTTATCTCTCCACATCACCGTCTATATCTCTCATTTCCCTGATCCCTGACCAGTCTGAAGAAGGGTCTCGACCCGAAACGTCGCCTATCTCCTTCGCTCCTTAGATGCTGCTGCACCCGCTGAGTTTCTCCAGCTTTTTGTGTAATCCTTACCTTCGTACCTCATCTTTTCTCCCCGTATTGTCTTTTTGGTTATCTTCTGTTGTTCTTTAAACATTACCTAATCCTCTTGCTTCCCGCTCATCTTTGCTACGTTGTACTTCTTCGCTTTAATTTTTATACTGTCCCTGACGTCCCTTGTTAGCCATGGTCATCCCTTTCTCTCCTTGGAATCTTTCTTCGTCCTATGAATGAACTGATCCTGCACCTTCTGTATTATTCCAAGAAACACCTGCCATTTTTGTTCCACTGTCATCCCTGCTAGTGTATCTTTCCAGTCAACTTTGGCCAGCTCCTCCCTCATAGCCCCATAGTCCCCTTTATTCGTCTGCAACACTGACACCTCCGATCTACTCTTCTCCCTCTCCAATTGTAGATTAAACCTGACCATGTTATGGTCACTGCCTCCTAATGGCTCATTAACCTCGAGGTCCTTTATCAAATCCAGTTCATTACATAATGCTAAATCCAGAATTGTCTTCTCCCTGGTAGACTCCAATACAAGCTGTTCTAAGAATCCATCACGAAGGCATGCTACATGCCAATTTTAACTCCTGATTCAACTTACGCCCTATGTCCAGGCTACTGTTTGGGGGTCTGTAGATTAGTCCCATTAGGGTATTTTTACCCTTACAATTCCTTAGTTCTATCCATACTGACTCCACATCTCCTGTTTCAATGTCACTCCTTGCAAGGGACTGAATTTCATTCCTCACCAACAGTGCAACCCCACCCCCTCTGCCCACCTATCTGTCTTTTCGATAGGTATACCCTTGAATATTCAGTTCCCAGCCCTGGCCCTCTTGCAGCCATGTCTCAGTAATTCCCACATCATACTTGTCAGTTTCTAACTGAGCCTCAAGCTCGTCCACTTTATTCCTTATACTTCGCACATTCGTATACAGCACTTTAACCTCCGTATTCGCTTCCCCCCTCGCACTGCTCGCAATTGGCCCTAACCTTTCTCTGTTGCCCCATCTCGAGCTTTCCTTCCCATTAATTCGAGAATCGTTTGTAATTTTTCCTGTAGTCACTTCCCCTTCAACACCATCTTTATACTCCCAATTTGTCAATCCCTCCCCCCACTATTTAGTTTAAACCCACACGTGTAGCCTTGCAAACCTGCCTTCCAGAATGTCGGTGCCCCTCCAGTTAAGGTGTAACCCATCCCTTTTGTACAGGTCACCCCTACCCCAGAAGAGATCCCAGTGGTCTATAAATTTAAATCCTTGCTCCCTGCTCCAGCCCCTCAGCCACACATTCAGATCCCCTATCTCCCTGTTCTCACTAGCACGAGGTACTGGAAGCAATCCAGTGATAACCACCCTAGAAGTCCGGCATTTCAGTCTTCTTCCAAACTCTCTGAACTCATGTTGGAGAACTTCCTTCCTCTTCTTCCCGATGTCATTTGTGCCTACGTGCACAACCTTTCTCTGGTGATGCTCTGCCAGGCCTCTATTGTAGCCATCTTTAGCTTATGCTTTTTGGGGGCTAGTCCCCTTCAGTTTTCTCTTCAGGCATGCTCAATTGGGTTCAGATCGGGTGATTGACTTGGCCACTCAAGAATTTACAATTTTTTAGCTTTGAAAAACTCCTCTGTTGATTTAGCAGCATGTTTGGGATTATGTCAGTGGTCATTGACAAAACCACACCCGACTCCTGAAGAGTGTTTCTGATCTGTGTACAGGTGTTTGGGGATTTTTCTTTATTATAGAGAGAATTCTTCTGTCATCAGCTGTGGTGGTCTTCCTTGGCCTGCCAGTCCCTTTGCGATTAGTAAGCTGACCAAAGCTCTCTTCCTTCTTAATGAAGTTCCAAATAGTTGATTTTGGTAAGCCTAAGGTTTGGCTGATGTCACTAACAGTTATCATTCTTGTTTCTCAGTATCATAATGGCTTCTTTGACTTTCATTGGCACAACTTTGGTCCTCATGTTGATTAACAACAATAAAAGTTTCCAAAGGTGATGGAAAGACTAGGAACTGAGAGCTCTCTTATACCTGCATGTAGGAGGCAATTAACACATCTGAGCAATTACAAATGCCTGTGAAGCCAAGTGTCCCAAACATTATGGTGGCCTGAAATGGGGGGGAACGACGACGACTATGTATAAACACTTCTGTAATTTCTACATGGTGAAACCAAAAAAATGGCTTTTATTAAAATCTGACAATATGCACTTTAACCACATGTGATTTTTTCTCTTACAAATCTCAAATTGTAGAGTACAGAGGCAAGTGATTATATGATGGGTCTTTGTCCCAAACATTATGCTGTACGTATAAGCTGTACATATTTTAAGCTAGTAAACAATTTAAAATTAAAGAGTGGCACAGAAACCAACTGCAACCTTGGATTATGCCATGTGAGTTAGCTGCTGTCACTGCACTGTTACTTGGTCATTTCAGATTTTGAGGTAAGCTGTAGTAGCATTTTACAGATATTCCCCACATGATGTTCAGTCTGCCCAGCTTGCCCTTCTAACTCAGGCCCTCCAGTCCAGTAAAATCCTCGTGAATCGTTTCTGTACCCTTTCCAGCTTAATAACATCCTGTTGGTTTATCTTAAACCACACCGAGTCTTTGCTGCCATTCATCGACAGTGCTCGATGACCAGTATTCCAATTCCTCCGAATTCTCATTCTGCATCGTCCCCTTCAAAATCTTCTTCATATTCAGCCTCACAACCCATTGAGTTCCCTGTATTCTGATATTTGGATCAACCTATATATTTTTTTCCATTTCATCTTAGGTTCGAAGGCCCTTCTCCAATCTGCTCCTACTTTAAAGACTCCCTGCCACAATAGCCAAGTATTATGTCAATCTGAATAGATATCACATTTCTGAAATAACCCTTGGGGTATGAGAGTTACAAAAGGAACCTAGGACTGGGTATAACATATAACAATTACAGCACGGAAACAGGCCCTCTCGGCCCTTCCAGTCCGTGCCGACCATTTGTTTTCCCCTAGTCCCATCTACCTGCACTCAGCCCATACCCCTCCATTCCCTTCACGTCCATATACCTATCCACTTTACTCTTAAATGTTAAAATCGATCCTGCCTCCACCACTTCTGCTGGAAGCTCATTCCACACAGCCACCACCCTCTGAGTAAAGAAGTTCCCCCTCACGTTACCCCGAAACCTCTGTCCCTTAAGTGAGCGTTGCCGTCCTGTTACACCGCGGGGAGACGCGCATCAGCGGGGAGTAAAACGTGGTTGCTTTTAGTTTTCGTTTGTGTTATACTAGTCCGCGGGGCAGGTGGGAACGGGGAGGTTACAGCTTACTCTCTCTACTCTTTACACCAGGTGCAACTAGCTACAACTCGGTATGTAGTGATAGCAATGTTTAGATAAATACAGATAAATAAATACAGATGTGGAAATCTATTGGCGGGACTGCGAGTTCAGCAGTGTGATGGTGTTATTATAGAAGCTGTTCCTCATCCTACTAGTGCGGGACCTGAGGCTCCTGTACCGCCTCCCCGATGGTAGGAGGGCAAACAGTCCATGGTTAGGGTGGGTGGGGTCCTTGATGATCTTCCTGGCCCGTCTCAGACACCGTTTTCGGTGGAGGGCATCCATGGCAGGGAGCGGGGCATGAACAAAACAATGGAGGGAGCGGGGATTATGAACAAAACAAAGTGCTGGAGGACAGACACAAAAGGCTGGAGTAACTCAACAGGCCAGGCAGCATCCCTAGAGAAAAGGAATAGGTGACTACGAGTCAGGGGAAAGGGGAACAAGAGATATAGACAGTGCTTACGAGAAATGAATGGAAGATATGCAAAATGCAATGATAATCAAGGGTATACCTAAAAATAATTAAAGAATATTATCTTTATATGGCTTAGAGTGAATTAGAGTGGGTGGAAGATTGCAACCTTCACATGGTCCGCCCTGTTTCGACTAATGCAATCAACTCAACGTGCACACAGATCAAATAGAGCAGGTTGTCCTACAACTTTAGGCTATGCGCGCCACACGAAAGAAGAAGTGAATTAGAGTACACAGTTTAAGGCACACAGTTCATAATGTGTGTTTTATGTTATGGTGTAAAATTTTTATAAACCATTTTTAGTGTTAATCACATATTTCAAGCAGTGGATGGATGTAGTAATGTCGATAATTTAAATATCTTAATTACAGTTTAAATTAATGTTATACCTTTGAAACCTTTTAAAATTGAATTTGTCTTCAAGTAGTATTTTGTTTCAACTACCTTGATAGGCAGAAATACTAGGAATGATTTAGTACTGCAGGAGCATGTGGTCACATAATAAGAGTGACATTTGAGATGTAAAACATGTGTATTGGAAGTGTGAAGGTGGAAAATGGCACGTCACATTTATTGTCATATATATATATATACACAGGTACAATAAATATCTTGCTTGCCGCAGCATCACAAGCATATAAATTTGGACAACATGAAAGCATAAATGATACATAAATTCTTTAGATAGTGGAAATATTGTGCAAAACACAATAGAAAACCAATCCATGGTAGTGAAAGAGGTGGTCCATAGTCAAGGTAGGATTGGGATTGTTTGTGCAAGCTGGTTCAAAACCTAAAGGTTTGCGGAAAGTAACTGTTCCTGATCCTGTTAATGTAGGTGTTCAGGCTTTTGTACCTCCTGTCCAATAGTAGCATTGAGAGAGGGCTTGGGCTGAATGGGAGGGAATCTTGATGAAAGATACCGCTGCTTTGAGACAATACCTCGTAAATGCTTTTGATGGTGGGAAGGATAGTGACTGTGATGGATCGGACTGAGTTCACCATGTTACAGCCTCATGCATTTCTCTGGAATTGTACCACGTTGTGTTCCAAAGAGTCAGGATACTTTCTACAATGCATCTGTGGAAGTTTAGTTGGTGACATGCCAAATAAGTTTAAAATGTTAAGAAAGTAGAGGTGCTTAAATGTTAAGAAAGTAGAGGGAGTAATGCGTGTCAGATGCAAGGTGTGCCAGTATTAGGTTATTTATCATTCAGATTGGAGCTATCTTCAATAACATTTTAATGGTGTGTATAAATTGGACAAAATTGCATAAATTTAAAATAATAGGAAAGTTTTAAGAACATTCTTCAAGTAGTAATCAGTTCTTGGAAAATATTTCTACAAAGATTAGAAGGGTAGAGGCCCTGGAATTATTTAGAAAGTGATTAGCTGCAACAATATCTGAATTATGTTAGATTGCAAACCTTACTCAACAAGTATCTTGAGAGGTAATAATATAAATAAAGTAAACTTTATATTATGACAGAGAACACAGCAAAGGATTTTCTTAGCATTAGGATTTTGAGTGAGTGAAAAGTAATTGTGGCAGGAATGGATAAAATGTGGCAATGGAGAATGGAATATGATGGTAAACAAGATTCTACAAGGTATCATATTTTCCCTCTGGCCACTTCTCCATAATATATTGTACTTCATTCTATGTGCATCTTAAATATGCAGCTTAAGAATCCACTTGATATTCCAATTTCCACTTGAAAGACTGATATTGATATGGGTAGTCCAACTTGAAGAGGGACCATATTGGACCTGTACTGGAAATGAGCCTGGCCCAGTGATTGTTGTTTCAGTGGAAATATTATTTTGGATAGAGTGATCACATCTTCATAAGTTTTAACATTGTTTTGAATAAAGTCTGGAACTTGGGGCAAGGTATTAAACTAGTGAGGGCGGATTACAGCATTAATAGACAGTAGCCAGGAAAATGCTATTGGGTGAATCCGTGTCTGATGTGTGAAAGTACACAAAGCAAGTCAGGCATCATCTCTGGTGAATATGAATAGGTGACGTTTTGGGTCGAGACACCTTCAGACTGATTGGGGGGAGAAATTGCCAAGCCATTGCCTAACATTGGAGAATTGGGTTGTAAGCTACCCAAGCGGAATATGAGGTGCTGTTCCTCCAGTTTGTGTGTGGTCTCACTCTGGCAATGGAGGGACCGAGGACAGAAATGTCAGTAAGGGAAGGGGAATTAAAATGGTGACCAACTGACCAAACGCATGTGTTCAGTGAAATGGTCTATGGTCTCACTGTAGATGAGGTTAGAGGAGGTGCACATAAATCTGTCGCATCTGGAAGGACTGCGGGGGTCCCTGGATGGATGTGAAGGAGGAGGTATAGAGACAGGTGTTACATCTACTGTGGTTGCGAGGGAAAGTACCTGGGGAGGGGGTAGTTTGGTTGGGAACAAATGAATGATCAAGGAATTGTGGAGGGAGTGGTCACTGTAGAAAGTGGTGGAGATGGGAAGATGTGACGAGGTGGGATCACCTTGGAGGTGATGGAAATATCGGGATGATGTGTTGGATGCGGAGGCTGGTGGGGTGAAAGGTGAGGATCAGGGGAACTGTATCCTTCTTCCGTGAGGAGCAAGAGTAGAACTAGAGAACACAGAAGTAATGTGGGTGAGGGACAATGACAGAAGGGGTGAGACAATGTTATGAGTTGTTTAAAACCAGGTGATCAGTTCAAGACCAGCAAGTTCCAGTAAGGGGAAACAATAAGGGAATCTAGGATGACCAAAGAGAATAAAGAATTAGATTAGTTCAAAAAGAGATGAAGCGTATGTGGAGGTGCACAGGGCTTGTGAGGAAAATAAAACAAGAGGAAAGATATCAAACATTCAATTAGAATAGCCAAAAAGGGCGATCTAATGTCATTGGATTAAAGAACAAAAACTTTTAAAATGTACATTTAAAAACAAGAGGATAACCAGTGAGAAGGTAGGACTGCTCAAAGAAACAGGAGGGAACTTATGCTTGGAATAGAGTATTAGTACCTGTATCGAACAAGTATTTTGCACCTGTGTTCACCTAATGATAAGAACGTGGACGACAGACAAATCAGGGAATAGTAACATGCAACGGCAGTTTGAGATCACAAAAAAGGTGGTGTTGGGGTTGTTGAAGAGCATTATGGTGGATAAATTCTCATGGGCCTCATGGTATGTATCCCAGGTTACTGAGAGGCAAAACAGATTGCAGGGATCGTGATGAAGATTCTTATCTTCTCAGGCCACAGGCGAGGTCCTGGAGGACTGGAAAGTTCAGGCTGGAGATCTGTGAGCAATAGGGTCCTGCAGGAATCTGTGCTGGGCCCTCTGTTTGTGATACAGATAAATGACTTGGACATAAATGTATATGGTTTAGCTAGTAAGTTTGAAGACAACGCTGTCAAAGTATACAGCGGGGTATCGATCAGCTACAGATATGGGTGGAAAAATGGCAGCGGGAATTTTATCCAAGCAAATGAGATGTTGCACTTCGGGAGGTCGAATGTATGAGGAATGTATACACTGAAGGTTATTATATAACCTTTGATATGAAAAAGTTATTTTTATATCAAAGCAGAATTGATGTACAGAGGGATATTTGGTGCCATGACTATAGCTCACTGAAAGCAACACAAGTAGATTGAGTGGTAAAGAAGGTGCATGGTATGCTTGCCTTCATCAGTTGGGGCACTGTATGAAAATCTGGAGGTCATGTTGCAGCCTTATATGACTTTGCTTAGGCCACATTTGAAGCATTATGTGCTGTTCTGGTCACCTCATTACAGAAAGGATGAGCAGGCTTGGGAGAGGGAGCAGAAGTTTGCCAGAATGCTGTCTGTATTAGAGGGTATTAACTAATACCTAATGGCATTGAGGGTGGTAAAGGCAGATACGACAAGGGAATTGAAGAAGCTTTTGGATAGGCTTGAGGATATGCAGGAATGGAGGGATAGGGATCATGTATAGATAGAGGAGATTAGTTTAACTTGGCATCATGTTCAGAATGGACATGGTGAGCCAAAGGATCTGTTCCTGTGCTGTTCTGTTCTATGAAATAACTATGTAATACAGAATTATTAAAAAGCTACAGTTTATTTTTTTTAAAAGGCTTTTGGCACTATATACTTCTGTTCTGAACACAGCTGACCATCTTTAAACCATATTTTCTTTTTTTTTAAGAACCATATACAAAGTCTGAGGCAGCCAAAGTATGCATACAACAGAGAAAATAAATCCAGTTTTTTTTTTAAAAAAGCTTTTTTTTACATTTGCATCAAACAAAAAATGATTTTACCCCACCTTCAAAAATGGGAGGCATTAAAATAGATGTGATCTGTATCATAAATCACATTTTGGTGCATTGCAACAAAAAACTATTAAAAATTACAATCAAGTTTCGTCTATATACAAATCATACAGTTTAAAAACAATCTTAAAATAATTTTGTTCTTTCCCTTCCCAGATAAGATCTGTAACTGTATATTATATGGATTTCCACTTAAGTCACTTCTTTTGCTGAATGTAGTTCATCCGTATTCTTCCTTGCTGCATGATTGGAAAACGCTGGTTATTGTGGATTGTAGAACCTGCCAAAGTAGGCACATATATAGGTTTTACAGGAAAATGTACATCTACTTTATAAGAATGTAATGTTAAGTTTATGATGCTTGAAAAAATTACGACATTAATGACAATACCACATTCACAAATTTCACACAAATATGACATATTATATTCAGTCCTATCAAACACAAGCTGCTATGCATACAGAAAGAAGCCTCCCTCAACTAACCCGGAGGTGGACGACAAACCTACATCACCAGATACAGTATATATAGTTACGTGTCGATCTTACTCGTTATTAATTCTAGATTTCATGCCACTTGGCCCTTCCACTCCCGGTAGAGTTCTGCCTTACAGTGCTTGCAGCGCCTGAGACCCGGGTTAGATCCTGACTATGGGTGCTGTCTGTACGGAGTTTGTATGCTCTCCCCGTGACCATGTGGGTTTTCTCCGATACCTTTCCTTTCCTTCCACACTCCAACGACCTACTGGTATGTAGGTTAATTGGCTTGGTGTATGTGTAAATTGTCCCTAGTGTGTGTAGGATAGTGTTAATGTGCGGATCACTGGTCGGTGCAGACTCGGTGCGCTAAAAGGTTTTTTCCGCGCTATATCTCTAAACTAAAACTACTATTGGGAATACAAACAAGCTAAGAAGCCATATTCCTATATTTAGCAATACTTAAACCAATCAGAGTGGTTTGTTGTCATTGGTACCTTGAGAGTAGTAGGATTTGTTCTGCTGAGGATAGTTCGTATTTCCCTGCTGAATGAAGTTTTGAGGCATTCTGTAAGGCCACGGTGCTTGAAAATGAGGAACAGAATGATGCTCCCAAGATATGGGCGGTGGATTTAGTTTTGCAAATTGCCCCTGAAACCTTTGATCTATGATTCCATGAAGGGAAAAAAAGTCACAAGTTTGTTTTAAGACATAATTGTTTAAAATGAACATTAAGGAACTATGTCCATGCATTTTCTGTCACCTTCTCAAACTCATGTATATGTGTTTTCCTTTATTATTCCTTCTGCAATATCCTGTTTTATTCTCACATAAGGTAACATTTAAATCTTTTGCTGCATGATATACTTACTTCAACAACTTATTACTTAAAAACAATGTCAGGAGTACAAGTAAATTACATGTTGTACTAAAGGCAGTAAATTTAAAATAGTGTCGGGTTTAATAATACTTTTAAAAACCAATGAGCCAAAGGTTCTTATCAATAATTGATTTAAATATAATTATAAAGTTAACTAGGGATCATTTTACAAAATAACAATATAAGCTCAATTACCCTCCAAAGCAGGCCAGAATACTTAATTACTTTTTGTTTTTGTTGGAGCCATATTTGCACATATAATAATTATTCAAGTGAAATACTTCTGCTGGAAGCATTTAAAATAGTGAAGTTTAAAAACAAAGTTTTACGATTGGACATAAGCATTTCAATTAGTTTAATTTTCTTCCGAAATCAAAAGGTATTTTTGTAATTTATATTGTAATTTTACGACTTGCAAAATGCTGCCCACTGTAATAAATTATATGGGAAATATTTTGCTGGTCTGGCTATCATTTCCATATAAGAGCCATTTGGAAATGTAAGCTTTTCTCAACTGCATGATAAACATTTAGTACATTGTTTTTATGCTTCCATCATCTCTTGAGCACAAATTCATGCTGGTGTAGGATTTTGCAGGTCCCAGCAGCTTTAGAATGGCATGACACAAGTGTGTGCTCACAATCTGAGATTGCATGCCATCCAGTGGTGATGGATTGGGGGGGGGGGGGGGGGGGGTGGATAAGCAGCTAACTCTGGAGGGCAACTGTAGCAAGCCAATTTCTGCCCTAACCAAATCTTGTACAGAGTGGACATCGTGTGGTCGCTCTGTAGTGGGGTCTTTATCATCAGAGCAGTGCCACTATAGAGTATCAACAGTGTTGCAAAAGTTATTTATAATTACATCTGCTAATTTTGCTCATATACATTTTTGCTCAAAAAACATTATATATAAGAAAATACACATGCTATTAAAATGTTGAACTATAAATGTAAAACTAATCATGTCTATTACAGAGCACATTAGGAGAATAATAGCTACACATTAATATAATGAGAAAAAGAAATATACCTGAAGCTCCCAGAGTGCCATTTCCCACTAGTGTGCTGCGAGTCATGTGATTGTGCCACTGTCCATCGTGAGGAGTGTTGGAGATACCCATAGGCCTGGCAGCAGGCTGAGCAAAGATGATACTAGGATCATTGAGATTCATACTGTTGGGATTAGCTGTGTTGCTGCTAGACCGCATAGGAAAAGGCATGTTGGGATGGTTACCAGATGCAGAGTGAAGGACAGCAGGCCACGAGTTAGTGGGCATTTGTACCTGGTGCTGTGATCTGCGTGACTGAATTAAGTTGAGGCTGTGCAGATTGGAATACTGACCTGGATGATGTTGAGTGTATGGAAACAGGGGCAATTGAACCTGACGGGTTGGTTGAGCAAGTGTCTGTGGAAGTTTATTCTGAGCACCAGCCTGTTGGGTCTGTGGATGCGAAACAGAAGCTATTTGAGATGAATTTGGTGTTAATTGCTGATGCGTAGTTTGAGGAGAATAAGGAGGCATCTGATGTGGTTCTGACTGAAAATTAGAAACAAAAAAGCAATGAGACAAACTATTGCTGGATTTCCAGTTTCTAACATTGTTTCACTAAACCATGTTTTAAGAGGCGAGGAAATAAATTACAAAATATTGTGTGTGGGAAAGGAGGGCAAAGTGATATACCGTTTTGCAATGCAAATATGTCACTTAAACTGTTTAGATCTAAATATAAAGATTCTGCTTATCTCGTACACTGTTCATTTTCAAATTATGTTGTTAAACTCAATTCAGTTACAACCAGGGGTTTCTCCAGGGTAGTAAGCTTTAAAAAAAGATTCTGGGACAAATAAGTACACATGCCTATTTCAACATTAGGGTCTTCAATGCTGGAGGAAACCCTGTGCAACTGCAGTACATGATGCAGGAACCAAAAGCAAAAGACTTACACTTTCTGAAGATGGCCTGGTATGTTGTGGATAATCCTGATGATGTTCTGAATGTGACACTAAAGTCTGGGAAGTTGCTACTGTCTGTATATTGGTCAGATTCCGTGTAGCCTGAGGTACTGCAAAAAAGAAAAAAGATATTTGAAATTCCAAACAAATATGTAATATTGAATATTGTTTTATATTAATGCATTCTTAATTAATTAATTAAGAATGCATTAATCTAATCAATCAGTTGATCTTTTAGTCTTCTTCTTCTTCTTCTTGCGTATGGTGTGCACAGCCTAAAGTTGTAGGACAACTTGTTTTATTTGATCTTACTTGATTGTGCACGCCAGGTTGATTGCATTCGTCAGAACAGGGCGGACCACGTGAAGGTTGCAATTTCCCACCCCATCTTTTAGTCGCTTCTGCTTGTCACGTATAGCTAGACAATCCTATCCGAAATCTGAGTAATTTCTTTGAACTCATCTCCACTGCTTAGTATCTACTTTCTATGTAGTCACCTGGGGAGTTTATTTTATGGGATATATGGAGATTGTCTTTTTTGAATTTTCTTAGAAGGCTAGGAAGCTCCCTCGGGTGACTAGTTCATTGATGTTTTTGTGCATCTAGAAGAACAGATGCCTTTCATGTTCCTCAATAACATCATTACAACTGGGTCTGTATCAACAAACTATATAAATGAAAATGTATTTTTAAAAAGATTTTCCACCAAATGTTTTGAAAGAACAACTCATTTACTCAAGAACAGATATTGAATTAATACATAACTTCCCAACAGTCTCATTACCTGACACCGTGTTGTTCCGTGTTCGGGATGTTCTGAATTCTGGGCAATCCCTTCTCATGTGGCCAGTGTCACCACAGATAAAGCATCGCTTTTCTCTTAGTTCTTTTTCTTCTTCCTTTGAATCCTTCTCTTCCTCTTTCTCATTTTCTTTCTTCTTCATTCTTAAAATAATAGTAATTATCTCAATTCTTTATTGGAAAATTGTAACAAGCAAGGATAGAATTATGATGTCCAGTTTTGGCTGATTTTATTGATAGTTTTTTTAATATAAAGGGCATTTAAAAGCATGGTATTCTAGGTTACTGGTATTTTTTTTGAGTACATACATCTTTCGATTTAAACTATCGTATTTAATTAGTTTGAGATGCAGAGTATGAGGGAGGGGGGAGGTTAGGATGCTATAGTAAATTACCCTCATATAGGTAAATGGTAGGAAGGATCGTCTTGGGGCATTAATAGAGATATGACAGAGTTATTTAAATAAAATGTATGGGGAAACAGGATGGATGGAACTGCTCTAAGAGCTGGCACAGACTCGATGAGCCACCATGGTCTTTTTTGTTGCAAGGAAATCTTAAACGAGTTGGGTGACTACAATTACAGTGAATGTAGTGCCTGATGTGGAGAAAGATACTATCCTGATCCCAGATGGGAGAATAGGCGAGAGCAGATGCACAGGGAAATGCAACAGACATGGTTGAATGGAAACACCAGAGACTGCAGATGCTGGAATCTGCAGCAACACACAAACTGCTAAGGATCTCAGTGGAGAACCCTACATCAGAGGGACAGAATGGCATCAGAACATAGTTGAATGCCTTACCAAACAAGATGCGTGGAGGACTATGTATGAAAGATGAGCAAGTTATGCAAGGGCTTGAAGAGAGTACTGTCAGAACAAAATGCAAATGGAGAAATTGGGAGCATGCAAATGCAAATTTGTAGTTACCTCCTCCTTTTTGGACAATCTTTCATGTAATGTCCAATTTTCCCACAGATACGACAACACCTGTCATTTGGCGCCAACTCCCCATCAGTCAGGATTTTTGAATCAAAAAAGTAATCCTAACAACAAATACCATAATATTGAGTTATTGATCAATTGATCATGGATATAAAGTTAATTGCTGAAAAAGTAAATTCTTTTCAGTGTTAACTCACACACGATCCAAAGGGTTGAACAATATGATCTAAAGTTTAAAACAGAATTTAAACAAACATCAACCGGTATACATTTTACATTGTTTTTAGTTTGTAGTTTTGCGACTTCTCCACCATTTTCACTGTCAAAATGTCATTCATTTATTTTTATTTTTATCTGGCATGCTTTTCAGCCAACTAGTTTTTCCAATTCTTGAAGCGTGCCTCCAATTGGCAAATCACATTCTTGTACTCTTTCGTCGCCTTTTACTCTATGTAGAACCACTTCAGTTCTCTTGCTTCTCTTATAATGCTCTTGTTATGTGATGCATAAGATAAGCTTTCCTTCTTTCTTTCGTAATATAGTTTAGTCTCGATCTCAATAGCTCTTGTTCCCTCTCCAAATAATCTCAGATCAAATTACTTTATCGTCATGTACACCAGGATGCAATGAAATTCCTTGTTCGCATGAAGTTCACAGACTAAATAGTAGACACACAGTAATGATGAATACAAAAAGATAAATACAATGACAAACACAAATAATAGAGTGGTGCAAGATTAGTACAATCTTAAGTAATGCAAAACAAAACCCCCAAATAAGATAGTTAGGCAGCACCTTCGGGAAGGGGGTGTGAAAGTGGTGATTGGTTCAGGAGTCTGGATAGCAGTGGGGAAGAAGCTGTTCAACATTGATCTAATTAATTAAACTAACATTAATCATGATTATACATACCCCCCCCTCCATACAACTTGCTCTTTCAATAATTTGTTTCTTTTCAATATCAGTATCTGTAATTTCCCTGACAGCACATTGCCTATTCAAAAAGCAGGTTACATCATCTGGAATAACTTCCACCTCCTGACAGTCTATTATAAGATTGTTTCCAAAATCTTTGCCAAAATTGCGAACTCTGGGATAGCAAACTGTGAGAAAAATACACTGAAACGGACATGAAACAACTGTATACTACAATACAAACTGGTCACGTTATAGTTGTAGGAATTTGGCATTTCAAATATAGATCATCATTATTCAGTTCTCACTTGCCAAATAAAACCTTACAAACAGTATTGACAATATATGTTGTAACACAGATACCATTTCGAATGGTTGTATTGGATAACAATTCTGACTGAATTATAGAATTTACAACATACAAATAGGCCATTAACTCAAACAAGCCTTTTCAAACACCAAATTGAAGCCACATTTTTTTCCACTACTTTTCATTCTCATGCACCTACCTTTTAAAAGGCATTTATGCTATGCTCCCCAATTAATCTTTGTGTAGGCAAGTTGCACATTCTAACCACTCTATGTGAAAGACTTTGGTCTGAAGTCTTTATTCGTGGCAAACTTAGATTCCGGGCCCCTAGTTTGGGATCTTGCTACTTGCAAATATTTTCTCCATATTTATCCAATCAAGCTCTTTAATAATAATTAAAACCCTAAATCAGGATCACTGAAAGAGTTAGTTGTTAATCGATTGTTGTCATATTTAAATGGGATTTGGCCAAAATCATCATGACAAGGTTTTTTTTACGTTGCATAGTTCACAGCTCTCTTACAAGTTTTTAATGTAAGTTGAACAGGTTAATCAGATAAGAAGGGGCCAGAGGATGCCATTGGGATAACTGGCTTTTGGCAAAGAGTGAAAAACAGCTCCATATTTGGAGGTGGCTGAAGGTTCCTGGTACATTACCTCATGCAATTGGTATTAAGTCTGAAGGTATATTAACTCTGGTTTTCTGGTATTTCTGTGTGTGTGTTGCTGCAATATTCAGACGTAAAACTGTTGCCTCTGGGTCTCTAGGTCCACACCCGTCAGATGTTAAATTAAAGCTTTGTATGGTCTTAAGAATTTGTATTTTGTCTATCTTTAGAGTGAACTTTTTCATCACCTCAGCCTTCTCATAATGAAATCACCTCTCATTTGATTCAGATGAACACAATAAAATAGATAGAACTTAATATGAATTTGTTGCATAATAAAATACATATTTATACTGCAAAGTGCTGCTTCTGCCATCTATTTCATAAACGAGGAAAGGATTAAAAATGCATCAGAATTATAATTATTATACATACTGTTTCCATGCCAGGATGTGGATATACAGGTGTACCAAATAATTTGCGTCCATTTATAAAAGCTTTCATTATAAAGTTAGTCACTGCAAGACAAATAATTATCTGCATTAGAACTACATCTATGTTTTTTTGATGCAAAAAAACTTGCAAAAGCTTAACTGAAAGAGGACTTACTTTTCCTTGAGACTCCAGCACCAAGATTGTGATTCAAGTCAAAAGGATCTAGAAAATATGGTCCAACATTATTTAATCTTATTAAGGGCTTAAACTGCCATTAACCTCATTCATTCATTTTGCCATCACAGAATTATTAGAAATAATATTGATCTTACAATAATGCCGAGTACAGATTTAAATTTCATGATGTCAACATATTCCAACAGTTTTACAATGATCTTTTTGAATTCCTTCCAGTAAACAATGCACAATGTGACTGTCTGTGGATTAGTTGATTATAAACAAATTCAAATTATTTTTTAATCTATAATGGTGACATGGAAAATTATATTCTAGTGGGAAATAGTCACTCCCCGACTTATTGTAAGGGTTACGTTCATTACAGTTCCCGTAGGTCAGATTTTACGCAATTTAAAAACTACAGTTGTGGGTTAAGTGCTGGAGTAACTCAGCAGGTCAGGCAACATCTCTGGAGAACATTGATAGGTGACATTTCGAGTCAGGACCCTTCTTCAGACTGATTCAGTCCTCTAAGTTACTCCAGCACGTTGTGTCGTTTCACCTTAAAACTAAGCTTAATATACTTGGGGCATTATTTTTGTCTTTGCAATATTATTGTTTATACATATATACACACATATATACATACATAGATAGTATGTATATATAATTTTATGTTGTTCATTATGGGTTTTACAGAGTACTATGTCTACATATCTGTTGTGCTGCTGTAAATAAGAATTTCATTGTTTCATTTTGGGACATGATAATATAACATTCTTGACTCTTGAAGCACAGTCCATCACACAGAAAAGCCTCCCCACCATTGAATCCATCTACACTTCACACTGCCTTGGGAAAGCAGCCAAAAAATGTGTAGCAAGCCAAAATGTCACCTATCCATGTTCTCCAGAGATGCTGCCTGACCCACTGAGCTACTCCAGCACTTTGTGTCTTCAACATAACAAAGGAACTTTTTCATTCTAGTCATTCCCTCTTCTCACCACGTCCATTTGGCAGAAGATACAGAAGCTTGAAAGCACACACAAGATTCAGGAACAGTTTCTTCTCTTTTGTTATCAGACTTCTGAGCAGTCCCTCCATAAGCTCGGAATCTAACCCCAATTTGCCAAACTATCTCAATGCAGACATTGGACCTTCTGGAACTGTTTTCCTACAATGCTGAGAATTACATTCTGCACTCCATATCTTTCTCTTCACTCTACCTATTGCACTTGAGTTTGGCTTGATTGTATCTATATACAGTGTTATCTGATTTGATTGGATAGCACGCAAACAGAAGCTTTTCACTGTACTTTTGTAACGAGACAATAATAAACCAAAACCTAATTCCATTAGAGTGTTTGCACCTTTCTTATCTATGATCTTCACCCATATTGCCTCACTGGTCAAACCCTCCAGTGTGACATTCTCTCTGATTAGCATTGAACTTATGTTCTATATTTGTTCTATGTTCCAAGGTCCATTGTTAAACAAAGGTGGCAACAAGTTGAACATAGGAGCAAATGACCAAAGGCTTGTTGAAGGGAAAGGTTTTATGCACATTGACAGAGACCCGAGTAAGCATTTTTAGTTTGGTGCCTCAATGTCTTAATAGGGAACCACTAATAGTGCCATGGCAATTTCAAACCTTTCCATTGTCATTACTACGTAAGCGGGGGGGGGAGGGGGGGGAACAAATTTACGCAGTCAGTGATAAAAACTAATCTTCCAGTCGTCATTTCCAGTTTCATTGATTTTAATTGAAGTTGTTGTAAATACAAAGAAGTGAACATACCAGATCTTTTTTATTCATATAAATTGTAGCTTTCTGTTCTTACTATCTGAACTGGTAAAAAACTATATTCCTTCTCTCCTGCTTGCTCCAGTCCAGGGGGTGGATAACCTGTGGCCTTAAGGCCGCATGCGGCCTTCTAGGCCATTAAGTGCGCCTTTTGAATGAATCCAAATTTTGTAATTGGCCAAATAAAATATGTCACAAAATGAAGAATCTATGCATTTGCAAAGCCTGCTCGGGCTCTTTCTGTGCAAGTTGCAAGCTGTGAGTCACAGCTCTAAGGAGTCTGGACCCTAGATGGAAGTTGAGGATAAGGTGAGGTCCAGATGTCCTTCCTTTTGTTAATATGTATGAGGGTTTTGCAGGAGAGCTGAGCAGGTTTGCAAATGCATGATTAGGATTGGTCATAGGATGGGATGTTGAGTATTGTTAATTATGTTGCAGAGTCTTTGTGCTGTTATCTTGTGATTGGTTAAAGTGTGAAGCCTTGTTCAAATTATTTATACTACCTGGGAAAATGTTTCTTTACTTTGGTTAACTGTCTTCCAACTGGATGGAATTTGAGGATAAGGTGAGATCCAGATGTCCTTCCTTTTGTTAATATGTATGAGGGTTTTGCAGAACAGCTGAGCAGGTTTGCAAATGCATGATTAGGATGAATTAGCCCGCAACGTAACAGAACAACTTCACGCAATACTCCAAAAGGAAATATATTATTTAATCGCTTTGGATGAATCAACTGGTACTACTGTCTCGGCGCAGGTTTTATACTTCATTCGGGCCATAACAGAAGATTTTCTTTGCTACGAAGAGTTACTCGCTTTGGGCACTCTTACGGGTAGAGCTTGAGGAGTAGATTTCTTCAACAACTTTCAAGATAAATGCCGTGAAGTTGGACTGGATTTGGATAATTTAGTGAGTGTATGTACAGATGGTGCACCTTCCATGACAGGAAAACGTGTAGGGTTTATTGCACAGATAAAAAAGGTATTATCAGATCCAGATGCTCTCATTTCTTTTCATTGTATCTTACATCAGCAAAATCTCTAAAACTACTATTTTAAGTGACACTTTGCAACAAGTTATAAGTATTGTTAACTATATTTGTGCAAATGCAAAACTGCATTGTCAGTTTCGTAATATGCTAAAGTTGGACGATGAGGCATTCAGTGTGGATTTGCCATATCATTGTAAAATGCGTTGGCTACCGCAGGGACAGGTATTAGCAAAATGTTTATCTTTACGAGAACAGATAGTTAAATTTCATGAAGAACAGAATCAGCAATATGAATTATTGAAAGAATATTTCTATAGAAATACTGCATTTCTGTGTGATATCATGTCAAAGCAAAATTACTTGAATGTTTCTTTGCAAGGTAAAACTAATGGCCCTGTCTCACGGTGCAAGTCCACCCACGAGTGACCCCAAGTGAAAGAAAAATAACAGACTCGTGGTTATGTACGAGATTACAAGTTTATGTTCAAGTGTTTAACCGAGTTCCCACGGGTATGTCATTTCTGCGATGTTGCAAGTTCCTCTCCCGAGTTACCAAGTTCCTCTCCCGTTATTCTTGAGCCAACCGTGAATGAAGGCTTTTTGTTCAATGGGCTGACTATTCCCCGCGGACGTAAATTGGCCCTGTTTTAAAGCCGGTCAGAAAGTAGATGAGAGAAAGCAAGACTGACATTTGCAGAGGATCGGCGATTGGCGCGACTGTTGCAACATGAAAGATTAAACATCTATCTGAAATGAGATTTATAGAAATCATTCAGTATTATGATAGATGTCCGTTTTGACAACAGAAACTCCTACTTTTTTTGTGGCTCGGCCAATAAGTTGAAATGCGCTGAAGCATGTTTCCCCTTTACCGCCGATAGCCAGCCTCGCGAAACTATTCCGGACAATTCATCTAAATTGCTGCTGAGAAGGAATGCGGCCTTTAAGTTAACTCGACTTACAAGATATGCATCAGCTTTTTTATGTTAATAAAAGTACGAATTATTGACAACGCAAGCGTTTTAAATATACAAAGCTCCGGGAAAGTTCACGGTAGATTAAAAAAAACACGATAGGCCAACATGAAACATAACAGAAATCTAAATGAACAGAGACTTGTGGTGCAATGGTAAAGTGACTAAATCAGTCTCATTCTGGTATCTATAGCGTGCAATGTTCGGAAGGCAGGCTACACTTGAATTGCCAGCGGCACCTCGCATTAAACTTCGTGAGAATGAGTTTTACGTGGGATTGCAATAAGCGTGCAACGATAAGATCTGCATATGTTCAGTGGGATCCACGTGGAAAAACTTCGTGATCCAGCAGCCGACGACCATACTCTAGTGACACTCACAAAATTGGTGTTCCCATGCAGATTTACACCAGAATAAAACAACTGGAGTAACTCAGCGGGACAGGCAGCATCTCTGGAGAGAAGGAAT
The DNA here is from genome assembly GCA_035221665.1 of Okamejei kenojei. NCBI lineage: Eukaryota > Metazoa > Chordata > Chondrichthyes > Rajiformes > Rajidae > Okamejei > Okamejei kenojei. The sequence continues at coordinate 48,304,976 of CM069140.1, forward strand.
GGGTGACATTTCGGGTCAAGACCCTTCTTCAGTGTTTTGTTCTGGTGTAGAGCTGCATGGGAACACCAATGCAGAGATGCCAACCCTAAATTTAGTTCACAGTAACATTCAACCCATTTGTCCGTAACAAATGGGGTTAAATGCATTTCTCTCCGTACTCACTTGGGGTTGTTGCCGGCGGGTCTGCGCCTGCGCACTGGTGCAGATCAGCGGGCTGCCGGCGGGCGGGTGCGGCACATGCGCACTTGGCAAGGTTGCCGGCGGGTCTGCGCCTGCGCACTGGGTGGGGGTGGGGGGGAGGCCCGGTGATGGGGCTGCCGCGAGCGGCCGGCTGGCGGCAAGAAAGTGCCGCTGATCGCGCGGGCCGGCGCCGCCCGGGCTCTGGGCCGGGCGTGGCGTGGCTCGAAATAGCGCCAGGCCCGGCAACCCTCCCCCACTGCGCATGCGCGGCCACTGGGGCCCGGCAACCCTCCCCCACTGCGCACGCGCGGCCACTGGGGCCCGGCAACCCTCCCCAACTGCGCAGGCGCGGACACTAGGGCCCGGTAAAGTGCCGCTGGGTACACAAAAAGCTGGAGAAACTCAGCGGGTGCAGCAGCTGCCGCTGATCGCGCGGGCTGGCAAACCGGGGACACATGGCGCCGGCGTTCACCACGGGAGGAACACCGGCGCGGCGGTGTTCCGTAACAGCACGTTTGGCTGCCGGAACACCGTAAAAAGGTTATTTCGCCGGGACAAAGTACGGCGAATCCGGGACACTTGGCATCTCTGCCAATGTGTTGAGTGTCACTAGAATATGGACGACGGCAGCCTGTCCCGCTGAGTGACTCCAGCATTTTGCGTCTATCTTCGGTTTAAACCAGCATCTGCAGCTGCTTCCTACAGCCTGACACCAGGTTGGCCCGATGTTGGTGCCCTGTCTATTGTGTATCAGATTAGAAACCCGACGTTCATACTATATTGTGCGGGAAGGGAACTGCAGATGCTGGTTTACACCGAAGATAGACACAAAAAGCTGGAGTAACAGCAGCTCAGGCAGCATCTCTGGAGAAAAGAAATAGGTGAGGTTTCGGGTCGGTTCTTCAGACACTATACCATATTATCCCTTTCATGTGTGTATGCACTCGAGGCTGGTTCGCATCGGTGCAGAAACTGCAGTTAACTGCACCCTGATTTATTTATTTGGAGCTGAGCTTGGGGAGTTATAAAACCAAACTTTAGTTCACTATAATCATTGAGGGGAGAATTTCGATTCAAATCTCTCCCCGAGCACAACAGCCAGGCATTATCTCATGACTGCCTCCCATTGGGATCGGGATACCATCTGGGCTGGGCATCATCATTACCGTGGCTCAGCCGTGAGTTTTTGATGCTGGTTGAGATGGAACCTGCCCTTCCCCTCGTTGCAAGGCCGCACCCTGGAACCGAACGAAACTCTGGGCGAGTTGGACAGGTGTGTTTCTAGGTCACTGGGAGAACGTGCAAACTCCGTACGGACAGCACCAGTCGTCAGGATTGAACTCGGGCCTCTGGCGCTGTGAGGCAGCAACTCTGCTGCTGCGCCGCCAATGTGACATTCCAAGTTTTAGAATGAAGTTAGCCGCTTACAAATCCCATTCTCTGCCCAGCGTGGAGAATCATGAATTGCCAAGACACAAGGCACTGTAGATGTTGGTTCCTTTTTTAAAAATCACGAATTCAAAGTTATCTATTCAAGAATAATGTAGTGTGGTTCGTTGGATTTATCCATACTCAACTTAAAATTGTCCATAATCTATAACAAAGTTATTTTTAAAGCATTTAGTGAAACACTACCCCCCCCCCCCCCCCCCCACCTTTCCCTCCCAACTCCAGTCCCGCCCCGCCCCCCTGGGAAACTGAAGGGAGCGACAATCAACTGCCACGGATACAAATAATGTCATACACAAGAAAGGGCTTGTCATACACAAGAAAGGGCTTGTCATACACAAGAAAGGGTTGAAAAAAGTGAACACATGGGGCTGGAGAAATTTGGAAATGTCATCCCGTCACCCATTCCTTCTCTCCAGAGATGCTGCCTGCCCACTGAGTTAAAGAGTTCCCACGGTAGACTCACGAATCACTAAGGTAAACGCACGGGCCACTACGTTATTACAACGAGTTTAAATGTTTCAATTTTTAACTTGAACAGTAAATTTGACTCGTGGAAAAAATCAAACAAGTTTCACGGGTACCTGCCGTTAGCGCCACGAGTCGCTAAGTTGCTCGCGCGAGTTCCGACGTTCCCACTACGTTAATTGTACGTGATTACTGCGAGTGAAAACTCGGGGTCACTCGTGGGTCAACTCGCACCGTGAGACAGGGGTTTGAGTCTATATATATGTGGCAAAAAAATTCATGCATTTCGAAAAAAGCTATCTTTTTTCAAAACTCTTTTCCCCAGTTAGCGAAGGTCATTGATGAGGAGGATTCAAGCGAATCATTTGAAGAATAAACAGCTGTTATAGATTTAAGAATACAATGAAATGTTCAATGACTGAGAATCATGACATCACACTCAAATTAGCATTTCAACCTCACCTAGTTGATGTCTCCAAGGCTCCTAAAGAACTACAGATGGAATTGAACTCTCAGAAGATGACATTTTAAAGTCCTTATTTGATGCTAAGAAAGATGCGATTTAAATATGGAAAAATGCAGTAGAACATCCACATCTTCGGCAACATGCACGAAAAATGCTTTCTTGCTTTTCAACCACTTATTGCTGCGAATCTACATTCTCCTACCTAACCCAAATCAAGACGCCCTTAAGGTCACAAATGACGGATACCCATCTAGAAGATCAGATGAAACTATGTACCTCCATGTTGCAGCCAAATATTCAAATGCTTTCCCACAAAAAACAGTCACACAAAGTCATTAAAAGGTTATTTAACTTTAGAATTAACAAAAAGGTTTCATTTTCTTGAAGTTAGTACATAGTAGTTAGATTTTTACAAAATAACGTATATTTTGAAGTATGTCGAATTGAAGTTTCTTGGGTGCGGCCTTATTAGATTACAGCTAACATAATGCGGCATTCCAACATGAAAAGGTTCCCCACCCTTGATCCAGTCGATCTGACCACTCCCTATGGTTTCGCTAGCCTCATCCGATGTATGTCACGCCCATCTACGTATCAAAATCCCACCCCCAAGCATACAAAACAATTCCGCAAGAAATATCTAGAAAAAATAATAAAATATGCTAACAGTAACTAGCTTAAGCAAGAATGGCTCCTACAAATAGTGAAGCAAATAAAACTGAAAAGTCAGAATAAGACATGCACAGATATTTAGAAGGACTGAAAACTAGAGGAGGAGAGAAAGGCCATGGAGAAATCTGAAAAGAAAGTGATCAGAGCAGCATAAATAACAACCTTCAGCAAAAAGGAGTTAAATAATAGTAATATATCATGCAATGTGGGGGAAAGGTAATGAAGGAGCAGCATTCATCTATTCTAATCTGGTCTACAATGAAGAAGAGCCTTGATTCAAAACATTATCCAAAGTTCCTGCCTGTCCCGCTGAGTTACTCCAGCATTGTGTGTCTATCTACAAAGACACTGACAAGTTGTAGATGGGATTTAAAAGGATAAAGCAAAATCAGTCTGCTTATAGATTCCACACTAATAACAATTAAAGCTGTTGTGAATAAGAGTTTGGAATGCACCACCTTGCATTGACCTTTGCCCCAACAGAATACATAAAAATCAGGTGTGTTATTTTGTGACATATTAACTGAAGTACATAGCTGACAATTGAATAAATGCATTAAAATTTAAATACCTTCTATGGCAATGCATTTTGAAGTCCATTGCTTTTCAAATGTTGTTAAAAGTTTCTTCTGTCTGATGCTGATAACGTGTTCCTTGAAATCAAATTCTTCAGTGTAAAATCGCAAAAGACCTAACCAAAGTTCACCCACTGATTCTTTGTTCTTCCCAAGTTCTGGCAATCTTTTCTTCTACAGCAACCAAAAATATTTAAAAACACACAATACTAAAGTTATGATATTAAGGTGTAAAACAAGGCAATTAATCAAAGACCTGGATTTTGCTGGTAGATATTGGAAGTTTATTTAAATACCAATAAATGTAGGACCTTTGCAGACATCCTGAATTTACACAGCCGTAATTGCCAGCACATATTACAATTAGCTCTAATACTGACTCCCCACAAAGTCCAGTCAATATGATCACAGCAGATCTATGCTGGCCTCCTCTTCTGTGCCAGTTTCCCACAGCCATCAATCCACCATTTTTCAAATATTTATCTAATTCAATTTTCAATATTATCAATGATCCAGCCAGCAGAAATTCCAGAAGTTCATTATCTCGGTGAAGAAATTTCTTTGCACCTCAGTTTTAAATGGCCAGTCCTTTACTTTGTAGCTACAGTGCCCTCCATAATGTTTGGGACAAAATCCCATCATTTATTTATTTGCCTCTGTACTCCACAATTTGAGATTTGTTTTAGAAAAAAAATCACGTGTGGTTAAAGTGCACATTGTCAGATTTTAATAAAAGCCAATTTTATACATTTTGGTTTCTCCATGTAGAAATTACACCAGTGTTTATACATAGTCCCCCCATTTCAGGGCACCATAATGTTTCGGAACCTGGCTTCACAGGTGTTTGTAATTGCTCAAGTGTGTAATAATTGCGTCCTTAATGCAGGTATTATGGGCCTGACCCACTTAGGAGATTTTTTGGGTGACTACAGGCGACTGCCGCAAAATTTTCAACGCTGAACATTTTTTGGCGACAGTGGCGACAATTTTTGCTGTCGTAGGTTGTCGCCAAGTACCGTAGGTGAATTCCATTAAAATTAATCCCTGGCAGTCGCCTAAAGAGTCGCCTAAGTGGGACAGGCCCCGAAGGGAGCTCTCAGCACCCAGTCTTTCCTCCAGTCTTTCTATCACCTTTGGAAATGTTTATTGCTGTTTATCAACACAAGGACCAAAGTTGTGCCAATGAAAGTCAAAGAAGCCATTATGAGACTGAAAAACAATAAAACTGCGAGAGACATCAGCCAAACATTAGGCTTACCAAAATCAACTGTTTGGAACATCATTAAGAAGAGAGCACTGGTGAGCTCATTAATCGCAAAGGGACTGGCAGGCCAAGGAAGACCGGCTGATGGCAGAAGAATTTTCTCTGTAATAAAGAATAATCCCAAACACCTGTCCTTCCGATCAGAAACACTCTTCAGGAGTCAGGTGTGGATTTGTCAATGACCACTGTCCGCAGAAGGCTTCATGAACAAAAATACAGAGGCTACACTGCAAGATGCAAACCACTGATTAGCCGCAAAAATAGGATGGCCAGGTTACAGGTTGCCAAGAACTACTTATGGTTACAGTTTGCCAAGAACTATCCTCCAATCCTGTGGATTGGAGGATAGCTAATTTTATCCCACTTTTCAAGAAAGGAGCGAGAGAGAAAACGGGGAATTACAGACCAGTTAGCCTGACTTCGGTGGTGGGAAAGATGCTACGTCAATTAATAAAGAAGTAATAATGGAGCTTTTGGATAGCAGTAAAAGGATTAGTCCAAGTCAACATGGATTTATGAAAGGGAAATCATGCTTGACTAATCTTCTGGAATTTTTTGAGGATGTGACAAGTAAAATGGATGAAGGGGTGCCAGTGGAGTGCATCTAGACTTTCAGAAAGCCTTTGATAAGGTCCCGCACGGGAGACTGGTGACTAAAATTAGAGCACATGGTATTGGGGGTAGGGTGTTGACGTGAATAGAAAATTTGTTGCAGACCGGAAGCAAAGAGTAGGAGTGAACGGGTCCTTTTCAGAATGGCAGGCAGTGGCGAGTGGAGTGCCGCAAGGCTCGGTGTTGGGGCCACAACTGTTTACCATGTATATTAATTATTTGGAAGAGGGAATTAGGAGCAACACTAGCAAGTTTGCGGATGACACAAAGCTGGGTGGCAGTGTGAACTGTGAAGAGGATGTTAGGAGGTTGCAGGGTGACCCGGACAGGTTGAGTGAATGGGCAGATGCGTGGCAGATGCAGTATAATATAGATAAATGTGAGGTTATCCACTTTGGCGGCAAAAACAAGGGGGCAGATTATTATCTCAATGGTGTTAGGTTTGGTAAGGGGGAGGTGAAGCGAGACCTGGGCGTCCTTGTACACCAGTCACTGAAAGTTGGCTTACAGGTACAGCAGGCAGTGAAGAAAGCTAATGGAATGTTGGTCTTCATAACAAGAGGATTTCAGTATAGGAGTAAAGAGGTTCTTCTGCAGTTGTATAGGGCTCTGGTGAGACCATATCTGGAGTATTGTGTACAGTTTTGGTCTCCTAATTTGAGGAAGGACATCCTTGTGATTGAGGCAATACAGCGTAGGTTCACAAGATTGATCCCTGGGATGGCGGGACTGTCATATGAGGAAAGATTGAAAAGACTAGGCTTGTATTCACTGGAGTTTAGAAGAATGAGGGGGATCTTATAGAAACATATACAATTATAAAAGGACTGGACAAGTCCAGAACCAGGGGCACAGTCTTAGAATAAAGGGGAGGTAATTTAAGACTGAGGTGAGAAAAAACCTTTTCACCCAGAGTGTTGTGAATTTATGGAATTCCCTGCCACAGAGGGCAGTGGAGGCCAAGTCACTGGATGGATTTAAGAGAGAGTTAGATAGCGCTCTAGGGGCTAGTGGAGTCAAGGGATATGGGGGGAAGGCAGGCACGGGTTATTGATAGGGGACGATCAGCCATGATCACAATGAACGGCGGTACTGGCTCGAAGGGCCGAATGGCCTCCTCCTGCACCTATTTTCTATGTTTCTATGTTTTATGTTAAAAGAGCAACCACAGTTCTGGAAAAAGGTCTTGTTGACAGATGAGACGAAGATTAACTTATTTCAGAGTGATGGCAAGAGCAAACCATGGAGGAGAGAAGGAAGTGCCCAAGATCCAAAGCATACTACCTCATCTGTGAAACGTGGTGGTGAGGCCTGGGCATGTATGGCTGCTGAAGGTACTGGCTCACTTATCTTCATTGATGATACAACTGCTGATGGTAGTAGTATAATGAATTCTGAAGTGTATAGACACATCCTATCTGCTCAAGTTCAAACAAATGTCTCAAAATTCATTGGCCGACAGTTCATTCTACAGCAAGACAATCAATGATCCCAAACATACTAGTAAAGCAACAAAGGAGTTTTTCAAAGCAAAAAAATGGTCAATTCTTCAGTGGCCAATCATCCAATCTGAACCCAATTGAGTATGCTGAAGAGAAAACTGAAGGGGACAAGCCCCCAAAACAAGCATAAACTAAAGATGGCTGCAATACAGACCTGGCAGAGAAGATACCCAGCAACTGATGATGTCCATGAATCGCAGACTTCAAGCAGTCATTGCATGCAAAGGATATGCAACAAAATAGTAAACATGACTACTTTCATTTGCATGACATTGCCGTGTCCCAAACATTATGGTGCCCTGAAATGGGGGGACTATGTAAAAACACTGCTGTAATTTCTGCATGGTGAAACCAAAATGTATAAAAATGGCTAAAAACTGACGATGTGCACTTTAACCAAAGTGATTTTTTTCTATTACAAATCTCAAATTGGAGTACAGAGGGAAATACATAAATGATGGTTTTTTGTCCCAAACATTATGTCTCTTTGTTTATATCTCTCCCACTAATGAAAACATCTCAACACCAACCTTGACAACTCCTCATAGCATCTTATATATTTAAATAAGATCACCCCTAACTCTTCTAAACTCCAATGAATTTGACCTCAGTTGATAGGACAACTCTTTCTTGCCACAAATTAGTCTGGTGAATTTCCTTTTCACTGATTCCAACACTTTTAGGTAAGAGCATCAGAACAGCTCACAGTACTCCAGGAGTGGCCTCATCAACACATGTGCCATTGTAGCAAAGCCTCTCTATTTCTAAATCTCAATCCCTTCACAATAACTACTTGCCTTTTTAACTACTTGTTGGACCAGCCTGTTAACGTCATGTGATACATGTACGGGAACAGCGAGATCACTCTGAACTTCATTCATTTGCAGAATGAGAGGATGAAAATCTGTCTTTAGATTCCACTTACCAAAGTGCACAATCTCACAATTTCCCACTGTAGAAGAAACAATTAAAATCTTCATTTACATAATTTGATTGGAATTAAACAAGGCAATGAAAGGGTGTGCGGATGTGGCAATTGGCATCTCTTGTGGACCAGGTGTAGAAGATCATGGGAATTTGTCAAAACAGGTTTCAATGCATTATCCCTTGTCTGGGAATGCGTAGCGGGACTGTCATATGCTGAGACAATGGAGCAGCTGGGCTTGTACACGCTGGAGTTTAGAAGGATGAGAGGATATCTCATTGAAACATATAAGATTGTTAAGGGTTTGGACACGCTAGAGGCAGGAAACATGTTCCCGATGTTGGGGGAATCCAGAACCAGGAGCCACAGTATAAGAATAAGGAGTAAGCCATTTAGAACGGAGACGAGGAAACACTTTTTCTCACAGAGAGTAGTGAGTCTGTGGAATTCTCTGCCTCAGAGGGCGGTGGAGGCAGGTTCTCTGGATGCTTTCAAGAGAGAGCTAAATAGGGCTCTTAAAAATAGTGGTCAGGGGATATGGGGAGAAGGCAGGAACGGGGTACTGATTGGGGATGATCAGCCATGATCACATTGAATGGCGGTGCTGGCTCGAAGGGCCGAATGGTCTACTCCTGTACCTATTGTCTACTGAATAAAGCAAAACAAATCATAGACAAGGAAGCCTGTTTTTCGGTGCAAAGTTACCGAATGCTGGATCACAATAGTTAACCCTGAAATGTCGGTAACTATTGTGATCAAAAACAGCACAGCAATAGCTGGGTAGACCACTCACTCGCACCCCTTATTGCTAGTAGTGTAGAATCGTTGCAGTAAATGGAGGCTTATGATTGGCTCGGAGAGGGGGCAGTTGCGCAGTCTGCTTGAAAGATGAGATAGAAGATCAAGATGCCCTTGTATTATGTTTGACTTGTTTTAACCAGCTGTTATTGCATAAGATTAACATAAACAAAAAGTATATTACGACTAATGAAATAATTAATAACAGGAAAACATATAGCCCAGGACAAAGTATGTTTTCGTATAATTGTATCTAACAAAAAGAAAAGTTGTTTATTGCACTGTATAGCTGTCGGCTAATTCTGCTGCGAAGTCAGAGAACCAGTGAGCAGTTAACTGCCACCATCTCTCCATGATATCATGCAATAAAGTATCTTGAAGCAAACCTCAAAGTCTCTGTTTTTCCTTTTATTTTCCTCTAATGCAATTTCCTTGACACCCACGTTAAACTCCATTTAAATGGTGAGACAACATTTTTTATACACAGAAAAATGTTACAAGTACCAAGAATTGATGTTAATGGAATGTTGCAAGAGTGTTGAAAGCAGAATTCATGTTAATAAAGGGTGAAAGGAAGAAAGGATGACAAATTTGACGAAATAGCGGGTTTTTCCCGACAAAATCAGGCAAAATAGCTATTGTTCGTGCTTGTAGAATATTATTATTCTAAAATAACATTAATTCCTGTAATACAGCTAAATTATTTAAGTTAACGCATATGAATAGATAAAAATAATAATTTACCAGTTCTTCAATATCATCAAAGAAGAAGGCATTCCATCCATCTACCATTCTCTGTGGCACTTCTTTTCCATCAAAGATCTACAAAAAGTTTAAATTTTTATGATTAATTTAGGAAAAAAAAATAATTATAAGCAATGATGGCAGCTTCATGCTTTGGATGATAAATGTCTTAACATGTCTAACATCATGTCAGCCATGATAGAATGGCAGAGCAGACCCGATGGGTTGAATAACCTAATTCTGCTCCTATGTTTGGTGGTTAATCTATATCATAATACCTACACTAATTAAAAAAACATATGGCCATGGGTGAATTTTGTTTTTGTTTTGTATTGCAGCATAGCTTCTTGCCATTGATGCATTCTAAAATGTGTATTTTTCACAAACAGAAGCTACAATTAGAATGAACATAAAGCACTTACTAAAACTCATTGACAACTAAAATCTGCATTATTTTGGAAATATAAAATGCTCTGGAGAATTGATAGAATAACCATTGAATGTTTACATTCATTAACGTGGTAATATTCTTCATCTTCTAAGAAAGTCATTGAACTGCCTGTAACTATACAAATTATTTTCATGAAACAAATGGAGTACACCAAAGCAGGTGGGACATTTTCAATCAAGTTAACCAAAAGATCAGAAAACCTTAGAACTTTATATAGAGAATAGAAATTTAGAAAAAAATCCAAAATCCCATGAAAAATCTATAATCTATAACTCCCAGAAAGTGGCAACATGAGCATATAAAGTGGTAAAGAAGGTAGATGGTAGGCTTGTCTTTACTGGTTGGGGCATTGAGTATAGAAGAGTCAGAAAGTCATTACGTAGCTTTATCGGGATTTGGTAAGGCTGCATTATGAGTATTGCATGCAGTTCTGGCCACCACAGTACTGAAAGGATATTCACCCCTTCTTTTTTTCAGTAAACTCATATTTCACAACGTTCCACAATCTGTAGTTTCCAACAGTCATGGCCTCCTGATTAAACCTGAATTTAATCATTTTACCTTTGGTTTCTGAGCCTTCAGCTGCCACAGTTCGAGGCATGGGAACATAAGCATTCATTGACGCTATCTCTCTTTAGATTTCTGTTAAAGCCTCACCAGAATACACTGGGGGAGAATTGACAGACACAATGGGACCTCACCAATCTTTCAGTGTGGCAAAATCAAGCGCTTTACACTGGGTTTTCACCAAGGCAGGGGTCGACATCCTTGTTCTGCATAGGGGCCAGGACGCATGTCTGTGAGCGGATGGCGGGCCACATCTATCACGTGTAGACATGGATCCCGCCCCCATCCCGCCCCGGATGGCAGGCATCAAACCACATGTTCACAGAAGGTAGACATAAATGCTGGAGAAACTCAGCGGGTGAGGCAGCTTCATGCAATCCTTACATGTTTCACTCACTGAGTTTCTCCAGCATTTTTGTCTACCTTCAATTTTTCCAGCATCTGCAGTTCTTTCTTAAACGTGTTCACAGAAGGTGCATGGCTGTGCTGGCGGCTTTGCGCAGGATGCAGTAAAGCCAGAGCTCGGCACTTGGCGGGCCGGATGATTACGGGAAAAAAAATCCGCCTGCGGGCCGGATGATTTCGGGTTCCGGGCCCACATTCGGCCCGGGGACCGTAGGTTCACAACCCCTGCACTTAAGGGGGAAGTTGCCTTCTCATTAGTGACCAAGGGAACTGAACATTGTGACCATTAGTCTGGAGACCAAAGAAAATCAAGTGACATTAAAAAAACCTTCAGATAGTTAAAGGGCACTGAAGAGTCACAAATCTATTTATACCCAGAATTGCTAAAACTGCCGTGTGAAAATGAATGTTATCATGAATAAAATGAATAAAGAAATTTTTTAAAAATGTGATCACTGTATTTGTATTTTCACAAAGTTGTAGAGCTGTGTAGCACAGAAATGAGCCCTTAACTCATCCATGCTGACTGTGATGTTTATCGGTACTAATTCCATGTGCTCACATTAGGCCCATATCATTTTATATCCAAGTACCTGCCCTAATGCCTTTTAAATGCTGCAATTGTACCCGCCTCCACCACTTCTCAAGTAGTTCGTTCCATGTAGTCACCATCTTCTTCCATGCAAAAAACATGCCCCTCAGATCTCTATTAGATTTTTCTCCCCTCATCTTAAACCTATATCCTCTTGTTTTAGACGCACCTGCTGAGGAAAAAGATTCTAAATCTCTAACCTAATTATGCTTTTCATAATTTAATTATCCTTTATAAGGCTTCCTCAAGCTACTGTATTCTAGTGAGAATAAACCCAGCCTAACTAACCTCTCCTTATACCAAAAGCCCTCCATTCCGGGTAACATTCTGACGAATCACTTCTGCACTCTTTCTAATGCTACCACATCCTTCCTGTAATATAAATAATATTGTATATGCATTCACAGATAATAGGAACCATCCCCAGGTCTCGAGGGTGTGAGCTATCGGGAGAGGTTGAGTAGGCTGGGACTCTATTCCTTGGAGAGCAGGAGGATGTGAGGTGATCTTATAGAGGTGTATAAAATCATAAGAGGACTAGATTGGGTAGATGCACTGCGTCTCTTATCCAGAGTAGAGAAATCAAAGACCAGAGGACATAGGTTTAAGGTGAAGGGGAGAAGATTTAATAGGAATCTGAAGGGTAACTTTTTCACACCAATAGTTGTGGATTTGGACAGGTGCATGGATAGGACAGTTTTGGAGGGATATGAGCTAAGCGCAGACAGATGGGACATGTTGGTCGGTGTGGGCAAGTTGGGCCCAGGCCCTTTTTCCATGCTGTATGATTATCTATACTAATACAGGTTTTCACTGTGAAAGGCCTCAAACATATTTTCCGTAGGAACATTAATACTTACTTCTTGAAGAACAGGTATAACTGGTGGTTTTCTTTGCTGTAGAAAGTAGAGCACCATAAGGACGTAGGCGTAAGAGGACAGGCTTCCTCTGGAGGCATCACCAATATCACAACGCTAAAAAAAAGAGCATTTTTCAGTTAGAATTAGTATTGAGAACACGGAGACTGAAATCACTGACTTCACAGAACAATTCCAGCTTTCTATTTCAGTGGCGGACATTCTATTGCACAACAAATTTGCACAACAGACACTCCTATCATCTAGAATGTTTCCTTGCTCCTATCCACTCATAGGGTTCCCGATTCGTGCTCACCAGGTCTCACCAATATTGAGAATATATTGTTCTTTACAGCAATTTATAAAATCACATTCAGATTGAATATAACTTACAATGTAAGACATTTTATGTAAAACTGTATGAAGTATTTTTCTGATAGTCAAATTGGTGAAAAGATATATTTTTTTACTTTATGTTTTAGTATTGTTTACCTGAATATTAAGATGTGATCCTGGGTGTTTGCCACTATGTAAGTGACAAAAACAAAAGGCAAGTGAGTGGCACATTGTACCCAACTGTTTAATACAGTAAGACTTGGATTATTCACTCTGCCATTTGAAAATCCCGGTGATTTGTCGCCTGACTCACCGGGTGATTTTTGCAATTTCGACTCAACTGGGTCCCAGTTCTTTTGCTCCCTTTCACTAGTCGGGGCATCGGTCCCTTGCTCCTGTTCACTCACTGGGCTCCCAGTTCCCCCAGTTCCTTTTCACTTTGCAGGTTCCAGTGCTCTCTGTTTAGAGTCTCAGTCCCTTCACTCTATTTAAATTAACCTGGTTATGAATGGCAGTCCTCCCATGATACTTGTGTATGAAGGAACTGCAGATGCTGGTTTAAACCAAAGATAGACACAAAATGCTGAAGTAACTCAGCGGGACAGGCAGCATCTCTGGAGAGAAGGAATGGGTTGACCCGAAACTTTACCCATTCCTTCTCCAGAGATGCTGCATGTTCTGCTGAGTTACTCCAGCATTTTGTGTCGATCTCGCTTAATACTCACCTGGTTCTTTAACCTTACAAGGTTCACTGAAATATTACTGCGTGACATATTTCAAAGAAACTTTTTTGTTGGAGTAGTTATAAAATAACATTGTTGGCCTAGAATGTCTGTTAGCCTGGCAGAAAATCCTATGTGTTAGGTTAACAGAGTATTACTGTACTTCCTTTATCCCTTTGATAATCCAAAACTTCCATTCAGAACTTTCATCTGATGAAACAGACAATACGAGTTATTCTCAGTGTGAACTACAAGTACAAGCTTGGGTCCTATGCGCCAGCACAGACTGGAATATCCTCAGATGTTACCAATTACTTTTCTACTGTTTGGTCTAAATTGAATACATACACAAAAAACTTAAACGAGCATTTGATAGGGAAATTAGTCTGCAACAAAGACTTCTAAACTGTAAATTTACCTTGGCAAACACCTTCATGGTATATCCCAAATATTTTACTCTGGGATCAATGGCAGCGTATGTCGCCAGCATCCTTGTATTATGTTGTGCCTATAGAAAGCAGAGTTATCAATCATGTCGTTCCTAAGAAAAAGTCTCATGTTTGATAAATTCAAGCATACAAAATTTCCTTGCAATAATTTTAATGATCAAAATATTAAACAGAGTAACATTCAATTTGCCATGTTTATATTTGGAATTGATTCAGGTATTTGTGTAGGAAAGATGTCTAGATTTTCTTACCAGAGTGTTGTATAAGCTGATATCTCCCTCCAACCCACTTTGTCGATGTTCAAATTTTACAATAGGCACTTTGGCTGTTGTTATGGGCAAGATGTTTCTCAAACCTATCAAAACAGATATAGCAGGTAATCTCTGAGCACAATTTAGCAAAATCTCATTATAATTTAACTGGTTAAGATTGATCTAATTGAATTAAACTTTAGGACAGACTTGTGCAGCCCCATTGTCACGAGCCATCTGCCCTTGGTCACACTGTTTCTTCCAGCGTGGTCCTAGGCAGTCTTCCATAGGGAGTCTGTGTTCCTACACACCAGCTCAGCATTGCTCAGTTTAAGCAACCACCTGCACTAGCAGGACAGCTTTGATGGCCGGTGAGATCTTGCTTTTCAGGCTCACTGACTACCAAAGCCGTCACTGACAAAGAGTATTTCATATTCACAACCATTCAACTTCACTGTTTTTAAATAAGAACTATAGCATACAAACTAAGCTGGAAAAAAAATGTTAAAGGCAAACACAGAGAACAAAAACAATTTAATCAACTCAATTAAAAGTGTTACTGACCTTTCTTCTGACAGCTAATTCTCCTATTCATTTAGTGGGGGCAGCTAAATTGTGCCTGGTGCAACCTGGTGCAGGCTCAGCAGGCAGATTTTCCAACCTGAGATCTATGAGCAGTGACTGCACCAGTGGACTCCATGAGGAGTTCACCAGAGCAATGCCAGTCTTGAACAGGCTTGTCTGCCGGAGAATCCCAGCCAATCTTGGGAGAAGGTCTGTCCCAATGTTATATAATGATCAATACAAGTTTACCAATAATAAATCAAAAGCTGAAATGCAGCAGACAAATATAAACATGCAAATAAAAACATTTGAAAAGATTACTCAAGACATTAAAGTTTATATTGATTATCAGTTCAAAGTTGTAATGCTCATACCTGGATGCTTTTTAAGAACTTTTGCCAAACCTTCTATTATTTCTTTACAATTGAGTTTCTGCAAGAAAGCAACTAAGTCTTAGATCAGAGAATCAGTGCATTACATTCCAAAATTATACTGAAACCCCATGCATGCAGCTTGCTCAATACCAGATTGCGTTCATTCAGCTAATATGGAAGGCCCAGCAAAGTGCAGATGGATTACTCAGGAGAATGGTATCAATCCCTATTAGCCAAGTTTCTGTAAAGGCCATGATTCAACCTCATCATTCACAATAAGCACATGTATGGCAAAGAACAAATGAATGGATATTTTGAAAGGAGATGTGGAGAGATGTAGGAGAGTCATAGCTGAGCTGCCAGCAGAGTCCACCAGCTCACTACTAAGAGAGTTGGATGCGACTATCAAGATTAGCCACCTGTGGGCATGCGGAGTGAACGGCAAGTAGGAGACAGAGTTAAGTGAGTGACATGGGACAATTTTCATTAGTCTTTATGAAGAGACAGCAAATAATGACTGCTTCAATGAATCCTTCAGACGATATCAAGGGGTTTAGAGGGAGCCTTTACACTTTGCTGAAGGGAGTCACATATATTAAGTATGAATACTATATTTTATATGTGAATTCCAGTTTCCATATTTTGGAGGTCAATGCAAGCTGCAACTGAGCCAATGCACGACACAGTAAACATATATTAAATGCCTTAAAATCAAATTTATTGATTGGTTGAAACATGACCAAATGGATAACTGCCATAGATTCTAATCATTATAAACAGATGCCGGCAACTTCCACCATTCGTTCTCTACTCCATTAACATTAGATTTGCCGAATGAAGCCAATTATGTCACTAAGCAAAATGTTTCGTGCAAAATGATTGCTACCCGGTTACTTTTATCCACCAGTATAGTGTATTAATTAGGATCTGTGGGAGAAGCCTCTCTTTATCTCTCCAACTTTGAGGAGAAATCTAATGGAGACGTTTCTTCATTAAGAATAGTTGTATTAACCTCCACCTAAATTCTAGGGAAAATGAAATTCCACTGTGGCGTTACTTGTTTTAAAAGTATTTTGCGTGACTTTTTGTTTAAATAGAATTCACCATTCTTCAACTAAAACTTGGAAGTCCAATAAACTTCCGATACAGGTATTTTGCTGATGATCTAGTATTCATGTGGTCCAGAAAAATATAAAGTGCAAATGAAAACACCTGTATCATCACATGAGAACGGTTCAAAATCAAATTACAAATAAAAAGATGGCATCAGAGAAAGCACATTTAATTTGATCTGGACCAAAGCATGACCATATGGGCAAATTCAAGCCTATTATTTTAGTTTAATTTAGAGTTTAAACTAAAATAATAGGCTTGAATTTGCCCATATGGTCATGCTTTGGTCCAGATCAAATTAAATGTGCTTTCTTTGATGCCATTTTTTTATTTGTAATTTGATTTTGGTCGCCTAATTATAGGAAGGATGTCAACAAAATAGAGAGAGTACAGAGGAGATTTACTAGAATGTTGCCAGGGTTCCAGCAACTATGTTACAGAGAAAGGTTGAACAAGTTAGGTCTTTATTCTTTGGAGCGCAGAAGGTTAAGGGGGGACTTGATTGAGGTCTTTAAAATGATGAAAGGGATAGACAGAGTTGACGTGGATAAGTTTTTCCCATTGAGGGTAGGGAAGATTCAAACAAGAGGGCATGACATGAGAATTAAGGGACAGAAGTTTAGGGGTAACGTGAGGGGGAACCTCTTTACTCAGAGGGTGGTGGCTGTGTGGAATGAGCTTCCAGCAGAAGTGGTGGAGGCAGGATCGATTTTAACATTTAAAAGTAAAGTGGATAGGTATATGGACGTGAAGGGAATGGAGGGGTATGGTCTGAGTGTAGGTAGATGGGACTAGGGGAAAACAAATGGTCGGCACGGACTGGAAGGGCCGAGAGGGCCTGTTTCCGTGCTGTAATTGTTATATGGTTATATGGTTAGTTTAAGGATACATCATGGAAACAGGCCCTTAAAGTCTACACTGGCCATAGATCACCTGTTCACATTTGTTCTATGATATCCCACTTTCAGATTCACTCCCTCCACACTCGGGGCAATTTACAGAGGCCAATTAATACTTCCACGTCTTAGGAATGTGGGTGGAATCCGGAGCACCCCGAGGAAATCCAAGCAGTCACATGGGAACATACAAACTTCACATAAGCAGCAGCCAAGGTCAAGATTGAAACCAGGTCTCTAGCACTGAGGCAGCAGCACTTCCAGCTGCACAAATTTTAACGAGTGAAAGGTTAGGAAAACAAGGACAAAGATTGATAACATGTATTAGGAGTGATATATGTCTCTGATAGGTGGTCGAATATATTATGTGAACTATTCTGGAGAAAATAAAACAAACATAGATTTAAATGTGGTTGTAACTATTTTAATATTTCTGCCAATACTTTTCATATTTCCACTATCTAGTTATTTATGATGGGAGAAAAAATAATATGCTTTCCAAGATGTTACATTTCTAGAAAATGCTCAAAATTATGTTATATGATATCATTGAAATTTTACCTGCAAGCCTGAAATGGCAATTAGGGAATCTTGTGAATGGTTCTCAAGTGATGTATCACGAGCACATTATGTTTCCCCACAACATCATCTTCTCTTATAAGGAGCCAGTCACCACCCATTCACCTCCCTCCATTTCACAATTGTCTTTTCCATCCTGAATAGATCTCACCTCTGCAGTCTCATGGCCTTCCAAAGTCATGCATATGTCCAAGTCACTATCACGAAATCCAAATCCATTCTTGGAGGAACCAAACAAACACAATCTGGCCTTGTCTGCATTCAAGCAAGTTAATGGATAAACATTAGTGATCTATTGCAAAGGAATAGAATGACGAAGAGGAGGGAGGAAAGAGATCTGCTGAATTGATCAATAAAGGAAGACGGGCAAGAAGGAAAGAACAAACAAATTCGAGAAGGAATTGGAGATGGGAACAGAAATTGGAGAGACAAAGGAAGAGGCAATGATGATAGGGAAGGGAGGAAATCGAGTCGATATATAATAGTTAGGAACAGTAAACGTATGAAAAGGAGTATCACCAATTGCCATTCCACCATACAATTTGATTACTGCTGACATAAGGGTCCTTAATTTGTTTAAATTTGAGAAGGTTTCACGGACTATCCAAAAAATCCATTTAGCAGTTAGCATTGGTGCAATTCAGCTTTGTGTACATAACTTGCACCCTTTCAGTTGGTTCTGGCCTCCAGTCTTTCCCCTTCTTTCCCCACCATTCTCATTAATCCAGACGTCCAATCTCACGTCTTTATTTGTTTCCAGACTCAAACTCGCATTACACCTCTCAGATTCACGCGGAGCTTACAGTGCTCAATATAGTGAAATGATTGGTTGAACACTGTCAGTTTATAATGGTTGAATCCCCTCTATTCATTGCCTACCCACTCTCCAGATTTATCCTTCATAGAAACATAGAAAATAGGTGCAGGAGGAGGCCAATCAGCCCTTCGAGCCAGCACCGCCATTCATTGTGATCATGGCTGATCGTCCCCAATCAATAACCCATGTCTGCCTTCTCCCGATATCCCTTGATACCACTAGCCCCTAGAGCTCCATCTAACCCTCTCTTAAATCCATCCAGTGATTTGGCCTCCACTGCCCTCTGTGGCAGGGAATTCCACAAATTCACAACTCTCTGGGTGAAAACGTTTTTTCTCACCTTAGTCTTAAATGGCCTCCCCTTTATTCTAAGACTGTGTCTGTCCCCTGGTACTGGACTCGCCCAACATTGGGAACATTTTTCCTGCATTTAGCTTGTCCAGTCCTTTTATAATTTTATATGTTTCTATCAGATACCCCCTCATCCTTCTAAACTCCAGTAAATACAAGCCTAGTCTTTTCAATCTTTCCTCATATGACAGTCCCGCCATTCCAGGGATCAATCTCGTGAACCTGTGCTGCACTGCCTCAATCACAAGGATGTCCTTCCTCAAATTAGGAGACCAAAACTGTACACAATACTCCAGATGTGCTCTTACTAGAGCCCTATACAACTGCAGAAGTTTTCTCTCCACATTTTCTCTCTCGCTCCTTTCTTGAAAAGTGGGATAACATTAGCTATCCTCCAATCCACAGGAACTGATTTTGAATCTATTGAACATAGGAAAATGATCACCAATGCGTCCACTATTTCTTGAGCCACCTCCCTGAGGACCCTGGGATGCAGACCATCCGGCCCAGGGGATTTATCATCCTTCAGTCCCATTAGCCTACCCAATACTATCTCTCGCCTAATGAAAATTTCTTTCAGTTCCTCCACCCCCTTAGATCCTCTGTCCTCCAGTACATCTGGGAGATTGTTTATGTCTTCCTTAGTGAAGACAGATCCGAAGTACCTATTCAACTCTTCTGCCATTTCCTTGTTAGCCATAATAATTTCACCCGTGTCTGCCTTCAAGGGACCCACATTTGACTGCTACTCTTTTTCCCTTAACATATAAAGAAGGACAGTAAAAGCTTCTTTAGATATTCCTGGCCAGCTTCCCCTCATACTTCATCTTTTCAACCCGTTTTGTTTCCTTTGGTTGTCCTAGGAAAGTTTCCCAATCCTCTGGTTTCCAGCTACTCTTTGCTGTGTTATACATCTTTTCTTTTAGTTTTATTCTATCCCTAACTTCTCGTCAGCCACGGTTTCCTCCTACTCCCCTTAGAATCTTTCTTCCTTTTTGGAATGAAATGATCCTGCGTCTTCCGGATTATGCCCAGAAATTCCTGCCATTGCTGTTCCACCGTCAATCCTGCTAGGATCCCTTTCCAGTCTACCTTGGCCAGCTCCTCTCTCATGCCTTCATAGTACCCTTTGTTCAACTGCATCACTTACACTTCCGATTTAACCTTCTTCTCAAATTGTATGGTTCATGGTTAATATCACACCATCCTCTGCAATCTCAGTGCATTCAGTCACTGCCGGTGATTTGGTTTCACAAACCAATCCTCCTACTTCACCACAGTTACATTTTAGCCTTCTAACCAGTGGAGTGTGGATTGAAAGAATGGGCACAAACATATCATTTCATTTGGACAAAGAGTTGGTCGAATTTTTATAACGCAAAGGTCCTAAGATGGAAAGACAGATCTAGATCTAGAACTTACCATCAAATTCTTTACGAATAAATCTTTCCAAACTTCCTAAGGTTTGTTCCCTATTTTGCTCCTCCAGAGGTGAAAGTTCATCTGAAATCAGAATTTAATAATACACTAGATTTTATTTGAATAAATAAGTTCAAATAAGTCTACATAATGAGTTGTATTTGCTTAAAAACCTTAAGATAATTTATGTTTCTTTCTTGTTTATTTACTATCCAGTATAAATATGCATAGACCTGTAATATAAGTACTGAATTCCAGAACTTCTTTTCAAACCAACCATAACATTGGTTTTAATTCCTTTAGTGAAGATTCTTGTGCTGATTATGGGCTTATTTCATTCACATTAAATTAACAAGATTTACAAATGTTATAACAACATTGGAATCATGTACATCTGGCATATCTGAGATTAAAAAAATAATACAACATCCTTGATTCAATATTTGTTAATTTTAAATAAAGATTGTATACACTTTGTGCATGTGCTTGTGCAAAGCATTACTTAATCTAATATTTACATTATATGACTGAACCTACCATAACATTTTGTGCATACTAGATCAAGAATTTGTTTAAATGCATTTATCATAGGTGGCAAAGGCATCAAATCAATCTTCTTGAAGTCCTCTGGGCAATCGTTCTTTGAATGCCCATCTCGTTTGCAGATGCTGCACACAATCGTGGGAGGCTAAAAATAACAGAAAATATTATTATTGTACACAACTTCAATTAAGTAAATGGTTTCATTATTCCCCATCACCAAGTCACTGTCCCACTATATGCTAAACTGCACTGCACTCCGTATGACTGTTACAATCCATCAACATAATACTGTGGTGCACTGCCTCTAGTCCAGATTCTCAGGACTAGAAGCGCTGGAGATGAAGTATTTGGCTTTCATATCTTCCCTTTGCAAACACCATGAATATTCAAACTCAGCTATTGATTGCTTTATTAAACCAATACCAAATAAAATGAAATGCCAATGGTTTAGAAACAGGCAACTTTGCTTTGCTTTCCTCTTCTTCCAGTGTCAATGGGTAATGGTTTTATTACCTTTTCCTTGGTTTTTTTAGTATGGATTTTGTTAATTCATGTCAATAGTTCAATAGAGAGTGGGGTTTTGATAGGCAGATGGTTGGCCAAGGGCCAGAGATGAAAAGGCATGAAATGTGAAGCTAGGGGAAGGAGTATCGGTGAAATGGAACAAAAGGGAAAGGAAGAAATGGGTGGGTGTCACAAGTACACAAATTATAGGAGTAGAATTAGGCCATTCAGCCACTCGAGTTTTCTCCGCCATTCAATTATGGCTGATCTCTGACTCCTAATCTAATTTTCCTGCCTCCCCCCCCCCATAACCCTTGACACCCGTTCTAATTAAGAATCCAGGTGGGGCACATGGAAGAGAGGGGGAATAAAAGTGGGAGGAGAGGTGAAAGGGGGTTGTGTTTGTTGGGCCACTCACAAACTGGAGGAACAGCACCTCATATTCCGCTAGAATAGCTTACACCCAACGACACAAACATTGAATTCTCTATTTGAGATAATCACTAACAAACATCCACCCCCCCCCCCCCACACACACACCACACACACACACACACACACACTTTCCTACATCTTTTTCCTGTGTCCCACTTGGATGCTTACCCATTTCTCTCTATTCTTTTCCATCAATGTTCTTTCCCCAAGGTTCAAATTTCATGCCTCTTTTCTCTTTATCCTACACTTTTTGTCATGTCATCTGAAGAAGTGCTCGACCTGAAGTATAGCCTGTTCACGTTCTCCGGAGATGTTGCCTGATCTGTTGAGTTTCTCCAGCACTTTGTGTCTTTTTTTAAATAGGTATTTAAATGTTCAGTCTCTATCTGTTTATACTTTTGTTTTATTCAGAATAATTAAGCATCAAAGCTGAGGGAAAGGGAAGAGAATGGGATGAATGGATAAGCATATGGCCCCATATCTGAAGAGGGTTGTGCACATTGGAGGGCTGTGCTGCCATTAATCCAAGGGATGATTGGGTTAACGTATGATGAGCGTCTGACGGCTCTGGGGCTGTACTCGCTGGAGTTTAGAAGGATGAGGAGGGGAACTCATAGAAGCTAGTGAAAGGGCTGGATAGAGTGAATGTGGAGAGGATGTTTCCACTAGAGGAAAGTCTAGAACCAGAGGGCACAGCCTCAGAATAATAGGATGTACCTTTAGAAAGGAGATGAGGAAGAATTTAATTAGTCAGAGGGTGATGAATCAGTGGAATTCATTGCCACAGGCAGCCGTGGAGGTAAAATAATTTGTTATTTTTAAAGCAGAGATAGACAGGTTCTTGATCAGTAAGGGTGTCAAAGGTTATGGGGAGAAGACAAGCGAATGGGGTTGTGAGGGATAGTTCAGCCATGATTGAATGGCAGAGTAGACTCGATGGGCCGAATGATTTAATTCTGTTCCTATGATTTATGAACGTATGAATTTGCTTTCATGGCCAGTGGTTCCCTTTCTAACTGCTGGTTTTCAATCATTTAGACGGCACTGCATCTGTTGCTACACTATGCTGGGGAAATTGCTTCTCCAGTCCCATACTAGGCTTGACCAGGTGTGGATTTGATGACACCACTTATTTCAATACGGATTCTAAGCTTGCAGCAAATGATTTCTTTTAATTTCGTTCTCAGTTATTCCTTAATATTTCAAATTTCTTTTCAATTAAATTTATTTTTCTTTTTTCAAAATTTGAAAAGGTCATTACATCAATCTTACAGGTTTAAACTGGTTCTGAACGTCAGAGACATTTAAAAACAGTACAAATCAATTACGGAATTTAATCCAAGCCAACTCCCTCAGGTTTGCCTCCTATCTGGCCACTATATCGAGACCAAGTGTGTGCAGGCAGAAGATTCAGCCCAACAAGTCCAAATTCAGAAATAAGCATTATCGCAACACTGATTGCAAATGGCGAAATGATTTGAAGGACTTTTAACTGTAGCTTAATTTAAATGCCCACCAAGATTTTTTTGTTGTTGTGCTGGAGTAACTTAACAGATCAGGATAACGTGGAGAGGTCGGTTTTGGGTCAGGATCCTTCTTTAGACTGATTGTGGTGGAGTGGGGGGGGGGGAAAGAGAGAAAGCTGGAAAAGAGGAGAGGCAGGACAAACCTGTGATAGGAAAGATGCTGGTTTAAATCGAAGGTGACACAAAATGCTGGAGTAACTCAGCGGGGGCAGGCAGCATCTCTGGAGAGATGCTTCTCTCCAGAGATCTCTTCAGAGATGCTGCCTGTCCCGCTGAGTTACTCCAGCATTTTGTGTCTACCTGGCAAGTGATAGATGGATACAGGTGAAGGAGGGTTTTGATAGGCAGATGGTTGGACAAAAAACTTTGAAATCAAATTATAAACCTGTCAAAAAGATGTGCATTTTTGAAAATCCTGTGAGGGAAGTAAGTGGGAGAGAAAATCACTGTGAGGGAAGTAAGTGGGAGAGAAAGAAAGAGTAGAGAATAAGGAAAGGAACAGTAGTTAATATTGCTAATAAACACAGCTGTGGGGAAAAAGGAGACCTGCATCGCAATCACTCAAGGGGAAATCACCGAGGAATAAATTACATCGTTTCAAATATTATTTCCATGAATTAGGTGTAAATTGCTTAACATATTGTGCTTATAATAATTAGCCCTGTGCTCATAATGGTTTGTTCAGCAGGGAAGTTATCTTTAGTTTACATTTTGATAGCAAAACAAAACAATAAAATGGCAAATCACACAAATGCAATAGCATATTTTTGCCAATTCACCAAAATAACCTGTAATAGGATCTTATCTTAATCCATGCCTTGAATGACCAAACTTGAAACATTACTGCTTCTAGATACACGGATGATTCAGATTTTTATGTACCATAGCATTTTCATGAAAATCTAGAGATTCTTACCTTTCCATTTGTTAGAATGCTTTTCTCAAAGACATAATGTAGTTCCTCTGTTTCTGATGCACCGTCCATGTCATCAGCAGCATTGCAGCTAGGAGCTTCTGTTTCTGTTGTGCAAATCTGTGAGGTAGTTGAAATGCAACTGGCAATGCAATTAGTTCCTTCTAAGCAGTCTACTTCTAGTTCACAATTATCTTTATATTTTAGTGACTGTAAACTGTCCATACTGTTGAATGCAAGTCCTGTTTCTTTCACCTCTGTCTTCTTTGAACTCTCTGAAGAATCAGACTTCAGTCTTCTAGTAGATTGCTCCAGTGAATTGCTACTGAGCAATCTTTCATTTGAATCTCTTGTACAGTTGCCAGTCCCCAAATCAGATTTTAGCAAATTCACTGCAATTTCACTGGTAGGAGATGAAACATGCTTCAATTCTAAAAGTTCAAAATCTCTTTTGCCATTTTCAGTAGATGCAGTGCTTGTGTTATCAAACACCAGTGTTCCACAGTTACTGGTTCCATTTACAATTTCTCTACTGGTGGAAAGTTCTTTCCCATCTTTCTCCACTGCAGTTCCCTTTTGTGGTGGACGACAATTCCCTGGACATTCTTCAGATTTTGCAATCTTTTTATTGTAAACTTTCCCTTTTTTCCTAGCATCTGGTTTTACCTTGATCCCATCTTTCATTTGTGGAGATGCAAAATATTTGTATGCAGTCCTAAATCGCTCCAGAATATACTCAAACACCATCTGACTGTTCAAACTCCGAGCAATATTCCTCTTTAGTGCAAAGGGGTCTATTAAAAAACAATTAAATATTTTTCTTAAAAATTAAGTACATATTTTAGAAATACGTTCATAGCACAGTTCTCAGAAAATTAAGATATCATTATTGCCTGACTGAAGCCATAAAGCTTGGTCCTGACCAATAATAAAATATTAATCAAATGAAATGTATTTCTCTAAGAACAGACTTCAATTGATAATAAAGTCAATGGTGGAGAACAGCATATTTACTGGGCTATTGATTCACTCTTGAATAATATGAATTTGATCCCCAAATATTTACTTTGTTTCTCATTGAGCCTCTGTGAAAGGAGCTAGGTCAAAGTGATATCAATACTCAATGCAAGTTTACCACTCAAAATTATTGGTGCTTAGCATAGATGGAAAAAATTCTCCTTCCCTCCTATCCTACCTCCGCAATCCCAGAAGTACAAACACCCAATCATGAAGTAAATTGGGTTTGGACGTTATTACACTTAGTATCAGAATCACAAGGTCTTCTTTCTGTACAACAAATGTAATGGTTATTTTTAAATCAAGATGTGCACTGGCACCAAATGTAGAGTCTGCCTCGGGAATATCTTTCTAGGTATTACAAGAGAGGGAGCAAACGTACATGTATGGGGTTATCTCAGAGATTAGCGATGACCTCAATGCTAGTTTGAGGGGCTAAATGGCTTTCTTAAGTCTCTATAAGTACTCAATAAAAGTGTACTTGCTATCGAGGGAGTGCAGCATCGGTTCACGAGGTTAATTCCCGGGATGGCGGGACTGTCATATGATGAAAGAATGGAGCGACTGAGCTTGTATTCATTGGAAGAAGGATGAGAAGGGATCTGAGAGAAACATTATAAAATTAAGGGATTGGACACACTAGATGCAGGGAACATATTCCCGATGTTGGGGGAGTCCAGAACCAGGGGCCACAGTTTAAGAATAAGGGGTAGGCCATTTAGAACTGAGATGAGGGAAAACTTTTTCACACAGAGTTGTAAATTTGTGGAATTCTCTGCCTCAGAAGTCAGTGGAGGCCGATTCACTGGATACATTCAAAAGAGTTAGATAGATCTCTTAGGGCTAGTGGAATCAAGGGGGAAGGCAGGAACGGGGTACTGATTGTGGATGATCAACCATGATCACATTAAATGGCGGTGCTGGCTCGAAGGGCCGAATGGCCCTATGTATCTATGTAAATGTACTTATTGTCTATGTATCTGTGCAATGTTCCAAGCATACTTCATGAATGTTCTTTTCATAAAGTTTAACTGCTTAATAACACATAACATGCTTCAGTGACTCTGCATCAAATAATTAACTTGGATCAAGGCATTGGGTATGTTACCATTGAACCAAACTGAAATTCTAAATTACAAGCACTGGTTATAGCAATAGGAGATCCCTGATAAACAGATATCTCATCGTAATATTAACCTTCAAAATCTCAAATATTACCTAAAAAAAATCTTGTAGGACTTCATTAAATTCAATTTTGAAATTTGCCATGCATTCTCTTTAATAGTACACTAGGTTCTGATTTGTTGATTAACTTTCTATTTTGCTTATTATTTAACGAATGATGGTACCCTCACCCTCGATGGCTATTCTCCTTTTTGGCCAGTTTTTATGCTCTCTTGATACAAGATCTTTTACCCGTATACAGATAACATATTCTTCCAATGCAAACTCTAGAGTGTAAAATTTTAGCAATTCTAGCCAGAGGAGTCCAAGAGAAACCGGGCGTGATGAACCAAACTTCAATGCAGCCTAAAAAAAGAAATGAGAATGTGTTGATCATGATCAATGAAAACTCTTTCGGTCTTTTCATGATTGAACTATAAGGTCAAGTTTTAACACTAACCAGAATTAGAATTGTATTGATATAAAAATAGAAACCAATTCTATTACAAAATTGCTAGTTATCTGGAAGTTGCCTCCAAATTAGGCCCTACTGTGGCCAACTCTCAGCAGAAATTACAATTTAAAAAATACTGAATTAAAAACAGAAATAATTACTACCTACAAATTGTTAGTTTATGATACAGAGTAAATATATTTATATTCAGGTGGTAAAATCAAAATATACATATCAACTTAAGCACGATGTTTTTCGTTCTACTAAATGGATTTACATTTGTATTTGTATTTGTTATTGTCACTTTTTCACTTCAAATACAAAGAGGGGGATGGTGTGTCATCTTTGACACAACTAAAATTACATAATTACAATTAGCACATAATTCTATGTAGAGTTTCAGTGATATAGGATAATTTTAGTATACTCTCCTTTTGTATTGAAGCTGTAGTCCACCATGGTATTCAATTAAAAGATTTCAATAAATTTTCTAAGAAGTGAGTGTGAATATTACAGAGATTTGAAAATGTATCGCTATCTGAGCTGATGGTTTAATCCTTTAATGGATTTTTTTTTAATACGACCATTGCCTACCCAAGTGTTAATATTATAAAGTAATAATTATATAATTTTCAACAAAACTTCTATGTTCTCACAGTTCAAGGGCAGTGGGTGGCAGAAAAGGACAACAGACAGAACAGCTGCCTCACTCAGTGTTATCTGTGCTGAGTTTGCATGTGACTGCATGGATTTCCCCGAGTGCTCTCATTTCCTCCCTCAGCTCATATACGAGAAGGTAGTCTGGACCAGAAAACAAACTCAGGAACTCAGCAAGTCAAGCAGCCTCTGTGGAGGCAAAGCAGTGCTCGATGTTTGGGGTTGAGACCCTGCATCTGGGTTCAATGTCAAGAGAAGATAGTCAGTATAATGAACTGGTGATAGCTGGGACCAATTGAGTTGATGGACAGATGGAGCCAGGTGGGGGAGGGAAAGAATGTTGAGACAGGGGCTGGTAGGTGATAATTGAAAAAAGATATAGGGCAAAATGGAACCAGATGAGGGATAGGAAGTGTAGCCCAAGGGGAAAAAAACTCAGATATATGTGTGATAGGCAGATAGAATGAGGAGGAGGAAGGTAATGAATCTAGATAATGAGGGGGAATGGATTAAAGTGAAGGGATAAAGTATCTAGATAGACTAATAGCAGTAGGAGAGGAACACTAGGGATGTAGGTTACTTGAAATAGGAACATTTAATGCTCATACCATTGGGTTGTAGGCCTCATAAATGGAATAGAAGCTGTTGTTCTGATTTGTGTTTTACCTCACCATAGCAGTTTTTGCAAAACAATTACCTGGTTTACCCTTGGTCTCTACAATATATAGTTGGCCAGCATATGCAATGTGGAAGTTGGAAATAGTTTTGGAAGAGGTGCACCTAAGGGTTGCTTAGGTCTATGGATGGTACAGGGTCAAATATTGCACCACCAACTGTTTCAGAGGAAACTGGCAGGAGGCAGGGAGATGTGGATGGGGAGGAATGAGCAGACCAGGGAGTCAGAGGGAGACTGCTCTCTGTGGAAAGCAGAAAGATAGGGAAAGGGGAAGTTGTGATTGATGGCGGAATCTCCTTGGAGATGGTAGAACTGGCAGAGGGTGATATACTAGTTGCAGAGCCTAGTGCGGTGAAAGGTGAGAACCAAGGAGTCTGAAGAAGGGTTTCGGCCCGAAACGTTGCCATTTCCTTCGCTCCATAGATGCTGCTGAGTTTCTCCAGCACTTTTGTCTACCTTCGATTTTCCAGCATCTGCAGTTCCTTTTTAAACAAGGAAACTCCATCTGTCTAGGGGTGGGTAGGAGATGTTCTATCTAGGGGTGGGTAGGAGATGGTGGTCTCAAACTTCTGGGAAATGGCGAAAATGTGAGTGAAGGCCTCATCATGAGAACAGATGCAACAAAGAAAGAGAATGGAAAAAAGGCATGGCTTAATTACAGAAGAGAGGGTGGGTAACGGTATAGTCAAGATGTGAGACAGTGAGTTTACAGTAGACAACAGGGGACAATTTGTCTCCTGAGAGAAGGCAGGGAGATCCACAGTGTCAAAGATGGTCCAAGTGAAATTGTAGGTGGATGAGTCTTAGTAGCAAAGGTGGTAAATTGTTGAGATCTATAAAAATGCAGAATGTAGCACCGATGCAGTCACTGATGCAATGGAGAAAGAGTTGGGGAAGGGTCCAGTGCAGGTTTGGGACAAATTTTCCATTTAGTAACTGAAAAGACAGGCGTAGCTAGAGTCCATGCAAGTGCACAAGGCTACACCGTTGGTTTGTAGAAAGTGGGAGGAGTCAAAAGAGTTTGTAGTTTAATTGGCGACTGTACATTATCCCTTGTGTAGTTTTGTGGTAACGAATTGGGGAAGTAATAATGGCCATGAGAGAGAGAGAAAATGTGCAGGGGGATAATCTGGGGAATGGGGTTGCTCCATGAGTTGGCATGGGCCCCATTCGCAAGAAACAAAATTAAGAAATACCTAAATAGACAATAGACAAGAGCAGGAGTAGGCCATTCAGCCCTTTGAGCCAGCACAGCCATTCATTGTGATCAAGGCTGATCATCCACAATCAGTACCCCGTTCCTGCCAATATTACAGTTTATAATAGTAAAGATGTTAAAACACAGAACAATATACCACACTTACTCTGCCATGTTTATCCTTTAGTGAATTGTTTTGGGTATTAGGTTCACTGCTTTCCATCTTTTTGTTAGATTTTCTCTGATCAGTTTTATTTGAACTTTTTCCATCTCCACTGTTTATGCTTTTTGATTCCCCAGAATTTGCAGGTCTGTGTTCCCATAATACATATTCATCATTCCGTATTCCCTTCAGGTGATATTCATCAATCTTTTTTAAGTCAAAGCCTTCAATCTAATTTTTAGAAAATAACAACATGAAATCCCTGCATCTCCAAATAAAAATGGAAAAACAGATTATAGAACATATTAAAAACACTGACAGTCGCAGAATAAAACACCGACACTTGAAAAAAAGGATGCTATACAGAAGTGTAAATATATTTGCAACAAGGAAAGCAGTAGTCATAGGATTTAAGACTCTATCACATGTAAATAGTTAAACTAGGTCAGATACAAATGACCGCCGGGTGGCGCCAAACATGGCAGCCTGGCCTACAGCCTGTCTCGTCCCTTTCTTCTTCTGTTATTTTTAGTCTATTTTTACTTGTATGCTTTAGTGTATCTTTAGTTTTTGTTTTGTGGGGGTGGGGGAAACATTTTTATATCTTCCCTTGAAGGAGATGTGACTTTTTCCGTATCATATCTCCGTCCGCACTGCAGCCTTAACCTAAGGAGCTCCAACTGCAGGAGCTTCGATTGCCCTAATGCAGGGGCTTTGATCGCCAACTGTGGGTTTTGATCGCCCCGACTGCGGATGTTTCAATTGCCCCGACCGCAGGAGAAAAGGACGAAAGAAGGTACAAGAATTTGCCTTCTATCACAGCGGGGAATGCGAGGTCGTCGAAAAACAAGATGGACGTGCTGCCTGCACTGGTGAGAACTCAGAGGGAGTGCCGTGACTGCAGTGATCTCAGTGTTTGCGGGGACATCGCTCCATGAGGACATACTGGAGTCTAGTGCGAGTGTGGACGGCTTTGACTGTTCGGGCGGACAGGGACTGCAGAGAGAGTGACAGTGGTTGGTACAACTCTGGTCACATCACGGTGAAGGAACGTGTGTGTGGCCTCGACATTGAACTGATGGCAGTGGGTCTCCGCTTATGCTGTGTGCCCAGGGGATTCTCACACAACGCTGTGGTGGCTGTTTACGAAAGTCTATGTTTAATCTCTATGTAGTTATGTATCTTGTTGTTTTTTTAAAATGTATGACTACATGGCAAATCAAATTTCACTGTACCTCGGTACACGTGATAATAAGGACCATTGAACCATACAAATATCAAGGAAAATAGGATGAGCTTTTCCCTCGTAGCAAAAGTATTATAATTCTCACCCATGAGCCCAAGTAAGCAGGTAAAAGAGGCTCTTGTCTTTGTTGAAGAAAGAAGATTACCATCAATGTGAAAGAATAAGAAGGGATGCCACCTTCTGCTTGGCAGTCTATATGACAGACCTAAAATCAGAAGAGATTACAGATTAAATATGCAACCTGTTAAAGTTTACTGCAATCTAAATGATTTCAAAATTCAGACAACAAAATATTGTTGCAGCTCCCCATGGATACTGATAAATTAAAACAATATAAAAGTTGGACTACAATTATACGTTACTTTTAAAACATGTGCAAGATATTTTATTGAGATCGTAAAAAGAGTAAAGGATTTTCAGGGTGATAAAAACCTTAGTCAGAGAGATAGATTTTACGGAGGATCTAAAAAGAAGTAAATTGCAAGGTAAAGGAGGCTAGGTTGATGAATCTGACAATAAAGAGAAATTGAAAGCATATCTGCCAATGCAGAGGGTAAAGAAGAAATGGAGAAAAGCGAGAACCAGAATCAGAGGACTGGTGAATTTGGAGAGTTTATAAAGCTAAAAAAGGTTACAGAAATGAGTCAAAATTAGAACACAGTGGGATTTAAGCAATGACAAAAAGTTTGATTGGTCTGGGAAGCACAGGGTAATGAATGAATGAATGAATGGATCTCATCCAGAATTGGATAGGCACCATTGAATTTAATGAGCAGAAGGCTATTTAGAGTGGAACATCTAAGCTGCAGATTTTATGTTAGGTACAGTATTTAATCTTTCCAATGTTTAGCCAAAGAACACCATGTCTCATCCAAGACTAGACACTAAGGCAGTCAGTTGAAAGCACAAAATCAGTGAAGGAATTGAGAGATGTGGTAGAGATTTAGTGCTAACATATTGATATCTGTTTACTATTGTTATGTGTACCAAGAATCAGTGAAAAACGTTGTTTTGCATGATATCCAGTCAAATCATGCTATACACAAGTACAATCAATTAACATTCAATTACAACAATTAGTCTAAAGAGAAAAATAACCAGAGTGCTGAATGTAATGCTACAGCGTGTTACAGCTCTAGAGAAAGAGCAGATTTTTTTTAAAGTGCAATGGCCGCAAAGCAGTAAGCTGGGAGATCGAGGTTATACTATTTGCAGATATCTATAGAAATCACGATCTCCCACCTCCACCTTCCTTCATCTGAAACACCACCTGGCACAATGAATCAGAAAACAATGGGAACATCTATTTTGTATCTTTTGCCTGATGGGGAAGGGGAGAAGAGAGAATGACTGGGGGGGGGGGGGGGGGTTTGTGGGGGATTTGACTACAATAATTACCCTGCAATTTCTTGCAGATCAGGCAGAGCAGCTGCTAAACCAATCTGACATAAATCCAGATCGGATTCTTTCTACGTTGCATCTATAAAGATTATGAGCCATTGGATGAAGACATCCTTATTCACCTGAGGATGTAGTGCTGTTCATGACCATAGCATCAATGTGATTGGAATTCAGATAGTATTCGTTACAACTTTTGTCTTCCTTC
Organism: Okamejei kenojei; assembly: GCA_035221665.1. NCBI lineage: Eukaryota > Metazoa > Chordata > Chondrichthyes > Rajiformes > Rajidae > Okamejei > Okamejei kenojei. The sequence goes on from CM069140.1 coordinate 48,337,476, forward strand.
ATTTTAAGCAACTAATTCTAGAATGAAGAATTCAGCTTCAACTGTTTGCTGACGTAAACACCCCTGTAACTCTTAACTTTTAATAGTAAATAATTTCAATTGTGAAATCCTTCAGTATGATTCACTTAGCAACATTTTTGAATATAATACATAACTGTTAAAATAATAATTAAGTTGTTCATGTTCATTGAGATTTAGATCAAAACAGTTAATGCAAAATGAAAATACTCACTCTTGCCCAACACCGAAATGCCAAAATCAGTGGGATCAGTCGAGGTTCCAGTTTTACCAGTGCTGCCAACAGATTTGTAGTAAGACATGCCACATCATTTCCTGCACTAACTTTACAAATTAGTCCACTGCAATTGAAGAGAACACAGTCTGTAAACACTTACTACAGGTAATATATATATTTTTTTAAATGTTATGCAATTGTCCATTTATTCAGGTGATATTTTTGAAGAGCGGAGAATTTGGAAAAGTAAAATGGCTTGTTAGTAAATTGGTCATAGCAATATGGAAGTGACTATGGCATGGACTATTATAATCTATTATCTGAATGACATTCCTGTGAAGAAGCATTCAATGTAGGTCAGAGAGGAAAAACATATTTTCATGATTTATAATAGATTGCTGTTAGGAACTTGGGGTTAAGCATACAAAAATACATCTGATAACTTCAACTGATAAGACTTAGATTAATCTCAGACATTTTGGGCCTGCAGGTCATCCCAAAGTGGTACCAATGGAAAAAGTCAACGTTGGGATGTTGGAATACTCTGCAAATTTTGGCTGCTGCAATTCTTTTTGATTCGCAATTAGTTAAACTCCTTTCTGATGCCTTCTGACCCGCTGAGTTACAGCAGCACAGTGTCTTTTTTTTTTAAGATTTAGAATGCATTTTTAAAATTTAAAAAACATTCAACCAATCAAAATCATTAAATCCAACTAAAAATAAACAATTTTTGCAACAGCTGATAACTCCAAGTAGTGCTCTGCTTGGGCCAGGTTTAACCCAGCAAAGGTTCCTAGTCTGAGAGTTGGGACTTCTGTGAGGACATCCAGGTGAATTCCAGCATTAAAGCTGGTGAAGTGATGGAAAATCTATCACCTTAAGTTTTAATCTTTATAACCATACAGTAAACCCTAATTTTATCCCTTTATAACGGATTTTGGATATAACGGACGAACCCTAACTCACACCATCTCCCCGGCCACTTAGAGCACAGGGCCCTTGCCCAACTCATATGGTGGATCATCCTTCCACCACTCCCTCCTTCGATTTGTCTGCTCGATCGCTGTTGCCTCCTACCTCTCCCATCACTCTGTCCACTCAGCCTCTCCTTCCCCCACCCTCCCCTCCACCACTATCTCTTCCTCCTCCTTCTCCCTGGAGTCGCTGACATACTCCACTTTGGAAATGGCCACTGGTGAGAGGGGAGGATGCCCATGAAGACTGAGGGCATTTTTTAGCTGGCAGTGGCCTGAAGAAACATAGACATAGAAAATAGGTGCAGGAGTAGGCCATTCAGCCCTTCGAGCCAGCACCGCCATTCAATATGATCATGGCTGATCATCCAAGTCAGTATCTCTTACCTGCCTTCTCTCCATACCCTCTGATCCCCGTAGCCACAAGGGCCACATTTAACTCCCTCTTAAATATAGCCAATGAAGTGGCCTCAACTACCTTCTGTGGCAGAGAATTCCAGAGATTCACCACTCTCTGTGTGAAAAATGTTTTTCTCATCTCGATCCTAAAAGACTTCCCCCTTATCCTTAGACCGTGACCCCTTGTTCTGGACTTCCCCAACATCAGGAATAATCTTCCTGCATCCAGCCTGTCCAACCCCTTAAGAATTTTGTAAGTTAATGCTGAGTAAGTTTAAAGCACTGTCCCCACGGGCTACAGAGTGTGATGCATCAACAGCCGCGTGAACCGGTGAAGAAGGGTTCGCTGGTGCAGACCAACGAACCTGCGCATAGTTTTAAGATGAAATAACCCAAAGTGCTGGAGTAATTCAGCAGATTAAATCAGTCTGAAGATGGATCCTGACGTCACCTATCCATGTTCTCCAGCGATGCTGCCTGACCTGCTGAGTTAATCTCTGTGTATTTATGTCCTTTTGTGTATTAACGATCATTTGCTTTGTTACAACTACATCCAATGATAATACTTTACTCGGTTATAAAGGACAATAGGGAATAACGGACCTCATTCCCCCCCAGCCCTTCCCCTTACAGAACGTTATAACAAGGGTTTACTGTATAGGAAGCAATATTCTCTTCTCAACCACTTTCAGACCATTTCATGATATTTCCATGCATATAAACAATGACCACTGACTTTCAGAGACAGACGAGAGGTAGTCTATAACATTTATTATAATTTGTAACAAAACAACATAAGGATGTGCTGCTGCAAATGAGATATTCATTGCATGAAGACAATATATGTGAAATTATGTGAAGTGGGGGATATCCTGCAAATTTTAAAAAATGTTGAAAATCTGCAATGAAAACAAAAGAAAATGTTGGTAATGAACAATGCATCTCAACGGGAGGCAGAAGGAAAAACAAAGGTGATTGTTTGGCAGAAAACCCTTTATTGGAATGGATAGTGGAACCTGAAGTCAAACAAACTGTATTGCATAATTTCTCATGTTGTACCTTCTATATATGGGTGATTCTTCAGTAAGTGTCTACTTTTGAGTTTTTGGAAACCCAAAAATAAAACTTAAATTTTTGTAACTTTGAATGTTGTTTCACATAGATGAACATCTCTACTATGGGGAAAAATGTGTTTGGGGCAATCTTTTAGAAAATGTAATTTATTTTTTCCTCTTCTTTTTCCAGGTTGCCCATTGCAGTCAGTCATATCCATCATATTTTTATGATGAACAACACTGCAAAATATAACTGATTTAAGAATATAAAATCAAATTTTTGTCAGTCTTTCAAATTATAGAATATCTTCCTCAAATAAACCATCAAAAATACTTTTTCAGTCTAACGCATTGATTTTTAACCTTCGTAACTGTTTACTGCCGAAAAAAGTGGTGATTTTCAGCAAGAATGGTAACCTTCACATAACGTTCACCAACGTCCTCTAAAACAACATTAACTTCAGATGAATAGGCAGAAGCATACTGTTCATAGGGCTAGGGTTAGGGCTAGGGCTGGGGTTGGGGCTAGGGCTCAGGCTGGGGCTACTTACCCCCGATCTCCAGCTCCAGCTCCATCAGCTCCAGCCGGACACAAAGCAGTTGAATCTTCCTGTGACCCGATGTCCCTCTCCACGCCCGGCCCTTCAGCCCTTTTTCTCCGGTGGGGAGGGGGACGAAACAAGGGCTGGAGCTGGATGGAGATCGGGGGTTAAGTTGCAGATGTGGCCCTGACGGGTATGGTGGCCCAACCCTTTAGCCCAGGATGGCCTAGCCGGAAGGTCATGCCTGGCCATATCATTTCCCAAATGGCACATGGCACGATTAGTTCTCCAGAACAAATCAAAAAAGAATAATTAAAAAAAAAAAATCTAAGAGTTCAGCACCGTTCAGGTAAGATTTATAATTTTATCAAGATCAGAGGAATTTTTTTTAAGGGTGATAAATAATTTTATTATTAATACCTGCTGTTTAAAAGTATTTTCATTTCAGATAGATTCCCCATTAAATAAATATGTTGACTTGAAATTTCATTAGTAACCATCGGGACATGCGGTTTTCGAGGGGGGGGGGGGGGAATATCGAACATCGGGAAATGAAAAAAAAACACTTTATTAATTTAGGATTTAATCTTTATTTATGAGGATTACCTTTATTAACAATATAGAAAAAGTAGAAATGGGATAGAATTACGGATCATTAGCAGGACACCAAAGTAGACACTTTTGCCCCTGTCCCACTTAGGAAACATGAAGGGAAACCTCTGGAGACTTTGCGCCCCACCCAAGGTTTCCGTGCTGTTCCCGGAGGTTTTTGTCAGTCTCCCTAATGGTCGAAAGTGGTTTCCGTTTAAAAATATTGGTAATTTTTTAGTCAAAGCCGGTTGCGATGCTGGTGGAAGGTGGTTGCCGGAGGACAAAAACCTCCGTGAACCGCACGGAAACCTTGGGTGGGGCGCAAAGTCTCCAGAGGTTTCCGTTCAGATTTCCTAAGTGGGACAGGGGCATTACTGAGGAATCACCCATATTCAAGATCACAAGCAAGAAACTGTTGCAGACATTAAGAATCTGTATAATTAATGCCTGACTATAACAGTGGTTAACACAAACCTTTTTATATCCCTGCAGCATATAATTGGAACTTTGGCATGGAAATCAGACTCGACATCTGAATATAAAGCTAGAAGGTAAAGTTACAATGCAGGTTAAGGACAACGGAAAGAAAAATCAGTCTGAATTAAATTACTTATAAATAAGTTTATATTCTTTCATTGTCATTGCTGATATGTGTAATATTTAAAGTGGATATTGTACCAAATGTTTAAAGCCAACTTTAACCTGATAAAACCTCCATACAACATAATTCAATAAAAAAATGTCAAGTCATAAAAATTATTTTGCACCCCCTCTTAATTGCCATCTACCATCCTAGTATTTGTATTAAACATGGAAAATAAGTGCAGGAGTAGGCCATTTGAGCCAGCACCGCCATTCAATATGATCATGGCTGATCATCCAAAATCAGTACCCCGAACCTGCTTTCTCCCCATATCCCTTGATTCTGTTAGCCTCAAGAGCTGTATCTAACTCTCTTTGAATACATATATTGATTTTGGAGTTACTTCCAAATATGTCTATCAATCTTTATATATTGGTCTCGAAGAATTTTGGTCAACATCTGTCCAATCATCAATTTTTCAAGCAAAATAGAGTTACAATTGACATTTCCTAAATTCTCGCTCTTTGGTAGCTCCTTGGGAATCAGAATGGCTCTTTATTTTCATGGGTTTTGAGGTATCTAATGAGATCAATGTGGACATTTTCCACAATATGCTCAGGGACTTTTGAAAGGACCTAGAAAGGGTAGATGGTGACGGACTAGGCAGGCATGCTAATTGTGAGATGGTCCACCCCATCTGCTACTTGTACAGGGTATCTCTGTACTCCGCTTTAGATCCTCCATACCATCCAAAATGCTCTTATATCAAGAGGACTGGAATACAAAAGCAGAGATGTAATGCGGAGGCTCTAGAAGGCACTGGTCAGGCAACATTTGGAGTACTGTGAGCAAATTTGGGCCCCGTATCTGAGGAAGGATGTGCAGGCTCTGGAGAGGGTCCAGAGGAGGTTTACAAGAATTATTCCAGGAATGAGCAGGTTAGCATATGATGAGCACTTGACAGCACTGGGCCTCTACTGACTGGAGTTTAGAAGGTTAAAGGGGGACCTAATTGAAACTTACAGAATAATGAAAGGCATAGAGTGGATGTGGAAAGGATGTTTCTGCTGCTGGGAGACTGCAGGGCCAGAGGTCATAGCCTCAGAATTAAAGGGCTATCTTTTAGAAAGGAGGTGAGGAGGAACTTCTTTAGTCAGAGGGTAGTTAATCTGTGCAATTCGTCAGTGCCGCAGAGCGCTGTGCTGGCTAAGTCAGTGGATACTTTTAAGGCAGACATCGACAAATTATTGATTAGAACGGTGCCATTGGTTATGGGGAGAAAGCAGGAAGATGGGATTAGGAGGAAGAGATCAGCCATGATTGAATAGCGGTGTAAACTCGATGGGCCGAAATGCCTAATACTACTCCTATAACTTGTGAACTTGTGCACTCCCTCTCAACTTTGACTGGTCAAGTGCCAGAAATTTCAAGGGGTCATGAGAAAGTTGCATTCATCAAGGAGCTTTAAATATATCCATGTATCTTTTCCTCTGTCTTTTCCCATTACAGAGAGGAGTATCTGTTTCAGGTGTCCGGCTTCCACAGATTCAATAGTTTGACAAAATGAACGTTAAAATGTTATTTCTACAGATTTGTTTCAATTTACTTTATTTGAAGCACAAACTATGACAATGGTTCTGTTTCAAAAGAAGCAATTGTTTTTCTTCTAAAATAATGATCATCCAACAATCTAAAAACAGCAATTTACTCATTCTCCTCTTCTCCAATGTCAATTAAGGTATTTTTAAAATAAATGCTGAGAAGTGTGCAAAACCATTTATAAGTATTTACGTTTTTGTTAATTATTTGAGTTGTTAAAAACTTATGTTAAGTGTCTTTTTCTTTTAATTTCCTAATTGCTCCTAAACTTCCAGGAGACACTTGAGAGTTAAACACGTTGCTATGGCTTAGAGGCCACATGGAGTTGATACATGGATAGGAGATTCCCGATCCTAAAATAAATTGATTTGCTGTTGATAGTGCTCACTAAATTTTAAAATCAAAGGAAGTCAGATAACTTACAACTGTTTTTAATTATGTCCAGGACTTGTATCAAAACATCTGGCTGATTTAACTGAAAAATAAACAATCACAAACAAAACTTAATTTTCACATTGAACAGAATGAATCATGCAGCATTTTTATAAACCACTCTATATTGCAAAATATTAAAACGTTTAATTCACAGCCATTATTATAAATCACAGAACAGTTCAAGATCTTACACTACCAGATTACAAATTATTTCCAAATGATGATTAGACTGTGGATCATGAAATAAATATTACCATTGATTTCATAAGATGAATAAGTATTAGATCAGAATCAAAAATCCAGCTTTCTTAGTTTTCAGATTCTTACACAAAAATCTGTGACTAGATTAATTTCACACTTGCTCTTTACTTCCATGTCTGTTTGATAAGCAAGATTACAAAATGCCTCATTTCCCCCATAAAAAAGTTGAGATATACTATGAACAGTATAAAAGTGCTATATACATGAACAGTATAAAATAACTTTAGAGAACAGATCTTTTTTATCTGGCAAGTACGGATATAATTAAAATATGTCTGACGTATATATAAAAACTCTTTAGAATGGAAATGTTGTCACAAAGGAGTCTGCTGTTTTGTAACTTTTATGATTTATGGCAGATGAACCAAAAAAAAGGAACCTTCTAGAATTGTTTTTTCACTTTAAATGAGCGTAGGACTAAAACCAAGGAAGTACAATTCTGTAGTCCACAACATTGGTTAAAATTAACATTGTGCATGAAGAATATATTAATTAAATTATCATTTTGAATCAATGAAAAATATTTTGCATACATTTAGCATTACTTACATGACTGGGGAATTTTACATCAATATTGATGTCACTGGTTTTGAAAGCAAATCTTGTAAGACATGAACCATACAACCTTAGTGAGCAAACTGTAAAAAAGACAAAACAGCAAACAGCGTAAATGGAAGACATGCTAAATTTAAATAATAACCAATAACAATTTCTATTCACTTTGTTTACAAGATACCCAATCCTCCAGTGATGATCCTTGGGGTCCTTTGTAGTAAACAGTACTTTGCAATTTCTCTAGATTTTCCTTTCTAAAAAGATAAATGATTTTTTGGCTTACTTCAACTTATTGCCAATTAGTGTACAAACTCCCTATAATTCACAGTGTCCCCCATAATGTTTGGGATTTATTTATTTGTCTCTGTACTCCACAATTTAAGATGTAATAGAAAAAAAAATACATGTGGTTAAAGTGCACATTGTCAGATTTTAATAAAGGCCATTTTTATACATTTTGGTTTTACAGAAATTACAGCAGCGTTTATACATAGTCCACCCATTTTGGGGGCCCATAATGTTTGGGACACAGCAATTTCATGTAAATGAAAGTAGCCATATTTAGTATTTTGTTGCATATCCTTTGTATGCAATGTGCTTGAAGTCTGCAATTCATGGACATCATCAGTTGCTGGGTGTCTTCTCAGGTGATGCTCTGCCAGGCCGGTATTGCTGTCATCTTCAGCGTATGCTTGTATTGGGGATTGGTCCCCTTCAGTTTTCTCAGCAGCACACAAAAGGCATGCTCAACTTTGCTCAAATCAGATGATTGACTTGGCCACTCAAGAATTGACCATTTTTCAGCTTTGAAAAAAATCCTTTGGTGCTTTAGCAGTATGTTTGGGATCATTGTCTTGCTGTGGAATGAACCGCCAGCTAATGAGTTTTGAGGCATTTGTTTGAACTTGAGCAGATATGATGTGTCTATACACTTCAGAATTCATTATGCTACTACCATCAGCAGTTGTATCATCAATGAAGATAAGTGAGCCAGTACCTTCAACAGCCAAATATGCTCAGGCCATAACACCCCCACTACTGTGTTTCACAGATGAGGTGTATCTTGTGCTTTGGATCTTGGGCAGTTCCTTCTCTCCTCCATACTTTGCTCTTGCCATCAATCAGATACAAGTTAATCTTCGTCTCACCTTTTCAGTACTTCTTGGCAAACTGTAACCTGGCCATACTATTTTTGCAGCTAACAGTACTTTGTACTGGAGTTGGGCGTTTCAATGCCAGCATGTGGAGATGGGGACTCCGCCAGAGCCCAACCTGTGAATGCGGAGCAGAACTGACAGCCAACCATGTCATCTCTGGGCGCCCGCTCTACCACCTACCAAATAGAGCTGAGGGCCTGGCAGGCATTGACACAGGGACAACAACCTGACTGCTCAACACCCGGCATGATATCTAACTATTCCTTTGATTTATGTTTCATTCGCAAGAAGAAGAAGAAGAAGAAGAAGAAGAAGAAGAAGAAGAAGAAGAGGAAGAAGGCTAACCAGTGGTTTGCATCTTGCAGTTTAGCCTCTGTATTTCTGTTCATGAAGTCATCTGCAGACAATGGTCATTGATAAGTCCACACCTGACTCCTGAAGAGTGTGTCTCATGTCTGACTTGGGGAATTTGGGGATTTTTCTTTATTCTAGAGATAATTATTCTGTCATCAGCTGTGGAGATCTTCCAGTCCCTTTGGGATTACTAAACTCACCAGTGCTCTCTTTTTTCTTCATGATGTTCCAAACAGTTGATTTTGGTAAGCCTAAGGTTTGGCTGGTGTCTCTTACAGTTTTATTCTTGGTTCAGTCTCATAATGGCTTCTTTGACTTTCATTGGCACAGTTTTGGTCCTCATGTTGATAAACAGCAATAAAAGTGTCCAAATGTGATGGAAAGACTGGAGGAAAAACTAGGTGCTGGGAGCTCTCTTATACCTGCATGAAGGAGGCAATTAAACACACCTGAACAATTACAAACATGATGTCCCAAACATTATGGTGCCCTGAAATGGGAGGACTATGTATAAACACTGCTGTAATTTCTACATGGTGAAACCAAAATATATTAAAATGGTCTTTAATAAAAATCTGACAATGCGCACTTTAACCACATGTGATTTTTGTTCTATTACAAATCTCAAATTGTGGAGTACAGAGGCAAATAAATAAATGATGGGTCTTTGTCCCAAACATTATGGAGGGAACTGTACATGCAGTACAAATCAGAGTTTTGTACATTCAAATTTAACAAGGTGCATGTGTGGACAATGGACAAATTTCCTTTCTTCGATTTGAAATTAGTTAATGAATCAAAGTAAATCACACCTGGCAAATGGTGCTGAATAATTTTCTCCATTTCATTCACAATATTTTTCCGGATTCGATAATCCTCATCAGAAATTCCTTCTTGCTGTGCAGCCTGTAACACAGCAGAGGTCAAAGCAGCCAAATGATCATGTGTTGGTGGTTTTATGTTACGAAGTTCATTCTCTTCTTGTTTTTCCTGTAGCCAGAGGTCAGAAAGAAAAATTATTCCTTAAATAGATTGACATGATAGAATAACATGTAGACAGAGAATGTAAAATATTAACTTATCTTCAAAGTACTTTTCAAAAATAAACAATTACAAAGTAAGCTACAAATGTTCAACATACAAAGCACTCACAGTAATATTTTTCTTATGTCGTTTTTCCTTTATATGCTTATGAGCTCCCTGGATATTTTCAATGTGAACTAGGCAGAGTTTGCATAGGTACTGACAGGAAGGATATTCTGATGAACGCTATGAAATAAAATACAAACAAAAATAGCTCAGTAACAACTAACAATATTTTCAAATGATAAAGGCTTTATTTGGTGACAGGACTTTTGTCAGGCAGAGTGAAGATGCTACTATTGTCAATAATAAAACTAAATGGCCGTACTGCAATAAGTGATTGTGATTGATTTCATACACAGGGCTCGAAATTAGCGGTTGCCCAGGTGCCATTGACCTCCCAAAGTGCCGCCGGGCAACCTAAACGCCGATTCATTTTGCCCGGCTTGGCACGCAAATACTGGTTTATACCGATAGACACAAAAAACTGTAGTAACTCCGCGGGTCAGGCAGCAACTCTGGAGAATAGGAATGTGACGTATCTTTGATTGCAGGGTGACGAAGGGTCGGAGCGAATGACGGGCCCCGCACAGCAGCAGCAGCGGCTGCGACAGCGGTTCCAACGCCTCCTCCTCCCGCACCCCACCCAGCGGAAGGAAGCCTCCCTCTCCCTCCCTCCCTCCTCCCGGCCTCGGCGTGCGAGTGGGGTTATCGCCCTGATAACCGCCACTGCTTGCAAATACACTAACGGTGATAACCGCTTTCAAAACAACCCCTCCTGCACGCCGAAGAAGGGAGGGAGGGAGAGGTCTCCTTCCGCCGTCTGAAGCAGCTGCACCAAAGATCCTATAGCTATAGGATCTTTGAGCTGCACCACTCGGGCCCGCACCAACCTGTTGGCTGGCAGAGGAGGGGAGGCGGTGGCGAGGAGGTCGCAACCGCCTCCGGTGGCGGCTCTTTGGCGTTGGACAGGAAAGGCCAGGCCAGCGGGACGATGTTGTTTGAGGAGCGCTGACCTACCTTCCTCCCCACCTCCTCTGCCCCTTCCCCTCCCCGCTCTCTTGTACGCCCCCCTCCACCCCTCTTATCCTGGGACCCCTCCTCTCCATCCCGCACTGATCCCCATTCCCTCCTCTATTCAGTCCTCACTGACATCCCCTGTGCTCCCCTCCCCATCTACCCTCCCCCCTAATCTATTCATCACCCTACCCACCTCGCATTGATTCTCCTGCCACCCCCCCCCCCTCCCCCCCACTGGTCCCCCAATTCATCCTGTACTGACCCTCCCTTCCCATCCATCCTGCACTTCTCCCCCCATTACTACAGCACTGATCCTCCCATTCATCCCGTACTGACCCACCCTCCATTTACCCTGCGCCAATCCCCCCCCATCCATCCTGTAGTGATCTCCCCATTCATCTTTTACTGATCCCCATTCATCCTATACTGATCCCCTTATTCATCCCCTACTGATCCCCCATTCATCCTATACTGATCCCCTCATTCATCCTGTAGTGATCTCCCACTCATCCTGCACAGGCCCTCCGATCCACACTGTCCTGACCCCCCTCCCCCCCATTTATCCTGTAATGAACCCCCCCATTCACCCTGTGCTGACCCCCCCCCCCCCCCATCCATCCCCCGAAGAATCGGGGGAACAGTCAGAAGAAGGGTCTCGACCCGAAACGTTGCCCATTTCCTTAGTTCCATAGATGCTGCCTCACCCGCTGAATTTCTCCAGCATTTTTGTCTAACTCCATTCATCTTGTACTGACCCCCCCCATTCATCCTGTACTGATCCCCCCCCCATCCATCCTGTACTGACCCCCCCCCCCATTCAACACCACTGACATCCCCCGTGCTCTCCCCTCACAATTTTACATACTCCAACCAACACGTACTAATTCACCTGCCTCAATCCATCCATTCCACACCGATTGCCTTCTGAACCTCCTCCCCCCCACCCCCCCCCCCCGCCATCTATCCACCCCGCACTGATTCACACACACCCTGACCCTATTGTCTTCATGGTCTTCAGAGCGAACATTGGCTATGGTTGATAACAGAATGCAATCAAATGTGTTTGAATTCCCAATGTTATTATTTGTTTTGACACCTTTAAACATATGTAGTGTGCATGGTTAAGCATCTATGTTACCATGTTCCAGGATTTATTGACACAGGTTGATTTATTGGCACATACGCTGAATAATCCAACACATTTTTGTTTGGAAGTGGAAAGAACAAATAGAAATTGCATTCATTGCAATGTATAAAAAGAGTTGAGATATTGTATTATAATTTTGCTGCATGTCATTATGGTATATATCATGTCTTGATTGGTGAATATGTTCAGTTTGTGAGTTATTTGAAGCAGAAATAATATGTGAATGTAGACAAAAATGCTGGAAAAACTCAGCGGATACGGCAGCATCTATGGAGCGAAGGAAATAGGTAACGTTTCGGGCTGAAACCCTTCTTCAGACTGATGGGTTGCGGCCTGAAACGTTGCCCATTTCCTTCGCTCCATAGATGCTGCTGCACCCGCTGAGTTTCTCCAGCACTTTTGTCTACCTTCGATTTTCCAGCATCTGCAGTTCCTTGTTGAACATATGTGAATGCTTCATCGAGCATAATTCGGACTTCGCACTTCTTCCGAGCACATTATCGCACGCGTCATGCAAACCGTCTTAAATGACCACCTAAACTGTCATTTGGCAACCTAAAAAGCTGTCAAGGTTGCCCGGCTGGCAACAGGGAAAAAAAGTTAAGCGAGAGCCCTGATACATACAATTTACACATAACAATCCTACCCATACTATACTTTTCTGGAAAAATTATCCTATTCTTAATTGGAAAAAGTTAATATGGTTCATTTTCTCTCTTTTTAAAATAGCTTACCAAATAATTTGACATTGCTAATCAATAGCCAATTTGCTGAGGGCACCTCACCTTATCTTCAATTCATTAACGTTCTCAACAAATATCCTGCATAACCAATCGCAATCAGAAAAAGTACAAATCGTTTAATTTTTTACCCTCCCTGACTTTTTCCATAAATGTTTTGACTGTTGATTAGCAATAACAGAATGTTAATACATATTAAAAATACTAAACTGAATATCTCACTGTTACAAATGAGACCAAATATTCAAGTTTAAAACTGTTACCCCCCCCCCCCCCCCAATGAATACATGTCCAAAATTGAACATGTATTGATTATTAGATTTAAATTAAACTTTAACATCATTGTAGATTGATTGTAATGTCAGAGCAAAATCAAACTTGTCCTACTTTTTCCAGGCGAAATATATAATCTCTCTCCAATCTTTCCTCTGCTTGTTTCAGTCCAAGCTGTTGTTCTGCTGTCATTTTAGACTCATCAATCACTGGCATGCTCTCTGCATTATCCTTCTCCAATAGATGTGCTTGGTTTGCATTTGCAGCAGCAATTTTACCTGTAATAAAACAAATTTCAAATAGTATTTTTGAAACGCTTTTGCACATTTACTGAAAAGTTTTGACAGGCATGATCATTGAGCAGTTAACATTCAACATGCACCTCTGGAACTGGAAGATGTTTTGGCCCATTGGTATAGGCTCTCAACAGTGGTTTTGAGTCTTGAGACCGCAGCACAAGAAAACTCTAAAATCCTATATCACACGGTATTGGTGGTTCAATATTGATGTGGATAGAGAACTGGCTGGCAGAAAGGAAGCAAAGGGTAGGAGTAAACGGGTCCTTTTCAGAATGGCAGGCAGTGAGTAGTGGGGTACTGCAAGGCTCAGTGCTGGGACCCCAGCTATTTACAATATACATTAATGATTTGGACGAGGGAATTGAATGCAAAAATCTCCAAATTTGCAGATGACACCAAGCTGGGGGGTATAGTTAGGTGTGAGGAGGATGCTAGGAGGCTGCAGGGTGATTTGGATAGGCTGAGTGAATGGGCAGATGCATGGCAGATGCAGTATAATGTGGATAAATGTGAGGTTATCCACTTTGGTGGCAAAAACATGAGGGTAGACTATTATCTGAATGGTGGCAGATTAGGATAAGGGGAGATGCAACGAGACCTGGGTGTCATGGTACACCAGTCATTGAAAGTAGGCATGCAGGTGCAGCAGGCAGTGAAGAAAGCAAATGGTATGTTAGCATTCATAGTGAAAGGATTTGAGTATAGGAGCAGGGAGGTTCTACTGCAGTTGTACAGGGTTTTGGTGAGACCACACCTGGAGTAATGCATACAGTTTTGGTTTCCAAATCTGAGGAAAGACATTCTTGCCATAGAGGGGGTTCAGAGAAGGTTCACCAGACTGATTCCTGGGATGTCGGGACTTTCATATGAAAAAAGACTGGATAGACTCGGCTTGTACTCACTGGAATTTAGAAGACTGAGGGGGTCTTATAGAAACTTGCAAAATTCTTAAGGGGTTGGACAAGCTAGATGCACGAAGATTGTTCCCGATGTTGGGGGAGTCCAGAACAAGGGGTCACAGTCTAAGGATAAGGGGGAATTCCTTTAGGACCGAGAGAGTGTTGAGTCTATGGAATTCTCTGCCACAGAAGGTCGTTGAGGCCAGTTCACTGGGTATATTCAAGAGGGAGTTGGATGTGGCTCTTGTGGCTAAAGGGATCAGGGGGTATGGAGAGAAGGCAGGTACAGGATACTGAGTTGGATGATCAGCCATGATCATATTGAATGGCGGTGCAGGCTCAAAGGGCCGAATGGCCTACACCTGCACTTATTTTTCTATGTTTCTAACGTGCTTTTATTTCTGCGCTTTATTCCAACCATCTGCCTATCAAACCCCCGCCTTGCCTGTGTCCACCTACCACACTTTGTTCTGCCTCTCCTCTCTTCCAGCAAACCCTCCCCCTTCTCCCTACATTTCTCTCTACACTGCTCCTTTCTTACCCCCACCCCAATACCCTCCCCTTTGCTACACCGGGGCACACATCTATTTCTCCCCTCCTCCCTCCTACTACATTCCCTCCTCTGGCTTCACAATTCTCTACTCTCACACTTTCTGCTTTTATCTCTGGCCCTTGTTCCAACCATCTGCCTATCAACCCCCTCTTGTCCATGTTCACCTATTATCTGCCACACTTTGTCCCGCCTCTCCCCTCCCAGCTTTCTCCCACACCCCCTCAATCAGTCTGAAGTGTCTCAACCCGAAACATCATGTATCCATTTTTTTCCAGAGATGCTGCCTGACCCACTGAGTTCATTTCTCCAGCACTTTGTGTCAATTTGTGTACACTAGCATCTGCAGTTAATTGTTTCTGTAAGAGCACAATGTTGTTTGTGTGACAAGTTGAGAAGTTTTATTCTGATATAGAAAGGTTGCTCTTGAAACAGAGGCTGAAATACACAATTACGCAAATAGTTGGCAAAATGAAATCTGCCAAACAGATCTAACCCTGAATCTCACAATGGTACACAATAACCTTATTTGTCATATTTCAAGTCATTGATTTCCTGCAAATAACATAAAAAACATCACCAGAACCACCAAGGGTGTTGACAATGAAATCAATGCAGAAATGACGTACATTGGCCAACCTCCCCATGGAAAAATAACTTCCCTAAATATTTCAGATGGTACACTTTATCTGGCAGGCTTCACCCAGTAGGCTTCAGTATGTCAAAACAAACACCCAATCACTCCTGACCCCAGCTGTTTTTGTAGCTACCCATGATCTTTACCCCAATTATCCCAACCTTGTTTCCAACCACAAAGCTACCTATGGTTCTCGACCCCTCCCCCCAGTTCTCCTGACTATTCACCAACTGCTGATATTTTGCATTTGGCATCAAATTCCATGGCAAACATGATTTACTGGATTCCATGGGAGAGGGTGCAATGATAGAGTTGCACCAGAGACCTGAGTTCGATTCAGACTATGGGTGCTGTCTGTATGGAGTTTGTATTTTTTTCCTCATGACTGCGTAGAGTTTCTCCGGGTGCTCTGGTTTCCTCCCTTACTCCAAAGACGTATAGGTTTGTAAGTTAATTGGCATCGGTAAAAATTGGAAATGATCTCTGGTGTGTAGGATAGTGTTAGTGTATGGGCATCGCTGGTCGGCACGGACACAGTGGGCCGAAGGACCTGTTTATCTCACTGCATCTCTAAACCAAACTAAGTCAGCAAACAACAAAGATCTGGTGTGCATATCTTATTGGTCATATTAGTACCAGTTTCAATTAAGGCAACAGCTTTCTTTCTGTGAGGTCCTGGGAGGAGGTGATACAAATTACAAAACTATCACAACTCGTACTGTATTTTATCTTTTCACAATACATATCTGTAATTTTTTGTTTTAATAATTAAAATTTAAGTGTAAAGCAATGCCCATTTCAAAATCAATTTAAAAAAAAGCTAATTTAGATCAAAAACCTATATTGACAGTTAGTCTCCAGGACTGATGAACACATAAAAATTGTTTCAAGGCATTTTTTGCTGTTTGGCACATGAAATCACCAGCTACAATTCCCTTCATTTTAATAGTGAAACAGTTATTGCCTTATTATTTTGTAACACAGGGAACAGAATAAAGCTTTTAATAAATTCTTGCACTTGTGTCTAATAGTATCTGGTTAAACACCTTAAAATAAAATAAATCATTCTGTAACAATTGAAACAATTGCACCTACCAGCGAAAATGTCATGCATTATTATACAATGGGTCTAAGAATCTCTGCAATCTGATTGGCTAAATCAAAATCTGCTAATTTTCAAATCATGCGTCCGGTAATTACCGGACGCATGATTTGGAAAATAACAGATTTTTATTTTTATTTTACTTTCCCCCCCCCCATTCGAAAAACAGATGATGCACAGGTCTATTTCAAAGTTACCATGTGCACACAATTCCTACCGACGTACTCAGACCTGTGCATCATTTGTATACTTTCACATCATCAATGACCCATACAAACTGGCCACTGTCTCATCATGCTGTCACCATCGGAAATAAGGAACAGGAGCCTCAGAACCATGATGTTCAGGTTCAATTGGAGCTTCTTCCGAGCAACCATCAGGCTCTTGAACCACACTGCATAAGTCTGGACTAGTAAATAATCAACAACTTTGTAACAGACCAGGAAGCATTGGCAGGCTGGTTAAAAGTAGACTCACCAACAAAGAATTATGAAGGAATTTATTTTGATAGGAGAATGAGGAATCATACCACAATTAAAAGGAATACAGGAAGAGAAAGCCATTTTTCAGCTTTCCAGCTTTTTGTGTCTATCTTTGGTTTAAACCAGCATCTGCAGTTCCTTCATACACATCTCAGAAGAATGTTAATCGTATATTGGATCCCTGGTACTGTAAATTGAGGAAGAGCGTACAAAAGCCATGTTTAACCTTTATATATCACTGGTTAGGCCCCAGCAGAAATTTTGTTTTCAGTTTCAGGCAGGGTGTCAAAGCCAAAGAAAGGTTATTTTACTTACTTACGACATAGAAAGTCATTCTGCGCATCTGGTTTATGCCAGTTCTCAACAAGAGCAATCCTATCAGTCCTATTCTCCCCTGGTATCCTTGTTGCAACTTATTCCCTCTCAAATGCCAACTTTTGTCATTAAAATACATTGAATGGAAAGTTTCAAATAATGATGAAAAGGAGTGCAGTAAGGAGTTTGATAACCTCATAACCTAATACTAAGACAACAACCTTTCCCTGAACGTGTGCAAGATAAAGGTGATTGTGATCAACCTCGGTAAGCGAAGCGGTACACATACCCCGGTTGTACACATACACATTGATGGAGCTGAAGTAGAGATATTTGGAAACTTCAAGTTGTTAGCAATAAATATCACCAGCAATTTGTCCTAGACCAGCCATATCAAAGCAATGGCCAAGAAAGCACACCAATGCTTCTACGACCTTAAAAGGCTTAGGAAGTTCGGCATGTCCCCAACAACCCTCACCAACTTCTACGGATACTCCGTAGAAATCATTTTATCGGGATGCATCACAGTATGGCTTGGGAACAGAAGTTTGGGAACAGTTCCCAAGACCGTAAGAAATTGCAGAGAGTTGTGGACGTTTTGGGTCGAGACACTTCTTCAGACTGAAGAAGGGTCGCGACCTGAAATGTCACCCATTCCTTCTCTCCAGAGATGATGCCTATCCCGCTGAGTTACTCCAGCGTTTTGTGTCTACCATCTACCGCATTGGAGAACTTCAAACTATCTTTAATCAGACTTTGCTGGACTTTATCTTGCACTAAACGTTATCCCTTTATCGTGTATCAGTACATTGTGGACGGCTTAATTATAATCATGTATAGTATTTTATGCTAACTGGATAGCATGCAACAAATAAACGGTTCACTGTACCTCGGTAAATGTGACAACAATAAACAAAACTAATTTATAATTGCCAATTAACCTAGCTATGACACAGCTTTCTAGTGATTGAAGGTAGACTAATAATGTAGTATTTAGGTGGACTGAACTCGTCGTTTTTTGTGGGGAGGACTTACCTGGGCAATTTTCCATATTGTCCGGTAATCTTAATGTTGCTGTGGCAGTTCTGGAGAACTTCTGCACATTATATAGCTTTTGTGTACACAATAGGCTCAGTCACATCCAATTTGCAAAAGAACGGCAGAAAACCTCATCATCAGACACCATCAATCAGCAGATGCCAGTTAAGTATTATTCAAGAGTGCATGGATTGTATAACCTTACAGTAAATAACAGTTTTTAAGTGAAACATAATGGTAGAACCTTACCAACCACATCTGCTTTCCTTTCCACTTCTTTAAGATCCCGCTTGGATTTCCCAGACAAAGAATTATTATCAATATTTGATTGTGCAGATGACGTGCTTGCCTGTGTCATACACTCCATTTTCATCTCTTCCTTTGGTTTCAAAGGTAAGCAATCATTTTCATTCATGGTCTTTGTACTACTGCCACAATGAGAGTTTGCAAGTTTCCCAAGAGTTTGCTGCTGCGACTTAACATGCTTCTGTTTCACCTTTTCAACTGACGTTATCATACCAGATGTCCGACTTCCTTGGCAGTGGTCAAGTGTACTCCATGTCCCTGAATTCCTTGAACTAGTCATACAATTTGGTATGTCCTGTTTGCCGCCCTTGCTTGATTTCACATCTGTGATTTTTTCAATGTTCTTTCTTTCTATTTGTTCTCCATTCCATTTTGACTTTTTATTATTCCAGTTCGAAACAGTTTTGCCGCTATCTTGAGAACTGCCCTCCGTTAGATTTCTGGAAGGTTTTTGTTCAATATCATTTTGCACAGTAACTTTCATGTCCTTACCTTCACCAAGGACAAGCCGAACTGATTTCCCAGATTTGTATGCTTCATCCTTTGCGTTTTTACTTTCTTCCATTGTTGTAATTCAAAGTATTGTTTAACAAGAGTAAATTGCTGCCTTTGTTAAAAAGAATTCCAGCGTTCTTCCTTTTAAAAAAATTAAAATCTCTTAGTCACTTACTGAATGATGCAAAACTATAACTCTCAAAGAATAAGCAGTTTTTTCCTGAATTCCTGTCAAAAACAGAAAATCAAAAGTATTTAGAATTGTACTGACAACGAATATTTGGCCAATGGATACAGTCAAACATTTTTGAATTGTATTAACAGTGAAGGTACCTCTGCTACTTCTTAGCTTCCTAACAGCTATTGGCAGTTAAATAATTCTGTGCAGTCAAATTAAAAATGACAGAAAGAGAAAAGTAAAAGTATTGACCTAAAATAAAGTATAATTAATTTATCCAACGGAATCATTTATCAAGGAGATTACTGGGACAATCTAAACTAAAGAACAATGACTAATTTAGATTGTCACAGTAATGAAAAAGCAATTCAATTGAAGTAATTGATGATGGAATATAAATCCCATAAATTTCAAAACTAAAGGCATATTCAAATATTTTATATCTTTACAAAGCATCATAAATCAAATTAGCAGGCTTCAAATAATAATCTAAAACAAAGCCTTAGTTAAGTTTTCATCTAAAAGCAGATCCTTATCAAGTAAGGAGTACAATATGTCCATATAGAAAAAAAACTGCTGATGCTGTTTAATACACAAAAGGACACAAAGTACTAGAGTAGCTCAGCAGGTCAGGCAGCATCCCTGAAGAACATGGATGCTGCTTGACCTGCTGAGTTACGCCAGCACCTTGTGCCCTTTGGGTACAATCATTCCATCTTTGTTACAACAAACATGCTGCTGTGGGAACTTGGTATGCTGAGCAATATCTGTGGAAAGGGACATCGGTCGGAAAGTAACGTGGGGTGGGGGTTGGTGGAGAACGAATTGTCAATGTTTTGAGTTGAAATCCTGTATCAGGACTAAAGGTGGAGAGGTTAAGCTAGCCAGTATAAAGAAGAGAGGGGGAGCAGTTCGACAGAGGCCTGTAGGTGAGTAGTGACGGATAACTGACAATTGGAGCAAGGTAGGGGAGACAAAGGTATGTGGATGATAGAACAAAACAAATGGCAAAAGGAGCCTGATGGTGGGCCAAGACTATGAAGGTGGTGGAGATAGTTAAGAGGGTGAACATCAGAAACACAAATGCTACTGGTGCTGGAATCTGATAGGTAATAAAGATGATAATCTGAACTATTAGTGGACAGATGGAAAAAGGAGTGGGTGGAGGTGAAAATGGATGAAGAGGAATAGAACAGGAATATGGAAAGAGGACAAAATTAGTAAAACTGGAAGTGGATCGGAAAGAGTAGGAGGAGGGGAAGCACGAGGTAAGGGCTACCTGAAATTGAAAAATGAACATTCATACATTAGGTTTTAGTTAACCCAGGCAGAATATAAGAAGCTGTTTCTCAAATTTGTATTGGACCTCACACCCGCAATGGAAAAGGTCAAGGATAGAAGAAAAGGCAGAGAGCTGACAGGTCAGTGTTGGAATGGGAAGGGGAGTTGAAATGGCATGCAACTGGGAACTTGGGATCACGTAGTCTGCACTTGGTCTCACCGATGTAGAGGTCATCAGGAGTGTTGAATGCAGTAGATGAAGAGGAGGAGGACGACCGTGCAAAACTCAAAAGGACACAAAGTGCTGGAGTATCTCGGCAGGTCAGGTAGCATCGCTGGATAGGCAGATTACCATGGATAGGCAAAGATCAGGTGATTTTGGGGGGGGGGGGGGGAGAAGAGAAGCTGGAAAAGAAAAGAAGCAGGACCAAGCGTGGCATGTAATAGGTAGACCCAGGCTGTTGAGTTACTCCAGCATTTTGTGTCCTTTTGTGTACTAACTAACATCTGCAGTTCTTTGTTTCTACTGTGTGTTGCTGGGAAATGTCCCAGGGGTCAGGAGAGGGCAGCGTGGAGTGGGATAATCAGTCGAGAGAGTCGCAATGGACTGTTCCCACTTTCATGAAATGGACATAGAGAGATCTAGAAAAGGGAAAGAAGTGTTAGAAATAGTCCAAATGCATTTGAGAGTGAGATGGATGTTAGTAGCAAAGATGATAAAATTGACGAGTTGTTTCCATCCTTTTTACATTTGTTGTGGATTGTTATGAATTTAGGCAATAGGTTGACACAACTTGAATGTGATGCCTAATAGCTTTTTCTTGTTAAAGCCATTGTTGGTATGAATAATACTATTGGTCAAAATTATGTAAGAACACAATACTCATAAATATTCTCATAAATACTCAGCAGTACAGAAACCATCCATGAATTATTGTTAGCAAATTAGAACAATAACTTTTCAACAAAATATTTCTCACTTGCTTCACAGCATTCTATTTTTATATCAAATTTTAAAACAATTTACAATACACTGCTTCCACAAAAAACATTATGATGATGAACATCAAAGGTTCAATATGCAGCACCAAATAAAATGTATTTGTGTACATAATGTCCAAGCTGTAACATCTTAATCCGAGTCAGAGAAATTATGTGAAGCTTCCTCAAAGAGGAGGACATAAAATCAAAGAAAGAATTGCTTCTGTTCTTAATTGCTGGCCAGTAAATTACTGTGGGATTTGGGAAAGACTTGGGATACTCACTTGTGCACATCGTGTAAAGATTGTTGATATGTCTTCTGGAGAATAAATTGAGGAGGGAGGGGACCTAAAAATTGCACAAATCAAATAATAGTAATATATCAACTAGATGATTCCATTTGAAAGTGGAAGAGTTATTAAAATATAGCACTATCTTGTCTTAAAATTAGTTTGTTTCAAAATGAGGACAGTTAAAAGATTGAAATAGTTGAATGCTAATTCATATAAAAGAGATTTTGTTTTGCAAATGATCTGGTCTGAATTTCAGAACAAATTAAAGACATTTATCTGGAAACTATTCTTCCAGGTAAATGGGAGCAGAAAGCAGATATGTCTTGCATGCTGAAATGAAAATCAGTTTATTTTTGTTTCAAATATGCCAGATGTGTCACCAAACCAAAGTGGGATTAATAAAAAGCAAACAATCTTGAACAATAATAAAATGAAACCTACCAGTTGCATTAAACCTGATTCCGATGCATTTGAAGTAGCCAGTCTTTTATACGGTAGCTCCTTCCAGTGACTTTTCTGGGCTCAGGGACGGTAAAAGAATTCATTGCGATTACACAACCACTGGGCCACACAGACCTGTACTTGCCACCACTAGAATAAAATAGAGAGAGGTCTAACTTCAATAACCAATATCTCAAACTGACCAAGCATCTTTTCACATATAAACAACATAAAAGAGAAAAAGCAATGTAATCAAAATATTCAATATCAAGAGACCATTGGAAAATAGGAGATGAAGGTAGACAAAACTAAAGAGAACATGACAGTATATGGGCTAAATGGTTAGTTCCTCATGGTAAGCAAAATTTAAGACCATTAAAAACGAAGTTGTGTTCTTGACAAGATTAAAGAAGATGATATTTACGTTTTTTTCAAAGATGGACAGAGTGATTGGTAAATACTGGCAATCAACATGAAGGAATCAGTGATAAATTGAAGAACGGCAGCACAGCGGTAGTGTTGCTGCCTTACAGCACCAGAGACCCGGGTTTGATCCTGACTATGGGTGATGATTTTGTACATTCTCTCTATGACCACATGAGTTTTCTCCAGCTGCTCTGGTTTCCTCTCACTTTCCAAAGATAGTAGGTTTTTGTAGGTTAACTGACTTCTGTAAATTGTCTCTAGCGTGCGGGATAGTACTTGTGTACAGCCGATCTTTGGTCAGCATGGACTTGGTGGGTCTTAAGGGGTTGGACAGGCTAGATGCAGGAAGATTGTTTCTGATGTTGGGGAGGTCCAGAACAAGGGGTCACAGTCTAAGGATAAGGGGGAATTCCTTTAGGACCAAGATAAGGAAAACATTTTTCACACAGAGAGTGGTGAGTCTCTGGAATTCTCTGCCACAGAAAGTAGTTGAGGCCAGTTAATTGGCTATATTTAAGAGGGAGTTAGATGTGGCCCTTGTGGCTAAAGGGATCAGGGGGTATGGAGAGAAGGGTACGGAGTTGGATGATCAGGATACTGAGTTGGATGATCAGCCATGATCATATTGAATGGCGGTGCAGGCTCGAAGGGCCGAATGGCCTACTCCTGCACCTATTTTCTATGTTTCTATGTTAAGATGCGAGACCACACCTCCATACTGGCTACTTCCCCGCTACTCTTCCTATCTAGATGGTCACTCCGAAGCTTTGACTGTCCATTCCCCTCCACAGATGCTGCCTAACCTGTTGAGTTTCTCCAGCTGCTCTCCATTGTTTGCTACAGATTGCAGCATCTGCAGTATCTTGTGAATCTAAGTCAACTGTAATGATTGGCAACTTTCCCCCTCGAAGGGATCTTTTATCAAAGCCAAGGACTTCAGGAAGAAAAACTGGCTGAAGAGTAAAAATTAACTCTGAGGCTGGTGAGAATAAAAGTAATATATCTGATAAATGTGCAGAATCTTATATTTAAAGAAGTCATCTGCTGCCTGGATCAATATGTGTTTTTTCAGATCAATACAGAAAGAGACCTCAATTAAATTAGGTTTGGGAAACAAAGTGATGCAACTAACTCTTCCAAAGGAGCAGCTGAAGCGCCAAAGGGTAAGTTCCAAGCAAGAAGGAAAAACAATGAATGATGAGTGATAATTAAGCTGGTAGGAAATATTCAACAAATGATGCAATCTGCTCAAATTAACTGGATAGCAGGTTTGGCAAACAGACCTATGGGTGAGGGATATCTTCAGATCTGAGATGCCCAGAGCACAAAATATACATTGCTCCAAAATGAATGTATTGTGTATCCCAAAACAGAGTTCAAGTAATTATTGAAAATAAAATAAAAATGAAACTTCAGAGGAATTTAAGAGAAAATGTATGATAAATAGGGATGGAAGGAATAAAAGAGCCAAGAATACTACCAACTAAACATACAAATTAAGGTTGAAATTATGCCAGAGAAGGATATGAAACTCCTCAAAAGGAAATTACTCTTAATAAAAATTAGCAGAACACAAGATGCATAAGTCTTTAAGCTTTGATAGCATATGGTTTTAGTTGCTGAAGGAAGTCACGATGGTGTCAACGGAACCCCTAGCAATCTATAACTTCTCAGTTCATAAATATGCAGAATGTTCTGCTGGATTAGACAGCGACAAATCACTCTTTGTTAATAAGAATGATGAACCAAACAACAACAGACCTGCCAATTCTCACCTAGGCTTGCACCTATTTCTCCCCTTTCCGTCCATTCCTTCCTCTAGCTTCACAATCCGCTATTTTTCAATCGTTCCATCTCATGTCTTTGCATCTTTGGCTTTGAGCACCATCTATCTCTCAAATCTCCCCTCACCCATTTCATCCTAATAGCTGAAAGCTTTGTCCTGCCCCCCTCCACCCCCAGATTTCTCCAACCCCCTCACAATCAGTCTGAGGAAGAGACCCGAAACGTTATCTATCCATCTTCTCCAAAGATGCTGCCCGACCCGTTGAGTTACTCCAACATTTTGTGTCTGGTTTTGTTAAAAGTTTCATAAAGTTCACCAACTGTACAAAGAAAGGCATTGCCATTGTCTTCTACTTTATAACATCAAGTGAAGATGTAATTCACTTTGTACTCCAGTCCCCCTCCCCTTCAGCTCATTGTCGCACAGTGATAACATACAGTGCCCTCCATAATGTTTTGGACAAAGACTATCATTTCTTTATTTGCTTCTGCACTCCACAATTTGAGATATAAGAGATATAAGAGATATATCAGCACCTAGTCTTTCCTCCAGTCTTTTCATCACCTTTGGAAACTTTTATTGCTGTTTATCAACATGAGGACCAAAGTTGTGCCAATGAAAGTGAAATAAGCCATTATGAGACTGAGAAACAAGAATAAAACTGCTTGAAACCTTAGACTTACTAGAATCAACTGTTTGGAACATCATTAAGAAGAAATAGAGCATTGGTTAGCTTATTAATTGCAATGGAACTGGCAGGCCAAGGAAGACTTCCACAGCTGAGAATAGAAGAATTCCCTCTACAATATAGAAAAATCCCCAAACACCTGCCTGACAGATCAGAAACACTCTTCAGGAGTCAGGTGTGGATTTGTCAATGACCACAGAAGACTTCATGAACAGAAATACAGAGGCTACACTGCAAGATGCAAATCACAGGTTAGCCACAAAATAGGATGGCCAGGTTACAGTTTGCCAAGAAGTACTTAAGAGCAACCACAGTTCTGGAAAAAGGTCTTGTGGACAGATGAGATGAAGATCAACTTATATCAGAGTGATGGGAAGTTAGATCTCAAGCCGGGTGTTGAGCAGTCAGGTTATTGTCTCTGTGTCAATGTCTGCCAGGCCCTCAGCACCATTTGGTGGGTGGTAGAGCGGGCATCCAGAAATGACATGGCTGGCTGTCTGTTCTGCTCTGCATTCACAGGTTGGGCTCTGGCGGAGTCCCCATCTCCACATGCTGGCATTGGTACTGCCAACTCCAGTACAAAGTACTGGTTAGCCGCAAAAATAGGATGGCCAGTTTACAGTTTGCCAAGAAGTACTGAAAAGATGAGACGAAGATTAACTTATATCTGAGTGATGGCAGGAGCAAAGTATGGAGGAGAGAAGGAACTGCCCAAGATCCAAAGCCTACCACCTCATTTGTGAAACATGGTGGTGGGGGTGTTATGGCCGGGGCATGTATGGCTGCTGAAGGTACTGGCCCACTTATCTTCATTGATGATACAACTGCTGATGGTAGTAGCATAATGAATTCTGAAGTGTATAGACACATCTTATCTGCTCAAGTTCAAACAAATGCCACAAAACACATTGGCCGGCGGTTCATTCTACAGCAAGATAATGATCCCAAACATACTGCTAAAGCAACAAGCTTTGAATAAAGGAGATATTCAAAGCTAAAAAATGGTCAATGCTTGAGTTATCATGTCAATCACCCGATATGAACCCAATTGAGCATGCCTTTTATATGCTGAAGATAAAACTGAAGGGCACTAGCCCCCAAAACAAGCATAAGGTAAAGATGGCTGCATTACAGGCCTCGTAGAGCATCACCAGAGAAGACACCATATAACTGGCGATGTCCATGAATCGCAGACTTCAAGCAGTCATTGTGAGTATATGCAACAAAATACTAAACATGACTACTTTCATTTAAATGACATTGCTGTGTCCCAAACATTATGGTGCCCTGAAATGAGGGGACTATGTATAAACACTGCTGTGATTTCTGCATGATGAAACCAAAATGTATTAAAATGGCCTTTATTAAAATCTGACAATATACACTTTAACCACATGTGATTTTTACTATTACAAATCTCAAATTGTGGAGTACAGAGGCAAATAAATAAATGATGGGTCTTTGTCCCAAACATTATGTAGGGCACTGTATGAGTTTATTATCCCCATAGATTGAAACTCCGATATTCCACTATCCAACTAATTGGGAATCCCGAAGGTAGATACAAATGCTGGAGTAACATTGGAAACTTTTGGAAACAGCTGGTCAGGCAGCATCTCTGGAGAAATGGAATCAATGGCGTTTCGGGGCATAACACTTCTTCAGACTCAGATTCCGGAATCCCGATGGTTCAGCTCACCAGGTGCTGATTCCCATATCGCCTCTGATACACCAAAGCATCCATTCCCCTGCTCCTCCCAACTCAGCACCAAACTACTATGGACTTTGTGTAAGGTTGCGCAACATACTTCGGCTTGCACTAGTATAGCCTGGTCACCAAGTATAACTAATAAGTCATTAGTGTTCATATATTTGTTGGGTTGTTGCATTTAATGTGGCTGCAAAGCTGCAGCAAGTAAGAATTTCATTGTTCCAGTCCCGGTGCATATGAAAATCAAACATTATTTTACCAATTAAAGTTTTGATTCCCTCTGAGACACCAGTTCCTGGTTCTCCGGCTCCCTCTGACACACCAGGTCCCCGGATGATATGCTCCCTCGGACTCCCCGGGTCCCAGGTTCCCACACTCCCTTTGCAGCATCTGGGCCCCAATCCACAGGCACCCTCTGACACACTAGAGCTCCGAATCCCATGTTCACTTTGACTTAGTTCCCATGCTTCCTCTGACACCTGGAAGCCCCACTTCCCATGCTCCATCTGAAACATCAGGACCCCGATTCCTATGCTCCCTCTTATACACCGAGGTCCCAGTTCCCTTGCTTCCTCTGAAACACTGAAGCCCTGGTTACCAGAATACGTAGCATGAAAGTCAGCTGATAGCATATGGGTATGATTCATCCTGAAACACCCAGGTCTGCCGACTATCGACAATACCACCAGCGGGCTGGCTAACGAAGCTGATGGAAGGAATGAGCACACATTCTCGCTGTCCGAGCACGATATGAGGAGGGCTCTGACACGGGTGAACACGAGGAAAGCGGCAGGCCCCGATGGCATTTCGGGGCGAGTACTTAAGTCCTGTGCTACGCAGCTAGCTCCGGTGCTCACTACAATATTCAACCTCTCCCTGGACAAGTCCGTAGTCCCTGCCTGCTTCAAAAAATCCACCATTGTACCTGTACCAAAGAATGCCTCCCCAGCCTGTCTGAATGACTACAGTCCGGTCGGTGGCCCTCACCTCGGTAGTCATGAAATGCTTTGAGAGGCTGATGAAGAAACACATCTGCACCTTCCTCCCTCGCAACATGGTTACAATTTGCATACCGTCCGAACAGATCCACGGATGATGCGGTCTCCCAGGTTCTGCACACTGCTCTCTCTCATCTTGACAGCCAGAAGGGGGGCTACGTGAGGATGCTGTTCATAGACTTCAGTTCAGCCTTCAACATGATAGTCCCCACCAGACTGGCCGAGAAGCTACTGGAATTAGGGCTCAACACCCCCGTGCGCCTGGGCCCTGAACTTTCTCACCGCCAGGCCCCAGGTAGTCAAGATGGGAGGGACCACATCGAAGTCCCTCACCCTGAACACAGGATCCCCCCAGGGTTGCGACCTCAGCCCCCTATTGTACTCCCTGTACACACATGACTGTGTGGCTAGGTTCAGCTCCAACTCGATAATCAAGTTTGCTGATGACACCGTGGTGGTGGGCCTGATCTCAGACAACGATGAGAAGGCCTACCGGGAGGAGGTAGCTGATCTGGCACTCTGGTGTCAGGACAACAGCCTCCTCTTGAACATCAAAAAAACGAAGGAGCTGATCGTGGACTTTAGGAGGGCACATCATCCGAGGACGTACACACCATAGAGGATAAATGGGGATACTGTGGATAGGGTGAGCTGTTTTAAATACCTGGGAGTCCACATCTCTGAGGATATGACATGGACATCACACGCTGCAGCACTCGTGAGTAAGGCAAGGCAGCGCCTTTACCATCTCAGGCAATTGAGGAAATTCAGAGTGTCTCCGAGGATCCTCCAGTGCTTCTACTCAGCGGCTGTGGAAAGCATCTTGTCAGGAAATATTACAATCTGGTTCGGGAATTGCTCTGCAGAGAGTAGTGCGTTCGGCCGAACGCACTATGGGAACTTCTCTCATCCCCTCTGCAGGAACTATACATCAGGAGGTGCAACTCCAGAGCCAATAAAATAATGGGAGACCCCTTCTGCCCCTGCAACGGACTGTTCCAGCTGCTACGGTCAGGCAAACGCCTCCGTTGCCATGCTGTGAGAACAGAGAGGATGAGAAGCCGTTTCTTCCCAGAGGGCATTCGGACTGTAAACTCCTATCTCACCAGGGACTAACTTTACTGTACCACAATACCGCCCACAATATTTAATATGAAAAAGAACATGCGATTCTGTTTGTAGTTTGTTGGTTGTTTGTTTTTTTGCACAAAGTCCGCAGGCACTGCCACTTTTCATTTCACTGCACATCCCGTATGTGTATGTGATGAATAAACTTGACTTGTCATCAAGAAAATTTGAAGTACCATATTACTTTAGTTTGAAAGTTCAAAAGAGCCAAAATTGAATCATAATTGTCATTCCATAGGGTCATTAATGATTTGCTAATCATCATCTGCTGTCCATTCTGTATTCTAGCAAGTTAATGATGAAAAGTCAAAAGAATCAGTAAAGGTCGGCTTATGATGGTTCCCGCAAAGAATTAGGCCACTGATTAAAAAACTAAGCAGAACAATTGCAGGATAATGTTTCATGAAATCTATTCATTAACTCTCCTACTGTATGATGAGGAAAGGGATCTGTTTTATTGCAGATGATTGGTAACAATAGGAAAATAATTTTGTGCAGTTTGCCAATACCAAATGCAAAGAACTATACAAACTATAGGGGTGGGGCAGGAAATTGGAATTGACACGCAAGTTCAGCTATGATTTAAATGAATGCCAAACAATCCTATAGTCGGTATAGGTTACTCCAGTTATTTCTTATGAGTGTTTGTCCAAAGCTGAGCCAGAACATGTTACTTTATGTAATGACTTTCTCGGCAGTTTAAATAAATCAAAACATTTCTGACTGCATGATGGAAGCGCTCAAGCAAATAGGTGAGAATCATATTCAACATGATAATTTAGGGTAATAGCTCATAGGAATTTACAATTGCATGAAAGAACACAGTTGTTGTTGTTGAAGTATTCTGCCAGTTTTCACACAATGTTCAAATATCAGAAGTTAATGTAAGGTGTACTTTTGTCTCATGTAAATATAGTAACGGAACATTCCCTTTCTTCGAGTCGGCAGCATTGGATTCCTACCTCATTCAGACAATGACAACTGAAACACTGGCATTAAATATTGGATTTATATCCAGTGGAGGCATGTGTAAACATATCCTGTGTTATCCATAACACACAAGTTAAAATCTGCCCTCTCAGATGATGTGAAAGGGCATACTGATGGGAATAACATAAAGTGGATGGCTTAGCAAATGTGAGTAGGGACAGTGAAAAAAAATACAGGAAGCAATTAACAAGTTAGCAGAATGAATGTCTGGGAGATATAGAAACATAGAAAATAGGTGCAGGAGTAAGCCATTCGGTCCTTCGAGCCTGCACCGAAGCCTTCAATATGATCATGGCTGATCATCCAACTCAGTGTCCCTTACCTGCCTTCTCTCCATACCCCCAATCCTTTAGCCACAAGGGCCACATCTAACTCCCTCTTAAATATAGCCAATGAACTGGCATCAACTACCTTCTGTGGCAGAGAATTCCAGAGATTCACCACTGTCTGTGTGAAAAATGTTTTTCTCATCTCGGTCCTAAAAGATTTCCCCCTTACCCTTAAACTGTGACCCCTTGTCCTGGACTTCCCCAAAATCGGGAACAATCTTCCAGCATCCAACCCCTCCATTGATTCAAAAGTATATGATTTAATGATATAATGATTTAATTTCCCTAATATTTAACAAAAAAATCTGCTCATCAATCCTGAATTTTCAATAATAACAATTTATAATGGAGTGGTCAGGTTGGCAGCGATATATTAATCATCATCGACGGTCACTCGAAACGAGTATGGCTATCCTCTCCTCTCCATTGGGGCGTCTACTTGCGGGTCTGCAGATGTCTGTAGAGGCCGATCCGCGATCCACACACCTTGGAGCAACATGGGCAGTGGAGACTGGCAGTGGTTGGTAGTCGTCGAGCCCCTTTCTCTCTCCTTACGGTGCTGTTGCCTTGTCTCTGCGACACGGCGTAGTTCCATTTCGTGATGTGCAGCTCCTTCCCGCACGGATTTCCTCCAGGAGCGCCTGTCCAGTGCCATGTGCTCCCAGTTGCTGGATGTGATGTGGAATTTCTTCAGACTGTTCTTGATGTTGTCCTTAAAGCGTTTCTTTGGCCCGCCGGGGGCTCGTCGACCTTCCTTTCAATTGAGAGTACAGGATTTGTTTAGGCAGTGTGTTGGGCATGCGGATGACATGGCCAGTCCATCGAAGTTCGTGCTGCATTATAGTGGTGGTGATGCTGGTCATGTTGGCTTCCTCCTAAACGCTGATGTTGGTACGGTTGCCCTCCCAGCTGATCCTCAGAATCTTTCGTAAGGATCTTTGATGGTATTGTTCCAAGGCTCTCAGGTGCCTGTTGTAGGTGGTCCATGACTCGGCTCCATACAACAAGGTGGACTCTGTAGACCAGCAGTTTTGTTTGAGCCTTTAGGTCTCGGTCTTCAAAGACTCCTTTCCCGAGTCTGGCATAGGTTCCACTGGCACAACCCGAACAATGGTTGACCTCAGAATCAATGTCAGCTTTTGAGAAAAAATGCTGCCAGGGTAGGGGAAGTGGTCAACGTATTCAAGAGTGGTGTCGTCCACTTTTATAATGGGCTGGGTTGGGTGGAGGTTGATGTAGGACCTGGGTCTTCTTGATATTTAAGGCTAGGCTCATGGCTCTGTATGCCTTGGCAAAAGCCTTCAGGATGCCCTGGAGGTTTTCTGCAGAGTGTGCTGCAATTGGCGCAGTCGTCCGCTTACTGAAGCTCCATGATGGCGGTGTTACTGACTTTGCTCTTGGCCTTCAACCTATTAAGGTTGAAGAGTCCACCATCAGTTCTGTAGAGGATTGGGATCGCCTGTGGCAGCTCTTCACCAATGAGGTAAAGTATGGCAGCAATGAAGAAGACAAACAGGGTGGGTACGATGATGCATCCCTGTTTGACCCCCGTTTCCACAGTGACTCGGACTCAGAGCCTTAGTTGCTGAGCACTGTGACCGACATTCTCGTTGCCATAATACTGCATCGCCATATATATTGAAATTGACACCACGTGAACAAAAGTTATGGAAGTGAAAATGGAAACATGAAGATGGAAATTTGGAAATTGTTTGGAAATTTATCAACAATTTAAAGTTGACATCAACGATAGTTGATATTGAAAAACATTTCTGAGAGAATTATGGAAACACCTACATTCATCAATTTTATGGGAAATTATAAAATATTACATAATGGAACAATGTTAAGAACATTGCAGGAATCTTAAACAATGGAATTAGTTTTGGATTGTCAACGTAAAGTTGGAAATTACGCTGAGGGTCAAGAGGCTCCATTCTGGGCTAATAATATGTTTCAATTCAAAAAACGGAATAAGCCAATATTTTGAACATACCTATATTGTATTGCACAGCTGATCCCTTTTGCAAAGATTCATCTTTGCAATCAGCTTTCAGAATTTCAAGTTTCATAATCATCATTTTTGATCTGGTGCCTTGACTCAAGTGTTCTCAATTTCAGAAAACATTCAAAGAATGAATAGTGTTTAAACATGCAGCAAAGCAAATAAAAAAAGACCAATAATTGTAAAAGTTGGTTGTGTATGCCGATTCCTAGGTTGTGTCTATAAGATTACACAATAGCATGTCAGTTCAATCCCTACACATTTTTTTTTAAAAATTTGGTATTTCCAATGTGCCAGAGCTGTATTGCATGTACACACATGTCAATAAATAAAATAATAATAAAAAATACATAAATACAATTTTTACTCTGTTTTGACACATAATGATTTGCCTTCTCTCCTCTGCATCATTGTTTTTTAAGCACATAGAAGCAACAAACCTTCAAATAATTCCATGGATAATATTCAACATGCATAACATTACTTTCTTTCTTGGCCGAGTATCGATTCCAGAAGGAGCAAAGATCAGGAGTGTAGGTAAACAAACCAAAATTACAATATTGATTACAGTAGTGGAAAGTTGGCACAATGTTACAGCTGGTGACAGACTAAAAAGCAACAGACTAACATTTTGCTCACATGAAAAGGGAGTGAGAGAATGGATTGGAAAAATGACTTTCCGCAACAAGTGTAAAATAGAATATTTAAATGCAATTTATACTATGGCAAATTTTGGGCAGCAAATTGCAACAAAACACCATTTTTGTAAAATATACAAAATAAAGTATTAACCAAAGACAAAGGAGTATTTATCAATTACCTTCTAATGACGGACTGTCAAGTAACGGGCCTTAATTTATTTATGGTTATTATTATGGAAAAAAATAATCTTCCCCCACCCTCCCCAAGCACAGCTAAAACTACCAACAGGAAATACCAAATATGCAGAATTTATATAATCATTTCACCTAAGAAAGTCACAAATAACTTTCTATGCGTGTACATTATTTGTATGGGTGTACCATTAGCATTGACATGAGGATGAGGCAAAATGTTAGAAGAGCAAAAACACTGACAGAAATATGGGGGTGGGGGATGAAGAATGTTATTCCCAATTTAAATTATATTCTAACCGCAATTCCAGGGAAACAAAAGTTGATTAAGGGGAGAAATTGTTCCTAACAACCAAAAATACCCAATTGTATATACTGACAAGAAAAAAGTACCCAAACTAAAGCCAAATGAAAACTCGTCCCACCCAAAAATGATACTAATTTTTATTGAGACCCATCACGAATAAGTGCATTCATTTTTTTTTACACACAGATTCGTTTGATTTATCTAATTTGAATATTGTTTCATATCCTCCTTTTAAATAACGTCTGACTGAAATGCATCCAGTGCAAATGATTAGGTCAACGACAAACGACAAAAATCGATCGAGCTTGAGGCAACATGTGCCCAAAAATAAATACAATCCACCTCCCAACCACGTAAACAGAACAGTTGAACGAACGTTGGTAATACTGTTTACTGTGTCAATCATAGTCAACGGGCTGAATTATAACTTCGGGCCCGTTAACACTTCTGGCTCTCTGCATTATACGCAAATCAGGGAAACCGATGCCTGGGTCAAACTCCCACGATTTCTTCAGGGACTCCAGCTAAAACGCGATCAAATAACTTGCGTGGCCGGTACCCTCCCTCCAACCAGTACTTTAAACCTGTCACTGGCCTAAGGAAATGACCGACAGGAAAATCCCGTCCGGGAACAGCACACGGGCCTCCCTGGTAATCATCCGCTTACAGATGTTTTAATTACATCTCCAGGCCTCGGGTTCTTACCGGCACGATCGGTCAGTGCTCCACTGCGCGTCCCACCATCTATTGACGAGGCTGAAAGCTCCCGACCACCAGCAGGCCGTCCACAAAACAAACCCGCAGCGCGCGTGCGCACCGACGCCTTCCGGTGGCGTCACAGATGCCCGACTCGATCTCGAGGCGAACTACAAGTCCCGATAGCCTTCACGCGTGTAGGGTGCCTGAGAGCCGTTGGTTACCTCGGCAGCGTGGAGAATGGTCGCTGGGATAATAACAGCTGTCCTCAAAGCCAAGGACACCTAGAATCCATGTTATCCAACAGTTTGGAGAATGGCTGCAGGGATGGCAACTGAGCTGTCCTCGGCGGGCACACGGAATACATGTCATCCAGCAGTGCGGAGAGTGGTTGCAGGGGTGACAACTGGGCTGCCCTCAGAGGACACCGAGAATCCATGTCATCCAAGAGTGTGGATAATGGCTGCTGGGGTGACAACTGAGCTACCATCAAAGAACACCCGCAATTCATGTCATCCAACCGTAGCGAGAATGGCTGCTGGGATAACAACTAAGGTGTCCTCGGCGGGCACGCGGAATTACATGTAAAGTGTCTGTTGAGATGGGAACGTGATAAGTTCAAGTTCGCGTTTATTGTCACTTAACCAATTAAGGTACAGTCCCCCTCCGTCCCCACCTCAATGAGTTCCGCGCCCACCACGACTTGGAGCTCTTCTACCGTCGCCTCCGCCTCACAGCGTTCTTCCATGGGAAGAAGTCCTCGCCCCCCACTGATGATCCCTTTTCCTGTCTCCAACGTAACCCCTCCACTTGGACCCCCCCTCGTAGCCTTTCGGCTCTAGAACTATTTATCCAGAACTGCCGTCGGGACATCAACCGCCTCGACTTCTCCACTCCCCTGTCTCACTCCAATCTCTCCACACCCGAACGTACTGTTATCGACTCACTCCGTAACAACCCAGACTGGGTTATCAAACCCGCCGACAAGGGAGGTGCCGTGGTAGTCTGGCGCGTCGATCTCTACAAAGCAGAGGCCGCGTGCCAACTATCAGACACCTCCTCCTACTTACCCCTGGACCATGATCCTACTGACGAACACCAGGCCACCATCTCGAGCACCATAACCGACTTCATCAGCTCCGGCTCCCTACCCCCCCAAGCCTCCAACCTCATTGTTTCCCAGCCCTGCACGGTCCGATTTTACCTTCTCCCCAAAATCCACAAACCCGACTACCCTGGCAGACCCATTGTCTCTGCCTGTTCGTGCCCCACCGAACACATTTCCACATACCTCGACGCCATCATATCTCCCTTTATTAAATCCCTCCCCACCTATGTTCAAGACACCTCAGACACTCTCCGTCGGCTCCGCGCATTCCATTCTCCAGGCCCCCATCCTCTCATCTTTACCATGGACGTCCAGTCACTCTACACCTCCATCCCCCACCAGGACGGTCTCAAAGCCCTCCGGTTCTTCCTCGACCAGAGGAGCAACCCATACCCGTCCACTAAAACCCTCCTCCGCCTAGCGGAGTTGGTCCGCACCCTCAATGACTTCTGTTTAGACTCCTCCCATTTCCTCCAAACACAAGGCGTAGCTATGGGCACACGCATGGGCCCCAGCTACGCTTGCCTCTTTGTCGGGTACGTCGAACAATCCTTGTTCTCGGCGTACCAGGGCCCCATCCCCGACCTTTACCTCCGTTACATCGACGACTGCTTTGGTGTCACCTCCTGCACCCACACACAACTGACTGACTTCATCCATTTCACCACCAACTTCCATCCGGCACTCAAATACACTTGGACCATTTCCGACATTTCCCTACCATTCCTTGACCTCACCATCTCTATTGCAGGTGATACACTCCTGACCGACATCCACTACAAACCAACTGACTCCCACAGCTACCTGGACTACTCTTCCTCCCACCCTGCTTCCTGTAAGGACTCCATCTCCTATTCCCAATTCCTCCGCCTACGCCGCATCTGCTCTCAGGATGAGGTGTTCCACACCAGGTCATCACAAATGGCCTCATTCTTCAGAGAACGGGGATTCCCCTCCCCCACTATAGATGAGGCTCGCACCAGGGTCTCCTCCATACCCCGCAACACTGCCCTCTCTTCCCATTCCCCCATTCGCAAACAGGGCAGAGTCCCCCTGGTCCTCACCTTTCACCCCACCAGCCGGCAAATACAACACATAGTCCTCCGCCAGTTTCGCCACCTCCAACGTGACCCCTCCACTCGCCACATCTTCCCATCTCCCCCCCTGTCTGCCTTCCGCAAAGACCGCTCCCTCTGCAACTCCCTTGTCAATTCTTCCCTTCCCTCCCGCTCTACCCCTTCCCCGGGCACTTTCCCTTGCAACCGCAAGAAATGCTACACTTGTCCCTTCACCTCCCCCCTCCACTCCTTTCAGGGACCCAAGCAGTCCTTCCAGGTCCGACAGAGGTTCACATGCACCTCCTCCAACCTCATCTACTGCATCCGCTGCTCCAGATGCCAGATGATCTATATCGGTGAGACTAAGCGGAGGCTTGGCGATCGTTTCGCCGAACACCTCCGCTCGGTCCGCATTAACCAACCCAACCTCCCGGTGGCTCAGCACTTCAACTCCCCCTCCCATTCCGTATCCGACCTCTCGGTCCTGGGCCTCCTCCACGGCCAGAGTGAGCAACACCGCAAGTTGGAGGAACAGCACCTCATATTCCGCTTGGGGAGTCTGCATCCTCTGGGCTTGAACATTGAATTTTCTCAATTCTGTTAACCCTTGCTGTCTCCTCCCCTTCCCACCTCTCCCTCAGCCCTCGGGCCCTGGCATTCCCTCTCTCTCTATCTCCCTCCCCCACCCTAGTCGCACCAGCTTCTCATTTTCACACCACGAACAGCTTACAATGGCTTGTTCCCTTTATCATTGATACTTTTTTGCATATCTTTCATTCATTGTTCTTTATCTCTCCACATCACCGTCTATATCTCTCGTTTCCCTGATCCCTGATCAGTCTGAAGAAGGGTCTTGACCCGAAACGTCGCCTATCTCCTTCGCTCCTTAGATGCTGCTGCACCCGCTGAGTTTCTCCAGCCTTTTGTGTACCCAAGGTACAGTGAAATTTGAGTTCACTGCTTCCAAATATTCTTCGACTAAGCTTTCACATTGATTAGTTTTACATGGATGTGAACGATGGCACTTTCGTCAGGCTGTATTTCCTTCGATTGTGGAATTTGCCCCCAGCAGGTGTAGATTGAAAAAAAAAAACGTCCTTTGCCGTTCAACTTTCCACGCAAAAAAAGGGCACAACTTACTGGAGTAACCTGGCAGATCCGACAACATCACTGGAAAACATGGTTCAGTGACGTTTCGAGATGGGACCCTTCTTCAGACTTATTTGGGGGGGGGGGGGGGGGACTGGGGAGGAGGAGCAGGACAGAGTGTGGCAGGTGATGTGTGAACACAAGCGAGGGGGTGTTTTGATAGGCAGATAGTTGGAACAAAGAAAAAAATGCTGGAGTAACTCAGCGGGTCAGGTAGCATCTCTGGAGAGAAGCTTGGAACAAAGGACAGAGATTGAAATAGAAGGCGTTGAGACAAAAGGATTGAAGAGTTGTGAATTGTGAAGGAGTGGGAGGAGTTCAGGTGGGGTATGGGGGAGGAGGGGGAGGGGAGATTGTTAGAGGTTACCTAAAATTGGAGAATTCAACGTTCATACAGTTGGGTTGTAAGCTATGTTCTCCAAAGATTCTGCCTGACCCGCTGTGTTACTCCAGCGGTTGTGTCCATTTTTAGAAACCAACATTTTTAGAACAACAATTCCTTGTTTCTGTTTTTCTCACACATGGTTAATTGAAGAAGTAACATATGTTCAATGTACTTTTTTGTAAAATAACATTAAGTTGAAGCTTCAATTACAGGAAGAGATTAATCTGTTCTGTCCTAAACTGGTTTACATTTCTGCATCTGGTCAATTGTCCAAGATTGAATGCTTCCACTTTTGGAAATATTCTGTACTACGATGCAGGATTGGCGAGGCCACGACATATATGAGGAAAATAGAGAAAATTTGAAAACAGTGAGGGGATCAAAGATGTTTTGTTAATTCCTGTAGTGATGACATTTCCTGCTTTTGCCCAGACCTAGGAAATTCCACATTTTAAATTGGAATCCTTGTTAATCAACAAGGATGGGAGCAATGATTGAAGGAATTTGGTTAGGAATAAAATTAAAGTAACTGACTTTTAGGCCAAAATACAGAAACAAAGAACTGCAGATGCTGGTTTATACCAAAGACACAAAGTACTACAGTAAATCAGTGGGACAGGCAGCATTTCCGGAGAAATATTATAGGTGACATTTTGGTTCGGCTCCCTTCAAATCTTATCCAAAACGTCACTATCCTTTTTTTCCAGAGATGCTGCCTGACCTGCTGAGTTATTCCAGCACTTTGTGTCACACTTTAAGGCCACTGTATTTTATAGGAAGAAATTAAGGGATGCTGTCTAGAAGAGTTTGATTGTATTAGAAATAATCAGTTTCGCTATAGGTCGTCCATATGTCAATTCTTTTTCTCTCCACTTGCATGGATTACAGTAGCTGTGTTTCTTTGTTCCCTCAATAACCCGTCAAGCAGATAGCTTCATCCAAGGCTCATCCCCACAGCAACAAATTCCCTTTTTTATCCATTGTTCCACCATCCATTCTGCATTTTAAAACTGGCTTTGTTTTCGCTCTCCCCCTCAGTATTGACAAAGAGTCTTTGGTCTGAAATATGAACTATGTTTCTCTTTCCACAGAGGCTACTTGATTGGAATGTCTGTTTTTATTTGTTCAAGAGATATTTTAAACATTTGTAACTGAAAGTGGGAATGGCTATGGGAGTTTCAGCAACAGCTTGTCTGATATGGTCTGGTCTGGGATTGATATGGAAATGAGCATTGTTACAGAAGTAGAAATACATAATCTCAGAGATGTGTATGGAAGCACAAAAGATTAATTAATTTTCTGGTTGGCAAGATGAATGGAGGCAGTGGCAAGACTCTGTCTGCAGAAGTGACCCAAGATGGTGTTTTAATTCTAATTGTGTTTAACTGGTAAGTCGCAGTGTCCCTGTGGGTTTCTGCATTTTCCTCAGCTCAAATGTCACACTGCTTTGCATCATCCATAACTTGCGATTTAGTGGAGGGGTGGAGCCAAGACTCATCAGCAATGTTTGGAAGATGGTGTTATATAAGTGGGCCATTCAGCCCCTCATGCCTATCCTACCATTTTACGATAGTTTATCATTTATCTTAGTACCTCTTTCCTACACTAACCACTTCATGTGATTCCCTTAATATCTCAAAACCAGTGATCTCTGTCTTGAATACATCAGGTAACAGCCTAGTTGGGTGGTGAATTCTAAAGATTCATAGCCCTCTGGATGAAAAATGCCTTCTCATTTCAAGAGATTCAAAATTCAAGTATTTCATTGTCATAGGTACTGACAATGGAACAATTACATTTTTACTTGCTGCGGCTTATCTGGCCCGTAAATGCAATAACGCACATATAATAATCAATAATACAAAATTCATAACCATAATTCTAGGTAACCAAATAGTGCAAAACTGGTCAGTAGTATAATCAAAGATACAGTCCATAGATAATCATAGTTACTGGGTTTAGTGCTGTGCAGCTTTCAAGAGATTGGTTGCTGGGAAGTAATTGTTCTTAAATCTGGTGGTCATGGTTTTCAGGCTCCATTTCCTTCTTCCCAACGGTAAGATGCGCCCAGGGTGATGTTTTCCATTCTAGATGATCGGAGATGTCCTCATTCTTTAGGAAACAGGGGTTCCTCTCTTCCATTATAGATGAGGCTTTCACTAGGGTCTCCACGATATCCCGCAGCTCCACTCTTGCTCCCCCGTTCCCTATTCTCAACAAGGACATAGTCCCCCTTCCTCCCAATCAGCCATCGCATACAGCATATAATCCTCCGACATTTTCACCACCTCCAACGGTATCCCACTTCTGGCCACATCTTCCCATCTCCACCAATTTCCGCTTTCCGCAGAGACCGTTCCCTCCGCAACTACCCTGTCAGCTCAGTCCACCTTAACCTACCCGATCTCCCTGTTGCTCAGCACTTCAACTCCCCCTCCCATTCCCAATTTGACCTTTCTGTCCTGGGTTCTCCTCCATTGTCAGAGTGATGGAGGAACAGCACCTCATATTTTGCATGGGTAGCTTACACCCCAGCAGTCTGAACAGTGACTTCTCTAACTTCAAATATCCATTGCTTTCACTCTCTATCAATCCCCTCCCCCTTCCCAGTTCTCCCACCAGTCTCCGACCACATTCTATCTTTGTCACGCCCACTCCCCTGACATCAGTCTGAAGAAGGGTCTCGACCTGAAACGTCACACATTCCTTCTCGCCAGAGATGCTGCCTGTACCACTGAGTTACTCCAGCATTTTGTGTCTTGCTGATTGTTGACTTCAGGAGGGTAAGCCAGGAATCCCTGAATTCCAGCTCTCAATAGTCAATAGGTGCAGGAGTAGGCCATTTGGCCCTTCAAGCCAGCACCGCCATTCACTGTGATCATGGCTGATCATCCACAATCAGTACCCCGTTCCTGCCTTCTCCCCATATCCCCTGACTCCGCTATCTTTAAGAGCTCCATCTCGGATACTTTCTCCTACTCATCCCAGGACTATGACCCCCCCATAGATGAGCACCAGGTAATCATTTTGCAGACTATTTCCAACTCCAACTTTTTATGTCTATCTTCTGCTTAAACTAACATCTGCAGTTCCTTGTGTCGGTAGGAACTGCAGATGCTGGTTTAAACTGAAGATAGACAGGGTTACGACCCGTCATCCATTCCTTCTCTCCAGAGATGCTGCCTGTCCCGCTGAGTTACTCCAGCTTTTTGCTTCTGCAGTTCCTTCCTACACAATCCATTAACCCCGCTTCATCAACAGGATAGCAGTGGAGAGAGCCAAGAAGGCTCTGCTGTCTACTTGTGCCGGAATTCAGGATATCTGCTCTGGACTAGAGAGAACTTGCAGAGGTGGAAGAAAGGGCTTACTTTGATACATTGTGAATCTAGGAGTTGCCAAGGATACACAATAGTTAACATTTGGCTTAAGTCTATGCAGGCAGTTATGTTTCACTTTGAGTCTCCTCATTATCTTCCTTTCTAAAGTCTTATCTAAGGACTAAGGTAGGTAGACACAAAATGCTGGAGTAACGCAGCGGGACTGGCAGCATCTCTGGAGAGTAGGAATGGGTGATGTTTTGGGTCGAGACCCATCTTCAGACTGAGGACTTACCTGAGGACTGCCTGTTTCCATGCTGTATGTTCTACAGTTCGTTGACACCAACCCATTTTTTCTCCAAAGTATACATAAGACACAAAATCCCGCTTCCCCTTGCCTGAATCTCTACTTTTCACCTCAACGATTCGGCTGCAGTAAGTTTCATGTCTTCTGAGTGAAGACTTTTTTAATGAATTCCTAACATATACATTGATGATCATGCTATATTGGTGGCCATGTTTTCTCACTTTTTTAACAGAGTCCTTTTAATTACACCACCTTGCCAAGAGAATGCCCAATTGCCTACTTTTGTACCTAACAGACCATAGCTGGTTTTGTAAACCTATATCTGCAGTTCCTTGTTTCTACCTTCTGGACCTTGGTCGTACCCACTTTTAAACTACTTGCACCTACGAGTTTCAAATACACATGATAAAGTCTTTAGTTTTAAAGTGAGGAATGTGTCTTTTCTCTCATTATTTGTGTTGAGCTATTGGAAACAAACACTACAAGCTTGTCTTCAACTTCCATTCTGGAATTTTCTTTCACACAGTCAGTGCACTTATCTTTTTATAATTCTTTTTGTCCACAATTCTACGGTACTCGGGCTTTAAGACTGGCAAACTACATTTGTTTCGATCCGAGAAAAGACTGTTTTCCTGTCCTCTATTGTGTTTTCAGAAAATGGGAAAGAGAGAAATAAAACAAAAATATTTTGAATAATTGGGGAACAATACGCATCAATTACATTTGTGCTACATTCTGTACTTCTTACGACGGTTTTGCAGCATTTTCTACGTTGATTGGGGGCAGTTGCGGTTGTGTTACGGCTCTGAAAGCGATCTATCTCGGCCCATCAACAGTGATGCAAGAATCTGCACCGAAACAACCAAATATTGCTCCTGTCTTGCCCAAATTAAGTTTCCTTTTATTGTTCGCAACAATGTTTCTCGCGGCAGCGATGGTGATTTTCCTTCTCACTCTCCCCTCCGAACAAAAGAACAAAGATTTTTACACATTTCAAGGAGTAAACATCAGAGGCAAGTTAATTTCACTGGAGAAGTACAGAGGGTCGGTAAGTACGGCAACATCACGCTGCAGTTAACTTGGCACTGTAACGTGCTGTGTGTGCATCATTACCAGACTACGAAGGTTGTACACTATCAACAAATGTGAACTTCGAAAATAGATGCCGCACCTTAAAATAAAATCAGTTGCTTGTCGCATATTTATATCGTAAATTGGGGAATCCTGAGGCCCCTTCGAGGACTCCGATTGTATACGTGGCATCGTCAATTTAAAAAAAAAATCTTCCTGAGTACATGTACTTACTACCAGGACAGTTATAACGTTCCGAAAAACATTTACAATTTCTTATTTAAGTTAACTAATATATCCAGGCAATCGGTACGTTTGATGCAGATCGGCCATCAACATTCAATCATAAACTAACAGTTTAGCGAAGACATTTGGGGCCATTCAGCCGGTAACTAATTCAATAAAAAGATTGATCAATTCGCCCCATTCTGTTCCAGAATAAACATCCCTATGGATCACATTTTCCCTTTTGATGTTTATAACTGATATTTCTATTGTCAGGTCATGTATTCCAGGAATGTCATCAAATATTGCAAAATTAATCCGGTTATTTTGCTGATGACCTTAAATTATTATTTTTTTCATCTTTCTGGTACTAGAAGCAATTTCTGCTTGCTTCCTCCATCAAGATTTTCTTATAATCTCTTCTGCGAAAGGGGGATTGATTCTGATTTTTCCAGATTCTCCACATTATTGATATATTTAATCCTGGTACAATTATCTTTATCTTCTATACATTCTCATAGATTATCAACTTTCCAAAAGCACGATGTCTTGAACCAAATGCAATAGTCTAGCTACAGCCAGGAAGGGAACCAATGTCCTTGGGGGAGTGTTTGCTAGTGCTGTCAGGGAGGATTTAAACTAATGTGGCAGGGGGATGGGAGCATGAGCAGAGAGACAGATGGATGTAAAATGAGGGTAGAAGCAATAGGTAGCAAGGTGAAAAGTAAAAGTGTCAGGCAGAAAAATCCAGGGAAAAAAATCAAAAAGGGCCACTTTTCAACATAATTGTATAAGGGGTAAGAGTGTTGTAAAAACAAGCCTGAAAATGCAAGGAGCATTCATGAAATGTGCAGATAGTTATTAATGAATATAATAAAGTTGGGATCACGGAGACATGGCTCCAGGGTGACCAAGGCTGGGAGCTGAACATCCAGGGATATTCAATATTCAGGAGGGATAGACCCGTTACATTAACGCAAGGAAGGACATTAGCATGTGGAATCGATATGGGTAGAGCTGCGAAACACTAAGGGGCAGATAGTGGTAG
This sequence comes from Okamejei kenojei, assembly GCA_035221665.1. Lineage (NCBI taxonomy): Eukaryota > Metazoa > Chordata > Chondrichthyes > Rajiformes > Rajidae > Okamejei > Okamejei kenojei. Next base: position 48,381,341 of record CM069140.1, read on the forward strand.
TTGTGTTAACAGTAGTAGTGGAATGGCGTGAAATTAGAAATGCGTGCAACAAAAGGTAAAACAGTTAAATGGGTGACTTTCAATCTACATATAGATTGGGTGAATCAAATTGGCAACTGAGAAGAGGATTTCTTGGAATGTATGCAGAATAGATGTGCAGGCTATTCTAGACTGGGTACAGCAAGAGTGACCATAATTGAGTTCTTCATTAGGATGGAAAATGACATTGTTAATTCTGAAACAAGGGTTCTGAACTTAAAGAAAGGTAACTTTGAGGGTATGAGACGCGAATTGGCCAAGATAGACTTGCAAGTGATTCTTAAAGGGTTGATGGTGGATATGCAATGGAAGGCATTTAAAGCCTCATGGATGAACTACAACAATTGTTCATCCCAGTTTGGCAAAAAAATAAATCAGGGAAGGTAGTGCATCCAGGGATAACAAGGGAAATCAGGGATAGTATCAAAATTAAAGATGAAGCATACAAATTAGCCAGAAAAAGCAGCCTATCAGAGGACTGGGAGAAATTCAGAGTCCAGCAGAGGAGGACAAAGTGCTTAATTAGGAAAGGGAAAATAGATTATGAAAGAAAGCTGGCACGGAACATAAAAACGGACTGCAAAAGTTTTTATAGATATGTGAAGAGAAAAAGATTAGTTAAAACAAATGTAGGTCCCTTGCAGTCAGAAACTGGTGAATTGATCATGGGGAACAAAGAAATGGCAGACTAATTGAATAACTACTTTGGTTCTGTCTTCACAAAGGAAGACATAAATATCTGCCGGAAATAGCAGGGGACCGGGGGTCAAATGAGATGGAGGAACTGAGTGAAATCCAGGTTAGCCGGGAAGTGGTGTTAGGTAAATTGAATGGATTAAAGGCCGATAAATCCCCAGGGCCAGATAGGCTGCATCCCAGAGTACTTAAGGAAGTAGCCCCAGAAATAGTGGATGCATTAGCGATAATTTTTCAAAACTCTTTAGATTCTGGAATAGTTCCTGAGGATTGGAGGGTAGCTAATGTAACCCCACTTTTTAAAAAGGGAGGGAGAGAGAAAACGGGGAATTACAGACCAGTTAGTCTAACATCGGTAGTGGGGAAAATGCTAGTCAGTTATTAAAGATGGGATAGCAGCACATTTGGAAAGCGGTGAAATCATTGGACAAAGTCAACATGGATTTATGAAAGGTAAATCATGTCTGACGAATCTTATAGAATTTTTTGAGGATGTAATTAGTAGAGTGGATAAGCGAGAACCTGTGGATGTGTTATATCTGGACTTTCAGAAGGCTTTCGACAAGGTCCCACATAAGAGATTAGCCTACAGACTTAAAGCAGACGGTATTGGGGGTTCAGTATTGATATGGATAGAGAACTGGCTGGCAGACAGGAAGCAAAGAGTAGGAGTAAACGGGTCATTTTCAGAATGGCAGGTAGTGACTAGTGGGGTACCGCAAGGCTCAGTGCTGGGACCCCAGCTATTTACAATATATATTAATGATCTGGATGAGGAAATTGAATGCAACATTTCCAAGATTGCGGATGAAACGTAGCTGGGGGCCAGTGTAAGCTGTGAGGAGGATGCTAGGAGGCTGCAAGGTGACTTGGAGAGGTTGGGTGAGTGGGCAAATGCATGGCAGATGCAGTATAATGTGGATACATGTGAGGTTATCCACTTTGGCAGCAAAAACAGGAGGGTAGACTATTATCTGAATGGTGGCCGATTAGGAAAAGGGGCGATGCAACGAGACCTGCGTGTCATGGTACACCAGTCATTGAAAGTAGGCATGCAGGTGCAGCAGGCTGTGAAGAAAGCGAATGGTATGTTGGCATTCATAGCAAAAGGATTTGAGTACAAGAGCAGGGAGGTTCTACTGCAGTTGTACAGGGTCTTGGTGAGGCCACACCTGGAGTATTGCGTACAGTTTTGGTCTCCAAATCTGAGGAAAGACATTCTTGCCATAGAGGGAGTACAGAGAAGGTTCACCAGACTGATTCCTGGGATGGCAGGACTTCCATATGAAGAAAGACTGGATAGACCGCTTGTACTCGCTGGAATTTAGGAGATTGAGGGGGGATCTTATAGAGACTTACAAAATTCTTAAGGGGATTGGACAGGCTAGATGCAGGAAGATTGTTCCCGATGTTGGGGAAGTCCAGAACAAGGGTCACAGTTTAAGGATAAGGGGGAAGTCTTTTAGGACCGAGATGAGAAGATCTTTTTTCACACAGAGAGTGGTGAGTCTGCGGAATTCTCTGCCGCAGAAGGTAGTTGAGGCCAGTTCATTGGCTATATTTAAGAGGGAGTTAGATGTGGCCCTTGTGGCTAAAGGGATCAGGGGGTATGGAGAGAAGGCAGGTACGGGATACTGAGTTGGATGATCAACCATGAGCATATTGAATGGCGGTGCAGGCACGAAGGGCCGAATGGCCTACTCCTGCACCTATTTTCTATGATTCCATGATTGTTACCAATGATTTTAACATGCTTATTATATTATTTTTCATTTTTGCACTGTGCTAATAATGCCAAGAAACCCTTATACTTTATGACACGCCCCACTGTTTTCTCTATTCCTACACCGTCTTTAAAATCATATTAATGATGCTTCTTTCCATGAATATGTCTAATTATTTCATATTTCTTTATGCTAAATTTCAAACAGCATAAATCTGCCCAAATCATGAATCTGGCTATGTGTTGCTGAAATCTATTACTATCATTTCAATTAATACTTTTCTAATCTAATTGTTCTCTGCATACTTTGAAATTTTATATGTCCAAGTCCAGGAAGAGCCATTGGCATAATACATGGTCTGTATTCCTACAAAACCTGGCAACTCTTGTGTACTGTCTCAGAGTATTATTCCTGTACACTTGTACTAAACCTAAGATATACTAATGTATAGTAATCAGGGCACTCATTTAACCTTTTTTTCCCTTTTTAGGTTGCCAAATGACAGTTTAAGTGGTCATTTAAGACGCCTTGCATGATGCATGTGATAATGTGCACGGACGAAGTGCGTAGTTACCAGTCGGAATTATGCTCAAAGAAGCATTCACATATTATTTCTACTTCAAATAAAGTCACAAACTAAACATATTCACCAATCAAGACATGATGTATACCACAATGACATGCAGCAAAATTATAATACAGTATCTCAACTCGTTTTACACGTTGCAATTAATGCAATTTCTATTATTTCTTTCCACTTCCAAACAAAAATGTGGTTGGATTATTCAGCGTATGATCAACCTATGTAAATAAATTCTGGATCATGGCAACATATATCAATTCAATCAATCAATTCAACTTTAATGTCATTGCACAGATACAAGTATGGGTACAACGAAATGCAGTTTAGCGTCAGTTCGTAGTAATAGCAATATATAAATAGATACAGAATGCAGACAACGTGGACGGAGAGACTGGAGAAATCTATCGGCGGGACTCCGAGTTCAGCAGTGTGATGGTGTTGTTATAGAAGCTGTTCCTCATCCTACTAGTGCGGGGCCTGAGGCTCCTGTACCGCCTCCCTGATGGTAGGAGGGCAAACAGTCCATGGTTAGGGTGGGAGGGGTCTTTGATGATCTTCTCGGCCCGTCTCAGACACCGTTTTCGGTGGAGGGCATCCAAGGCAGGGAGCGGGGCACCGATGATGTACTGGGCGGTTTTCACCACCCGTTGTAGTGCCTTCCTATCTGCTACGGTGCAACTGCTGTACCATACCGTAAAACAGGTGGTCAGGATGCTTTTGATGGTACAGCAGTAAAAGTTGGTCAGCATCTGGGGGGACAGGTGGGCTTTTTTGAGCCTCCTCAGGAAGTAAAGGCGCTGTTGCGCCTTTTTGATCAGCTTGGAGGTGTTGAGGGACCAGGACAGATCCTCCGAGATGTGTACCCCGAGGAATTTGTAGTTGGAGACCCGCTCCACCTCAGTCCCTGTTTATATGGATGGGGGTGTGTCTGCCCCCTCTGTTCTTTCTAAAGTCAACAATGATTTCCTTCGTCTTCTGGGAGTTGAGGACGAGGTTATTGTTGGCACACCAGGTTGTCAGGTGCTGGACCTCCTCCCTGTAGGCTGACTCGTCGTTGTCACTGATCAGTCCTACCACTGTGGTGTCGTCGGCAAATTTTATGATGTCGTTGGAGCCATGCTTAGGGATGCAGTCATGGGTGAAGAGGGAGTAGAGAGGGCTGAGCACACAGCCCTGTGGCACGCTATAGTGTTCAGTGTTACAGTGGAGGAGGTGTTGTTGTTGACCCTAACAGACTGTGGTCTGTTAGTGAGGAAATCCAGTGTCCAATTGCAGAAGGAAGTGGAGATGCCAAGACCGCTGAGTTTGGTGATCAAGCTAGCGGGTATGACAGTGTTAAAGGCGGAGCTGAAGTCAATGAACAGCAACCTGATGTAGGTATTATTACTGTCCAGGTGGGTCAGGGCAGAGTGTAGGGCCACCGATATGCCGTCCTCTGTAGACCTGTTGGTCCGGTAGGCAAACTGATGGGGGTCCAGTGTGGGGGGGAGGCTGGCTTTGAGATGAGCCAAGTACTTGAAGCACTTGGCGATCACAGGGGTGAGTGCCACTGGCCGGAAATTGTTGAGACTCCCTGTCGCTGATTGTTTGGGCACTGGCACAATGGTAGATGTCTTGAGGCAAGTGGGGACGTCACCCTGGGCCAGTGACAGATTGAAAATGTCAGTGAGGACCAGGGATAGTTGTCTAGCACATGCCCTGAGCACCCGCCCGGGGATGCCATCGGGGCCGGCAGCTTTGTGCTCATTCACCTTCCTCAGTGCATCAGAGATGAAGAGACTGAGGGGTTGTTCATTTTGGGGTTGGAGCAACTTTGATGGCTGGAGTTTTGTTGTCCCGGTCAAAGCGAGCATAGAAATGGTTTAGCTCGTCAGGAAGGGAGGCATTGCCTGGGGGGGGGTGTTGACTTTATGGTAATCGGCAATGGATGTGATTCCTTGCCACATGCGCCTGGGGTCAGAGTTGTTTCGGAAATGCTCCTCGATCCATCGTTTGTGATTGAGTTTAGCATTCCTAATTCCCTTTTTCAGATTGGCCCTGGATGAGCTGTATCCCTCAGTGTCGCCAGATTTAAAAGCGGCGTCGCGAGCCTTCAGCAGGAGTCTGACCTCCCTGCTCATCCACGGCTTCTGGTTAGGGAAGGTCTTTATCTCTTTGTGGGTAGTGACGTTGTCCGTGCAGAATTTTATATAGTCCAGAACGGTTGAGGTGTATGAGTTGATGTCCACTTGGGAGTTGAAGGTGGCCTGAGTGGCAAACAGACTCCAGTCTGTTTGCTGAAACTGTTCCTGTAAGACAGAGACAGCCCCCTCAGGCCAGACCTTCACAGTCCTCATGGTAGGTTTCACACATCTGATCAGAGGTGTGTATTTGGGGAGCAGGAACAGAGAGAGGTGGTCAGACTGTCCCAGGTGGGGGAGGGGGAGGGCTTTGTATGCTTCAGTAATATGCTTAACCATGCACACTACAGTTTGATGCAAGCATGTTTCTGTGAAGGACCGATAATTATCATGACATGGCTATAGCACAGGTCATTATTGCTATTGGTACATAAACACTCTCGCTCCCACATAATTTATCCACAACAAAATATACAGGTTGCAAGGAAATTTCTAAAGGCATTTTATGATAATATCTGTTAAAACCGACTATACCCATCTGACAGGTTAAACATTACAATAACTGACAAGAGATGGTCAAAGGACATAACTGCAGCAAATGTTCTTTTGGCAATATGTTTAAAGGTGTCAAAATGCCACATTACCGGACATTCAAATTACATATGTGTGTTGTGAACAGCAATGAGGGAGGTGAGAAGGCAATCGATGCGGAATGGATGGATTGAGGCACGGGAATTAGTGCGTGTTGGTTGGAATAGGTAAAATTGTGAGGGGAGAGTGCGGGGGATGTCAGTGGGGGGATCAGTACAGGATGTATGGGGGGAGGGATCTGGGCAGGATGGATGGGAGGATCAGTACAGGATGGATGGGGGGGTGGGGATCAGCGCAGTATGAATGGGTGGATCAATACAGGATGAATGGGGGATCTGTGCAGGATGAATGGGGGATCACTACAGGATGAATGAGTGGATCAGTACAGGATGGATGGGGGGATCGGTGCAGGATAAATGAAAGTGGGGTCAGTACAGGATGGAATGGGAGATCAGTGCAGGATGAATGAAGGGATCAGTACAGGATAAATGGGTGGTTCAGTAAAATATGAATGGGGAGATCACTACAGGATGGATGGGGGGGATCGGTGCAGGATTAATGGAGGGGGGGTCAGTACGGGATGAATGGGGGAATGAGTACAGGATGGATGGGGGGGAGCAGTGCAGGATCTTCTCCACCAGCTCATCGAAACACGTGGTACCCACCGTGACGAACACCGACTCCCCACCCCCCTCCCCCCGGCCCGGCGGCAGCAGCAGCAAGCAGGTAGGCGGGTGGGCAGGGCGGGGACCGGCCGAGCGGCAGCAGCAGGCGGGCAGGGCGGGGCCGAGCGCGGACTGGCCGAGCGGCAGCAGCGGGCGGTCGGACGCGACGGGGACAGGCAGAGGGAGGAAGGGAGTCAGGTTACAGGGTGGCCAAGCAATTTACACGGAATTTGAGTAACGCACACACACACACACACACTCACTCACTCACTTACTCACACCCTCACTCACTCACACCACACACACACATGATGCAAACTGGCCCAATCATCAAGTCAACGGGATCTAAACCACAGCTAACAATGAATGACCTGTGGAGGAAGGAACTACAGATGCTGCTTTTTATGGAGGGAGGGAGTGACTGAGGGTAGGGAGAAGTGAGGGAGGGATTAGGGTGGATAGGAGGAGAGGGGATAGGTGCTGGGGAGGTGAGGAGGGAGTGTGGGGGGATTGAGGGAGAGGAAGTGGTTTGGAGGGGGAAAGGGGGAGGTGAGGAGAGTGGAGGAGGAGGGGGAGGTAGGGAGTGGGGAATAGAGGTAGAGGAGGGCTGTGGGGGAGGTCTGGAAGAATAGTGGGGCGGATAGGGGAGGTGAGGAGTGGGGGATAGGAGGGGAGGAATTATGGAGGGAGTGGCTGACGGTAGAGGAAAGGAGAGGGAGGGAGAGGTGAGGGAGGGATTGGGGGGGAGGAGGAGGAGGAGAGGGGAAAGAAGAGGGTTGGGAAAGAGAAGGGGGAGGGAGCTGGGGGGTGAGGGGAAATGAGCCGTGCCAGTGCAGTTGGGGGGCTATGCATGAGTGGCGCAATATTGCATTGGGGGGAAGGGTTGCAATGGGGGACCAGGCCACCCAAGTGACAGGGACCCAACGGGTCCCACTTAGTCTAGTGGATAATAAGTGTCAAATGTTCTTTGTGCCATGAAAATATGCTAGGCAATAGCCATCCGCAAGAATGGCTAACTACCTACCTTTGATATTCATTGATACTGCTACCAACATGCTGGGACAATTCCATTCTATTTTTGATCCTTTATTGAGTTTAGTATACACTGCTTATATTATATATTTTATATTTATATAGTTTATATTTAGGCTTGTTTCATGAAGATTTCTACTCCCACCTTCCCAGTTTACCTCCCTGTTTATCCATTCTGAAAGAGCACTAGTACCACTATGGTTTGGGAAGAGTCTTTCCCATCAGAAGCACCTACCGCTTCTAGTACTAATACTAGTGCTTGTAAATGAGTCCCACTTTTCCACACTATCCTTTAGCAATATACTGTATTAAAGATTTCCCCATTGCAATGACAGGTCTAAGACTACACCATTTTATTACCTCCCGAGTCTTGACTCATCCCTCTTTTCTCATTGAAATGATCCACAGTGGCCAGAATTTTTTTTTTAATGTTTTGGTTACCACCTCTGCAGGAGAGATCTTTAAAAAAAATGTCCTTCTCAATTGGGAAGTGTGAAGGTGGTTTGAATGAGGGGATCTTGTCTCATTTCTATCATTTAAATGAGATGTTTTCAAATCACTGCAAGGATGGAAATCTTTAACTACATCAATTACTCTCACAGCTTTAAATGCAAAGAACCTTTACTTTCTGTTGTTTCTATTCCAAACAGGCAGCTGTGATCATTTGAGAAAAGGAACTTGTTTGCATCTCGTGGTAACAGAATATTATGAGGTCATGAAGATCAATAAATGCAAATTCTTTCCATGCAAAGTTCTTATGCAGAAAACTGTTTAAATGTTACCGACAGTCCTGCTATTTCAATTACCTCCAGGCTGGCTTCCCTCGTTCCACATTCCATCAACTGAAACCGCTGCTGCTCTAATTTATGTTGCTGGATCTACTGGATGAAGAGGCAAAACTGCACCTTTTCTTGGAGGTGACTGAAGAGTCAATAGAGGAGCACATTGGGATCAGTAACAATAATTCTATTAGTTTTTAAGTAGTGATTAAAATGATACAACTGGTCCATATAATTGATAAGGCCAATTTTGATAGTATTAGCCAGAAACTTTCAAAAGTTGATTGGGGGTGAGGGAAGGGGGGTCTGTTTACAGGTAATTAGATGACTGGCAAGTGTGAGGTTTTTAAAAATTAGATAGCAATAGTTCGTGACCAGCAACTTCCTGTTAATGTGAAGGGCAAGACTGGAAGAAATAGGAACCCTGGGTTACTAGATGTTGAAGCTGTGGTCAAGATAAATATGTCAGGCAGTTGGGATAAAGTGAATCCCTTGAGGAGTATAGGGGAGTTGCAGGTATACATTTAAGAGAGGAATCAAGAGTGCAACTTGGGTAGACGAGATGGCTTTTGCAGATAAGATTAAGGAGCATCAAAAAAGATTCTAAATGATAACCAGGGAGAGAATAGGGCCCTTTAAAGATCAATGTGGTTGCCTTTGTCTGGAGAAATCTTAAACAAATATTTCTTGTCTGTATTTACTGTGGAAACAGACATAGATGCTAGGGAATGTGGGGAAGTGGTGTCTTGAGGAGCCCACATTACAGGGAAGATGTGCTGGAGGTTTTATAATGTATAAAGGTTAAATGTACCCAAGGATATTGTGAGAAGTTGGGGAAGAAATTCCAGGACCCTTGGCAAAGACATTTATTTTATCAAAAGCTAGTTGGAAGGTGCTGGAAGACATGGGTAATATGTGCGTATAACTTAAGAAAGGCTGTAAAGGAAAAGCCCGGAATCGTAGACAGATAGTCCTAACGTCACTGGTGGGTAATTTATTAGAGGGCATTCTGAGAGACAGGGTCTACTTATATTTGGAAAGGTAGTGACTGGTTAGGGATTGTCAGTATGGCTTTGTGTATGATTAGGTTTTTTGAAAAGGAATCCAAGAGGATTGATGAAGGCTGTGCAATAGATGCAGTCTGACAAATCCTTTGATAAGGTTCTTGGTGGTCTGGAAGGTTATATCACATGGGATTCAGGGTGCCCAATTGGATATAAAATTGGTTTCAAGGTAGGTAACAGAGAGTGTGGGTAAAGGGTTGTTTTTCAAATTGGAGACCTGTAACCAGTGTCTAAGGGATCTGCACAGTGTCCATGTTGCTTGTTATTAACAATTTAGATATGAATGGCAGTGGCATGTTCTGTAAGTTTGTGGATTACACCAAAATTGGTGGAATAGTGAACAGGATTATCTACAATTACAAAGGGATCTTGAACAATTCACCAATGGACTGGGGAATGGCAGATGGAGTTTAAATCTGATAAATGTAAGGTGTTGTATTTTGGTAAGACAAACCAAGGCCGGATTTGCATAGTAAATGATCGGATCATGGTAAATCTTCCTGAACAGAGAAACATGAGGATGTAGATCCATTACTCTTTGAAAGTTCGACACAGGTAGACAAGCTGCTGAAGAAGTACCTTGTTGCCTCCATCTGTCAGGATTTTGAGTACAGGGTTTGGGATATCATTTTACAGCTTTACAGCTCCACATTTGGACCACACTGTACAGTTCTGGTCAGATTGCTGTAGGAAAGATATAATTAAATTGGAAGGAGAGCAAACATGTTTTGAGGATGTTACTGGGTCTGGAGGGTTTGAGTTATAAGGGATGGCTATAAAGGTCAGGGCTAGATTGCCAGAAGCGTAGATGCCTGTGAGGGTGATCTTAAAGAGGTTAAACAATCATGAGAGCCATAGATAAGGTGAATAACAATTTTCCAACCCCTTCCCCCTTCTTTCCCCCTGTCCCTGATATCCCTCCCTCTGGCTTTACATTTCACTGTTCTTTCAAACCACTTATTAAAACCTTATTGGCTCTTTGTCTTTTTTAGTTTATTTTTGTCACCTTTTCATCTATAGCCTATATCCACCCATCTGCCAATCAAAATCCTCCTTCACCTGTACTCAACTATCACTTGCCAGATTTTGTTTGGGTTTATTATTGTCACGTGTATCGAGTTACAGTGAAAAGCTTTGTTTTGTACGCTTTCGAAGCAGATCAGATAATACTATACATAAATACAATTGTCAAAATCAAGTATAATAGGTAGTGCAAAGGGGAAGAAACAAAATCCTTCCCCCCCCCCCCCCCATCCCTTTTCCAGTTTTAACTTCCCCACTCCATTCAGCCCTACCTGAAATGTTCCCTGTCAATATCCTCCAGAGATGCTACCTGACCCGCTGAGTTATTCCAGCACTTTGTGTTCTGCGCACAATTTGGATGGATGTGGGTCAGATGCAGGCAGGTGAGGCTAGCTTGGTTCAGCAGTTTGGTTGGCATGAACGAGTTGAGCCAAAGAGTCTGATCTGTGCTGTTTAGCTCAGTCCCTCATAAATTCCTGGTTAAACAATGGGTTGATTTTTAAATTCTCCTTGCTTTCAAATCTCACCCCCTCCAACCCCACCCCCAATCATCTTGAGCAATGCAATCTTTGTGTATTTCTTCAACACTGAAACATACTACCAGTCTGGGTTCTTCCTCATCCAAGGATTTCCCACTCCTATGGCAGCCATGTCTTCGAAGGCCTTGGACCTAGTCTGGTATTCCTTCTTAAAGCTTCCCCTTTTTTTCCCCTTTAATATCATATCTTTAAACGTGTGGCTCTATGACATTTTAATTATTATTGTTTTTACAATGCACCTTTTAGACATTTTGGTATGTTGAAAATGCTATAACAATACAAGTTTGGGTGTTGAATATTTGTTCAGGTTATCTTGCATATACTTTTCACAAGAGGGCACTATTGATCAATTACACAGCCGCTCAATGGACATTTGAAGAGAATGATTTCACACAGTTGAAGTATTGATCTCTGTCAACAGTGAATCGATGTTTTGTTCACTCTACGATATTTAGCAAGTTTTTTATTTCTGAATCTGCCGACTATGGTGTGGAAATCGGAGATAATCTAGTGGTCTGATGCCAATGGATCTGACATTATTTATGTTTGTACATAAAGGCATGTCACTATGTTCCTTGATAGACACAAAAAGCTGGAGAAACTCAGCTGGACAGGCAGCATCTCTGGAGAGAAGGATTGGGTAACATTTTGGGTCGAGACACTTCTTCAGTCTGGTTAGGGATAAGGGAAACGAGAGATATATACAGTGATGTGGAGAGATAAAGAACAATGAATGAAAGATGTGCAAAAATGTAACGATGATGAAGGAAACAGGCCATTGTAAGCTGTTTGTGGGGTGAAATTGAGAAGCTAGTGTGAGTTGGGTGGGGAGGGATGGAGAGAGAGGGAATGGAGGGGGTATCTGAAGTGAAATAAATCAATATTTATACCACTAGGCTGTAAGCTGCCGAAGTGAAATATGAGATGCTGTTCCTCCAATTTGCGTTTAGCCTCACTCTGACAATGGAAGAGACCGAGGACAGAAAGATCTGTGTAGGAATGGGAAGGAGAATTAAAGTGTCCAACAACCAGGAGATCTGGTTGATTCACGCGGGCCTCGCCGATGTATAAAAGTCCACATCTTGAACAACAGATACAGTAGACGCAGTTAGAGGAGGTACAACCTCTGCCTGAAAAGATTGTCGGGGTCCCTGGACAGAGTCAAGGGAGGAGGTATAGCGGCAGGTGTTGCATCTTCTACAGTTGCAGGGGAAGGTACCTGGGGAGGGAGTGGTTTGGGTGGGAATCGATGACTTAACCAGGGAGTTGTGGAGGGAACGGTCTCTGTGGAAAGCGGAAAGGGGTGGAGATGTGAAAATGTGGCTAGTGGTGGGATCCGGTTGGAGGTGGTGGAAATTTCAGAGGATTATGTGTTGTATGCTACAGCTGATGGGGTGGAAGGTAAGGACTAGGGGGACTGTCTCTTGCGACTAGGGGGAGGTGGAGCAAGGGCGGAGCTGTGGGGTGCCTAGGAGGCACGTGTGAGGTCCTCATCTATGATGGGAGAGGGAAACCCCTGTTCCCTAAAGAATTAGGACATCTCTGATGTTCTAGTATGGACGCAAATGCATTTTGACGGAGGGATTGGGAGTAAGGGGATAGAGTCTTTCCAGGAAGCAGGGTGGGAAGAAGTGTAGTGGAGAGAGTTGTGTGAGTCAGTGGGTTTGTAACAGACATCAGTCAATAGTCTATTTCCTGTGATGGAGACTGAGATCAGGAAAGGGGAGGGAGGTGTCAGAGATGGTCCAAGTAATTTTGAGTGCAGGATGAAAATTGGTGGTGAAGTTGATGAAGTCTGTGAATTCTGTGTGGGTGCAGGAGGTAGCACCGATGCAGTCTTCAATGTAAAAGAGATAGAGTTCGGGGATAGGGCTAGGGTACGCCTGGAACAGGATTTGTTCAACGCACCCTTCAAAGAGGCAGCCATAGCTGGGGCCCATGCTGGTGCCTATAGCTACCTTGGAGGAAGTGGGAGGAGTCAAAGGAGAAGTTGTTGAGGGTGAGGACCAGCTCTGCTAGGCGGAGTAGAGTGTTAGTGGTGGGAAATTAGATGGTTCTTACGCACTATCTTCCTTTCCTGCTCTTACCTGTCCAATGGGATTATCTATTCCTTAGTTCTCTATTGGGAATGGTGCTTTCTCCCCCTGCCTCTGCTGTTCATCTATTGCATCCGCTGTTCTGGATGCCAGCTGATCTATAAAGGTGAGAACAAGCGGAGGCTTGGCGATCGTATCACCGAACACCTCCGCTCGGTCCCCAATAACCAACCCGACCTCCCGGTGGCTCAGCACCAACTCCCCCTCCCATTCCGTAGCCGACCTCTCTGTCCTGGGCCTCCTCCACGGCCAGAGTGAGCAACACCGCAAATTGGAGGAACAGCACCTCATATTACGCTTGGGGAGTCTGCATCCTCTTGGCATGAACATTGAATTTTCTCAATTCTGTTAACCCTTGCTGTCTCCTCCCCTTCCTACCTCTCCCTCAGCCCTCGGGCTCCTCCTTTTTTCTTTCTCCCCCCCCCCACCCCCCCCCCCCCCCCCCCCCCCCCATCAGTCTGAAGAAGGGTTTTGGCCCGAATCGTTGCCTATCTCCTTCGCTCCATAGATGCTGCTGCACCCGCTGAGTTTCTCCAGCAGTTTGTGTACCCTCTGCTGTTACCTAGATGTGTTACCCTCTACCACATGATTTCATGTGTCCATCACCCACACACCTATCCAACTAGTTTTCTTCTCACATGGCCTCCCTTTCCTATCTCCATCTAAGTCCATCTTCCCATCTTACTTCCCTTATCTGGTTTCACTAAACAACTTCCAGCCTCTGTCTCTGCCTCCCCAGTTTGCTTTTTTTCCATCAAAAATTCAAACTGATGCTTTGATACCTGGGTAAGTCTGAGGGTTTGGTTTAACCAGTTGTCAAAGTAGTCCTATGGGCAAGGCTTTTCCTGGCACTTTATATACTCTATGAGTGAAAGTCTGTGGATCACTACCTCACCGTTTTTTAATTTGCACCGGCTGTTGTGGTGTGCGTTGGGAGAAGATGAATAGGCACAGTTGGTTGTAGGTTTGCGTGAATGTATTAGAATATTTTAGGGTCAATATAAGAGGAACAATCATACAAAAATGCACAACATTTCAGTGTGAAGAATCTTTTGCGCTTGATCAATTTTATTTGCATGTTTAATTTTGTCCTTCGTAATTGCTTTTTATTACAAAGAGGTTTTCTTCCTTTTGTGAATCCTTGTGACTTTATTATAGAAACATTTCTTTGGTAACTAGCACTATTATGGTACAGCTTTTTTTGTGCCATCTTCCTGATGTTTGACTGCAATAGAACCGAACATTGGAAATTAGTGCCATCAGTGACTGATAACATAACGCCACTTTGACAAATTTCGTCCACTTGTCATTAATGATTGTAAATAAATTGGTGTCTACATATTCTCAATATTCAATCATATTTGGAACAGCTGGAAATGCAGTGATGCCATTATATGGATCTGTACTCTTCCAGAGTCAGATCAATAGAAAACATGATGAGAAGCCTGTTGCAATTTTTCCTTTATGAAATGTTGCCTTAGAAACAGTTGGAAATGGGTGTGGGAATTTCAAATGCAGTTTTCTTTTCCTTATTTAAAGCTCAAGAAGAACAACAGATGTAGCTAAAAGCAGGAAAGCTTTTATATCAAACATGTGAATGTTTCATTAAAAGGTATCCAGTTTTAAGGTTAAATTTGTAATGTTATATCTTGTTGGTGTTTGCTAAAATTCTGCATATGTAACTCATTTTATTCTATTCTTGAATATTTCTGAATTGGTCCATGTATATGTCACAATGATTCAACAGTAAACACGAATTGATAAAGAAACTCTTTTCAATCTGTTACCATTTTCAAACAGTTGCTTTCATGAAGGCTTGGCTTTGTAATCACACTTCCATTTAATGGCACCGCATGACCTGTTGTATGCAGTATAACTTATAAAGTCGCATGTCGCTTCTCAGCACTGAGAATCCACATGACTAAATACTACCAATGTGACAAACCATGCAAATATATTGATAGGAGGAGCTACAGGTGATCTGGTCACCCCATTCCTTCTCTCCAGAGATGCTGCCTGTTCCGCTGACGTACTCCAGCATTTTGTATCTACCTGCTGTTCCTTACACAGATCTGGTCTCATTATTTTAAATATAGCAATTGGCATGATTACGCCCTTTTTCACAAGAAACCATAAGCTGCTGCCTGTTAGTAACAGTAAAAACCTTGTTATAGTCAGTGCCACCATACAGCAATGCTCAAACTAGGTTGGCAACAAGCCCTGGCAGCAGACCAATGTGATAGCTTGGTACAATGCTCTTTTGTTAGCTTGCTAATTAAAATTAATACAAAATGAGAATGTTAAAATGAAACCATTGTTCGCCTAGAAGCAGTCCAATCCCATCTTTTCTAAAAGGTGAAAGGTTGCAAACCTTTTGTGTGCAACGGGTCTGTGAGCCTTAGAGCTTGATTTGCAAAGGCAAATATATATCAGGAGTGTTATTATCGTTTATTGTCAGCCGCATCAAATATATATTGGGAATGTTAATATTATCATTTATTTCTAGGGGAATTGAATACCAAAGTAGGGAGATCATACCTAGAGTACTATATACAATATCAAACTCCTTATTTAAGCGAGCATGTAAATGTTAAAAGCTGTTCTGAGATTTACCAGACTGATAGTGGGTTGTCTTATGAGAAAAGATTGGACAGCCAAGGCCAGTATCTGCTGGAATTTTGAAGAGTGAGCAGGGACTTGATTGAAATATCTCAAATTCTGTGAAATCTTGCCAGGGTGGATGTTGACACTTTGTTTTGAGTGTGAATCTGGAACCAGATGCTTCTGTTTTTGAAAAAATGGCCGTCCGTTTAAAACATAGATGATGTGAATGTTTATCCGAGGTCGTAATTCACTTTATCATTTGTTCTCCAGTTGATCAGCTAATGAAATGTATCATTATAAAATCTTTCAGACTCGGATTAGTTTAACATCATATGCAACTGGGTGCAATTATAGTACTTATTCACATGAAGCTCAAGAGTTAACAGTTTTCATATAATAATGATCAATACAACAATAACTATAACAATGATTGCAACAGAATGGTGCAAGATTGTTATGCAAAAAAAAATTAAAGTACAATAATGGACTAACCAAATGCAGTCGAGTTAAGAGTAAGAATACGTGGCAGCACCTCTGGAAACGGGGTGTAAAAGAGGTGATTAGTTTGGGAGTCTGATAACAATGGGAAATAAGCTGATCTTAACCATATAACAATTATAACCATATAACAATTACAGCACGGAGACAGGCCCTCTCGGCCCTTCCAGTCCGTGCCGACCATTTGTTTTCCCCTAGTCCCATCTACCTGCACTCAGACCATACCCCTCCATTCCCTTCACGTCCATATACCTATCCACTTTACTTTTAAATGTTAAAATCGATCCTGCCTCCACCACCTCTGCTGGAAGCTCATTCCACACAGCCACCACCCTCTGAGTAAAGAAGTTCCCCCTCACGTTACCCCTAAACTTCTGTCCCTTAATTCTCATGTCATGCCCTCTTGTTTGAATCTTCCCTACCCTCAATGGGAAAAGCTTATCCCCACGTCAACTCTGTCTATCCCTTTCATCATTTTAAAGACCTCAATCAAGTCCCCCCCCTTAACCTTCTGCGCTCCAAAGAATAAAGACCTAACTTGTTCAACCTTTCTCTGTAACATAGTTGCTGGAACCCTGGCAACATTCTAGTAAATCTCCTCTGTACTCTCTCTATTTTGTTGACATCCTTCCTATAACTAGGCGACCAAAATTGTACACCATACTCCAGAATTGGTCTTACCAATGCCTTGTACAATTTTAACATTACTTCCCTACTCCTATATTCAATGCTCTGATTTATAAAGGCCAGCACACCAAAGGCTTTCTTTACCACCCTATCTACATGCGATTCCACCTTCAGGGAACTATGCACAGTTATTCCTAGATCCCTCTGTTCCACAGCATTCCTCAATTCCCTACCATTCACCATGTACGTCCTATTTTGATTTGTCCTGCCAAGATGTAGCACTTCACACTTATCAGCATTAAACTCCATCTGCCATCTGCCATCTTTCAGCCCAAATCTTAAGTTTGGTTGAATGGCCTTTCAAGTTCCTGTATCTTATCCTGGAAAGTAGAAGAGAGAAAAGGGAAATGCCAGGGTGGCAGGCATGCACTGCCAGCCTTTCCAATGGAACAGACTAAGAAGACGGATTGGATGGAAGGAAATGATAAGCCTGTGCTGGAATGGGATGTCTTCACTCTCTATAGATTCAGATGGTCAAGTGTATACCAGGCTGAGATGTATCCCATAAGAATATTTTCTATAGTGAATCTGTATAAGTTGATGAGCACCCTCATGGACATGCAGAATCTTCTCAGACATCTCAGAAAGTAAATACACTGCTGCGATTTCTTAATCACCACATTAGTATGAAGGCATCAGGTTAGGTTGCTGGTAATATGAATGCCTTGGCGTTTGAAGCCGTCGAACATCTCCACAGCGGCTCTGTTAATGAGGACAGGGTTGCTACCTTAGGTCAACAACCAATTATTTCATCTTACTAACATTAAGGGTTATGTTATTATCTTGACACCATGACACAAGGTTTTTGGTTCTTTTTCTGTAGTCTGTCTCATCTGACTTGCAATAATGTATCATCGGCAAACTTCAAGATCAAATTGGCGCTGTACTTGGCCACACATTCTTGGATGTACAGGGAGTAGAGCAAAGGACTGAGCACACATCTATGATGGGCAAAAGTGTTAAGGGTCAGGTGGAAGAAATGTTATGATTAATTGTAAATCTCTGAGCTCTGCTGGTCAGGAAGGCCAAAAAACAGTTGCAAATTTAGGCTGCAAGGCCAGGGTACAGATGTTTAGGGATTAGTTTATTCAATATTATGGTGTTGAAGGCAGCAGTCAATGAAGAAAATCCTGGCATAAGTTTTCTTATAGCCAAGGTAATCCAGAGCTGAATATAGTACAAGAAAGATGGCATCCTCTGTCGATCTATTTTTCCTCTACAGAAATTGCAAGGAATCCAGATTATCCAAAATACCAGTGCAGATGTGAACTATTACCAATCTTTCAAAGCACTTCATTGTGATAAATTCTTGCTGTTAGGTAAATTTATTCATTTACATCAGTTCTTAGGTCATAAGGTCATGTGATAAGAGTAGAATTAGGCCTTTCGGCCCATCAAGTCTACTCCGCCATTCAATCACGGCTGATCTATCTCTCCCTCCTAACCCCATTCTCCTACCTTCTCCCCATAACCTTTGACACCTGTACTAATCAAGAATCTATCTATCTCTACCTTTTTTGCCTTCTGTGGCAAAGAATTCCACAGATTCACCATCCTCTGACTAAAGAAATTTCTCCTCATCTCCTACCTAAAATAACGTCCTTTAATTCTGACACTCCCACTAGTAGAAATATCCTCTCCCAATCCACTCGATCCAAGCCTTTCACTATTCTGTATGGTTTCAATGAAGTCTCCCCTCATACTTCTAAACTCCATCGAGTACACGGCCAATGCCGACAAATGCTCATCATAGCTCATCAAATGCTCACTCATTCCTGGGATCATTCTTGTAAACCTCCTTTGGACCCTCTCCAGAGCGAGCACATCCTTCCTCAGAAATGGGGCCCAAAATTGCTCACAATATTACAAATGCGGCCTTACCAGTACCTTATTGAGCAGGGGTCGGCAACCTACGGCCCTCAGGCCGGATGCGGCCAGTAACCCGAAATCTTTCCGGCCCGCAGGCATATTTTTTTCCCTGCAATCATCCGGCCCACAGACTTCCATCATCTCCGGTACCTCCCGAGGCCGCGGCGCCCAGATGTGGTGACGCAAGGACGCCTGTGCTGGCGGTTGCAATGGCTGAGCCACCGAGCAGTGCCGAGCGCGGCGACCCCGCCGAGCTCTGGCCGTACGGCATCCTGCGCAAAGCCGCTGGCACGGCCGCGCACCTTCTGTGTCTGGGCTTCACTGTCGGGATCGGGGTTGTCAATAGGCCGGGGATGAGTGAGTATGAGTATTTGAGCCACCGCCTTCAGGACAGAGCCAAGGCAATGGTTCGTAGGTCAGCCATGTTCGTGAGCGCCATAGCTATGGGCCAGTGCTCCGGGTGGCGTCCTCGAAGGGGCGGGATCCATGTGAACACATGATTTCTTGCCTGCCATCCGGGGCGGGATGGGGGTGGGATCCATGTCTACACGTGAAAGATGTGGCCCGCCATCCGCTCACAGACATGCGTCCTGACCCCTATGAGAACAAGGTTGCCGACCCCTGTTATAGAGCCTCATCATTACATCCCTGTTTTTGTAAACAAGCCCTCTTGAAATAAATGCTCGCATTGAGTTTGCTTTCTTTACTACCAATTCAACTTGCAGATGAACTCCCAAGTCCCTTTGCATCTCTGATTTCTGTATTCTCTCCCCATTTAGAAAATAGTCTTTATTCCTACTACCAAAATGCATGTCGCCACACTTTGTTACACTATATTCCATCTGCCACTTCTCTGTCCACTCTCCCAATCTGTCCAAGTTATTCTACAGAATCCCTACTTTATATACACTACCTGCCCTTCCACCTATTTTCATAACATCCGTAAATTTTGGCCACAATGCCTTCAATCCCCTCGTCCAAATCATTAATATACAATGTGATGAGAGCGACCCTAGCACCGACCTCTGCGGGACTCGGCTAGTCACTGGCAGCCAACCAGAAAAAACCCCACTTTATTGCCACTCTTTGTCTTCCGCTATTACGCCATGATGTCAAAATTGCCTTGTCTAAAAATTTCATGCATTATTTCTCGTGTTATGTATGAAAATGTTCACAAATCTCAAATAACTTAGAAAATAGACGAGATGGTCCCGCTGATGACATCACAATGGATCTGACTGCCTGCCTCTGCTCGCGCTGAGAGTGACATCACCCCTGTTCTGTCTTCTGTACTTCTTGGCTTCTTAACTTTTACTTCTTTAAATTTGTCACTTAGTGTTTTTAAACTGCTGCTCAGGTCGTGCTGGGCTCCTTGAAGTTCTAAAACATGGCGGTGGCGGTCGTTATCACCGAGTGGGTGAGGGTGTGGGGCAGCGCGATGGGAAGGTGGCCGTGGCGGCCATTACTCCCTCTGGGAGAGGCCGTGTATGGAGACCTGCGATTCCTCCGTCGATCGCAGGGACTCGGGGAATTGTGACGCCTTTTCATCGCTGGTGATCCCGATCCCACCTGCCGACCTCCTCACCGTCTCCTCCGCCCGATCGTCTGTCACTTGGGTGGGTGGGCTTTCCCTCGCGGAAGCCACGATCGGCCGGCCCTCCGCTGCTTTTGAACGTCCAACAGGTTCCACTTGGTCTAGTAAAATCATATAATCAGCATATAATCCTCCAACACTTTCGCCACTTACAACGGGATCCCACTACTGACCACATTTTCCCATCTCCACACCTTTCTGCTTTCCGCAGAGATCGTTCCATCCACAACTCCCTGGTCAACTCATCGCTTCCCACTCAAACCACCCCCTCCCCAGGTACTATCCCCTGCAATCGCAGGAGATGCAACACCTGTCCCTTTAGCTCCCCCCTCGACTCCATCCAAGGACCCCAACAGTCTTTCCAGGTGAAGCAGAGGTTCACTTGCACCTCCTCCAACCTCATCTACTGTATCCGCTGTTCCAGGTGTCAACTTCTGTACATCGGCGAGACCAAGCACAGGTTCGGCGATCGTTTTGCTGAACACCTCTGCGCAGTCCGCCTTAACCAACCTGATCTCCTGGTTGCTCAGCACTTTAACTCCCCCTCACATTCCCAATATGACCATTCTGTCCTGGGCCACCTCCATTGTCAGAGTGAGGCCCAGCGCCAATTGGAGAAACAGCTCCTCATATTTCGCTTGGATAGCTTATACCCCAGTGGTATGAACATTGACTTCTCTAACTTCAAATAGCCCTTGCTTTCCCTATCTCCATCCCCTCCCCCTTCCCTGTTCTCCCACCAGTCTTACTGTTTCCGACTGCATTCTATCTCTGTCCCGCCCACTCCCCTGACATCAGCCTGAAGAAGGGTCTCGACCCGAAACGTCACCCATTCCTTCTCTCCAGAGATGCTGCCTGTCCTGCTGAATTACTCCAGCATTTTGTGTCTACCTTCATTTTAACCTTCAGATTTGTGTCTACCTTGTGTCCACCTTTGATATTCAACTTTGGATTTAAACCTTCGATTTATACCAGCATCTGCACTTCTTTACTACGCAATATGGTTCCCACTATTCTGCTTGGGTAATATTGTCAATTTTCCAATCATCTGGGACCACACTTGTCTCTTTCAAAACCCTAGGGTGCAGTCCATGACTTATTCACCTTCATATAATCTCGGTGACTTGTTCACCTTCAGCCCTTTCACCTTCCCAAGCACCCACTGCCTAGTTATAGCCACTCCACTAACTTCCACCCCCTGACTCTCTTGAATTTCAAGCACATTGCTGGTGTCTTCCACTGTGAAGATTAGTGCAAAAAAGGTATTCAACTCCTCTGCCATGTCTTTATTATCTTATGGTAATCCATTGATACATTCTTCAGACCGAGAGACCTGGAAATGATTTTACACACTTGAGTTTGTAAAAATGTTCTTAACATTATTTCAACATTATTGCAGAATGTTCCCAAAGTTAGTTTATGATCTGTGGAACATAAATGGACCATATTTTAGACAATAGGCAATAGGTGCAGGAGTAGGCCATTTGGCCCTTCAAGCCAGCACTGCCATTCAATGTGATCATGGCTGATCATCCCCAATCAGTACCCCGTTCCTGCCTTCTCCCCATATCCCCTGACTCTGCTATCTTTAAGAGCCCTATCCAGTTCTCTCTTGAAAGCATCCAGAGAGGCAGAGAATTCCACAGACTCACAACTCTCTGTGAGATAAGGTGTTTCCTCGTCTCCGTTCTAAATGACTTACCCCTTATTCTTAAACTGTGGCCCCTGGTTCTTGTCTCCCCCAGCATCGGGAACATGTTTCCTGTCTCTATCATGTCCAAATCCTTAATAATCTTATATGTTTCAATAAGATGCCCTCTCATCCTTCTAAACTCTAGATTATACAAGCCCAGCCGCTCCATTCTCTCAGCATATGACAGTCCCGCCATCCCAGGAATTAACCCTAAATTTGAAAACCGTTGTAGATTGTTAATTGTGTGAAATTTTGTTTTCCAGCTAGGAAATGTATTTATATATGTTAAAATGCCCTTGTTATTTTTGCTTTTAATTTTAAACTGCACTCTTTGTCTATCTCACTGTTATTCTTTGACAGGTTTCTTTAGTTGTTAATGTCGCTAGTGAATGTGGCTTCACGGAGAATAATTATAAAGACCTACAGCAGTTGCAGCGGGAACTGGGGCCAATGCATTTCAATGTCCTAGGATTTCCCTGTAATCAGTTTGGAAATCAAGAACCAGGAACTGATCAAGAGGTTGAGATGTTTGTTCGAAAGACGTTTGCAGTTTCCTTCCCACTGTTCAGTAAGATCAGTGTCAAAGGCACTGGTGCAAATGCAGCATTCAAATATTTGATAGGTAAGAATGGGATGCATTAAGATTATTTTGAAACATGACACATTAGGAATTAAATCTATTTCTAATATTTAATAAAATACAAAGTATGGAAACAGACCCGGCAGCCCAACTCATTCATGCCGACTAAATTGTCTGACCAGACTATCCTACTTGCCTGTGCCTGACCCATATGCTTCCAAACCTTTCCTACCTATCTATGTACCTTTCTGATCTTTCTATGTGAGAAGAAAGTTATCAGAATTGTCATTGTGAATTTCTAATAATCAGTTTGTCTCCTAATATTTGTTGACCTAGATGTCTATTTGGAATTTGTGTAAATCCTTGCCTGTTAATAATCTGTCCTTATTGCAGTGAAACTGACTTGTTCTCTCACTTTCTTAATGCTAATGAAGGATATTGATTAACTGAAATGTTGATTCTGTCACCTGTATCTGTGGAAATAGAAATGTTTCCAGTGTTTTCTGTTCGCATCCTGTTATGGCCAAGTTTGAAAATACATTCTTTGTTTGCTGCAATGGCGTTTTGAATTTCACCTCCATTAAAATCAGTGGTGGAGAACTCCCTGCATCAGATCTAACCAGAATTCCAAGAGGATTCCAGTCGTAGATTTTGGTCATAGAATTGTGAGCAAACACCTATAAAGAGGTTCAAGGCTTATTGTGTGTGGGGGGGGGGCTGGCATTTCCTCGAAAATTCAGGCCCTATAAATAAAAAAAGATGTAAAGAAAAGAATACTCGAGATATTCAGAGGATCATACAGCACATAAATGTCAATTTAGCTTCTTTCTTCATGTTATCTAATCTGTTATTTCCTGTATTTTATTTTTATTTCAGACTATTAGCATCTCCAGTACTTTTACTTTGTTTTATAAATTCAGTTTTCAATACAACCTGACACCAAAATGTTATTCAGCATGAAAGAGAGTTGAGTTTTCCTTGTCTGAAATTTGGTGTAAATTTGTTTGACACATAATTAAATTATAAAATAGCTTTGCTGCACCACAGAGATTCTGACATCTGCTGCATTCGGCCTTTTACTGACCATATGCCTTCTCATTCACCTAGACTACTACTTCCATTCCACAGATTCAGCCATTTCCATTCCTGTTGCTGAAACCCAATTAATTCACATTGCATTCCCTTATTCTCGTCAACCTCTTTTTGCAGCAGAAGACACTCTTAAATATATTTTGATGGCCATTCTTGAATGTTATATTATTATGTTAGGTATGGCATAACAACCCAAGGTAGAGAATATCTGAAAAATCTGGGTAGCCTATATTAACACTTAAAACATTTTTTGTTTTTCTCCATTCGTTCCAGACTCCACTGGTAAGGAACCAGACTGGAATTTCTGGAAGTATCTTGTGGATCCAAAGGGTCAAGTGGTCGATGTTTGGCCACCTTCTGTTTCAGTTGCAGAAATAAAGCCAAAAATTGTATCGCTAGTGAGACAGCTCATCGTGAAACGGAAAGAAGAATTGTAATGTAAACCTGATTTATTAATAATCATTGCCATGTTATTCAATTGCACATTAGTATTGGTCAATCATTTCTGTTTCAATTTAGTTTTATGAAGCCCACTAATTCGCATTATGTGACATAAACTTGAAAGTAAATTGTTTTTCACATGCAACAAAAGGTAATTCAACCACTATTTATATAGTGTTACAATTTGTGAGGGTGGAGAAAGAGCATACATTTAATGTCAATAATTCCATGTGAAATTTACACAAGCTTTGTTTGTTACTCACGTTGATCAAAAGATGAATTTGTGAATTCTTTCAGGTTAAAATTCATTAAAAGTAAAATTAGATTGCAGCATAAATATTACAGAAAACAGTTTCTTTTTTTGATTCTAAAGGGGTAATTTTAACCAGGTGTTAAATTCAAGAAGGGATGGGGGTGAGCCCCACAATTTAACAAGCCTTTTCAACTGACCATCTGAATCAGGTGGAAAGGGGTAGTGGGTGGCAGGGGAAATCAGTAGAAATCGTGCTGTTTTTAAAGTGGGCTAGAATTTGGCCTCATCAGCGGAGAGAGGAGATAGTCTATGGTAGGGGTTTTTTTTAAACACATCTCATCTTGCCATACATACTCTGTTCTCACTATTTCCATTTTGGAGTCAGTTACAAGTCCTACCCATTGCCCAAGGGCCATAGTAAAGATTGCAGTTGAGGCCTAATGATGTTATTGAAAACTGATTTCCATTTTGAAAAAGAATATCTGTATTTTCAGGTGGATGTTTTTACTGTTTGCTCAGAAGAGCAAGTTAAAGTCTGTGTTGGGCAGAGGTAAAAACAAGCAGGAACTTATTGAGTCACCCAATTGTAAGTATTTTAGTCTGCCAAATTATGTTAGTAAAGTGGGAAGAGTGTAAACGATGCATTTTTGGGACAAATGTAATATAATGAGACGCCCAACACTAATTTTATTTAATTGTACGGGTATAGTATGTCACAGTTTGAGGCTAAAGAAGGGAAATGTTTTTCATTGTCATTATTTGTCTCCCTCTACTGATTGGACATATTAACCAAATTGTTATCTGTTGCTAGCAGGACCTCACCTTGTGCGAGTTTTAATTTGTTGGTCAACAAATTCCTTTTCAATTTGGAGTGTATGGATTTTTCTATTTTTCTGACTCAATAGTCTTTAACGCAAGGGAAGATGATTTCTGCTCTGCTCTTCTAAATGGAATACTGCACAAGAGAAATGGCTGTGGGAAATAAAGGACATTCCTTCAATTCTCTTTTCATTCATGATACCCCCGCAAAGAAAGGTCCTAGATTGATATAAGCAATGATTCATACTATTGTTTCAAACTATATTTCCCTGATGAACAAAATTTCTTATTCATGATGCAGCATGTTTAATACATTTTCTTGAAATCCTTGTCCAAACATATTGTTACTTATAGGAACTAATTAAAGGATAGAAAATGTATTTTCTATTGGATCTATTTTTACTTTAATGTTGGTGCTATATTATGACAGATTTTTTTGTGATAATGCTTCCAGCATTGCTCCTCTATTTGGTCAATTCTACACAATGTGCACCTGAGGAAGTGTTTGAATAAATAAATAAAATAAACATTCTGAGTCATTTCAAATTTCTTATTGTGTCTTTAAGTCTATAATGAGTCATAGTTATCATAAAATCATGTGATAGCAGCAGAATTAGGCCATTCGGCCCATCAAGACTACTCCGCCATTCAATTGTGGCTGATTTATCTCTCCCTCCTAACCCCATTCTCCCCATACCCCCTCTGCCACCCATACAAATCAAGAATCTATCTATCTCTGCCTTAACAATATCCACTACTTGGCCTCCACAGCCTTCTGTGGCAAAGAATTCCACAGATTCACCACAGATTATAGTCTCCTTTCTATCTATACTTTCTTCAAGTATGGATAAATAAGACATTTGTATATCCTATTGCATGGATGCAGACCAATCCTGGAGTGACATTTAATGTTATTTGTTCAGTTGGATAACTGATACATGAGAAGAGACTGAAGAAGGGTCTCGACCGAATGTTGCCTATCCATGTTGAACCTACCAACTCACACATCTGTGTGATGCATGAAGAAACTGGAGCATCTGTAAGAAATCTTAGAATAAAGGGGAGGTCATTTAAGACTGAGCTGAGAAAAAAACTTTTTTACCCAGAGAGTTGTGAATTTATGGAATTCCCTGCCACAGAGAGTAGTGGAGGCCAATTCACTGGATGGATTTAAGAGAGAGTTGGATAGAGCTCTAGGGGCTAATGGAGTCAAGGGATATGGGGAGAAGGCAGGCACGGGTTATTGATAGCGGACGATCAGCCATGATCATATTGAATGGCGGTGTTGGCTCAAAGGGACGAATGGCCTCCTCCTGCACCTATTTTCTATGTTTCTAAATCCACATAGCCACAGGAAGAACGTGCAAACTTCGTGCCCCAGCAGAGTTTCGGGTGAACCTGGGTCACTGGAGCACTACTAACTTGTGCCATTGTGCCGTCCTGTCACTGATGGCTTGACCTTGTCACTGGGAATTAGTTTCCTGGTCCTAGTTTACACTTCCCTAATGCTTGAACATCTCTCTTTGTTCATTTGACAATCTGTGTAATATTTTAAATTGTATTAAAGAGACGCCAGAATCTAAGAATTATTGGTGTCCGGGAAGGAAGAGAGGGGAACCGTGACCCCTGTGAATTTGCTGCAGATCTACTGAAGAAAGTTTTAAATCTGGATCAAGCACCTTTACTTGCTCGGGCACACAGAGCACTGAGACGCCGTCCAGGGGCGGACGCCCCTCCAAGACAACTGATAGTGAAGGTGCAATATGACCATGTCTTGGATGACATGATGAAGAAAATTGTTTGCAGCAGAAATCTTGATTTTGAAGGAGACAAGATCAGCATATTTCGAGACTACCCGGCGGAGGTTGCCAAGAAAAGAGCATTGTTTACAGACACAAGAAGAATACTTAAGAACATACATAACCTGAGATATGGACTGATGTACACTGCAACATTGAGAATCACCTATGACCACACAGAGGCTTTTAAATTTGCAAAGAAGATTGAGGCCACTGAAAAGATTGAAATTAGCGAGGACGAGAGTGAAAAAGAGGACAATGAGGATTAATACTTAATACTAAATATACCCGATGATATTGGATTTGGTACTTTACTGAGAAGAAACTGAACTTTAAATTACTATACTTAAGGATTGTTATGAATTTAGAATGAAATTGATCATCGTTATATAATATTTTATATTATTATACTAACTATTACTAATCAGTATTAATCATAATAATTAATCATCATCAATTATAGTTAATTGGATTAATTCAGAGTTAGTTAAAAGGATGAACCATAAGATGATTAAAATAGAAGATGGAGGTTTAATCCTAGATATTTGATACTATTTTGACTAATCATGGACTAATACTTTAGTTATATGAAACTAATATTTTATTTATTTTGAGATTAATAATTATTCCATTATTGGAAAATATCCATTATCCCCCCCCCCCCCCCCACATAATGTTTTTCAATACTGAATTTGAAATTTTTCCTTCAAGGAAAGAACGGAGCTAGTAACATTTTTTTTTACCAAAAGCTACGTAAGTCTTTAGATGCCTAGCCACACTAGGGTGGCTATCACTAACTACACTAACCATAGATGTAGTATTTTTCTTTCTTTCACACTTCACTAATATAATAATCACTTATCTTTTCTATTTTGTAGTATGTTATAATCAGTATAATCTTTATTTAGAATGGAATTATAATTGTTATTTAAGGAGATATGACCGAGAAGAAAACCTACAAGATCTAAAATTCATCTATCTGAGATCCAGGTGTAAGGTATGGTTTAACGTGCTGAATCATCTACTCCATTATAGACCACCCTAATCATGATGCAAGACGTAAAAGTGAACACTGGGGGTGAAGGAATTACATTTTGCAGTTGGAATGTTAAGGGAATTAATGAACCCATTAAGAGAGGCAAAGTATTAACTCACCTAAAATTGCTCAAAACAGACATAATTTTCCTCCAAGAGACTCACCTTAAAAAGGAAGTGCAATACAGATTGAAAACAAAATGGATTGCCCAAACGTATTATTCCTCATTCACACATAAATCTAGAGGGGTTGCAATTCTAATCCGTAAAGGTATACCTTTTAAACATATATCAACTACAGAAGATACTGATGGTAGATATATCATAGTAGTAGGCGAATTATACTCAAAAAAAGTGACTCCTTAATATATATGGACCAAATGTTGATAGACCACGGTTTTTCAAGAGAATACTGAATATTATTCCGCACTGCACACAAAATAATTTAATAATTGGTGGAGATTTAAATTGTACACTGAATTCATATTTAGATAGATCATCAACTCAAAGAAAGTCAAAATCTCTGTCAAGTGAATTTTTAAACTCATATATAAACAATACCAATATTAAGGATATCTGGAGAATTGAAAACCCATCCGGAAGAGAATACTCATTTTACTCATCTGTGCATAAAACATATTCAAGGATAGATTATTTCTTAGTAGACTCTAAACTAATTCCATTTACTTATAAATCACAAGATCATAATATTATAATTTCGGATCATGCCCCATTAACGTTTATGATTAAACTAAACGGAATGGACAAGAAACAGACACAATGGAGACTTAATCCTCAAATCTTAAAAGAACAGGTATGTTGTGAATATCTTGCAAAATAGATTAATATGTTCTTCGAGGTCAATGACCAACCCGAAATCTCTGCTTCCCTTCTCTGGGAAACATTCAAAGCATTTACACGAGGGGTATTAATCTCCTCTCAGGCATTTCTTAATAAAGAGAATAGAGCTAAACAACAGACATTGGAAATGGAAATAAGGCAATTAGACATAGAAAATGCAAGAGCACCTTCATTGGCAAAACATAATAAAATAGCTACACTGAAATATAAGTTAAATAAAATATACTCTGACCAAATAATAAAACTTTATCAACATATAAACAATTAATTTTTGAATTTGGTGATAAACCACATAAATTATTGGCATGCCAGCTTCGTAAACTGGATGGGGAAAATATGATTCATAAGATTAGATCAGAAAAGGGAAAAATACTAACACTCCCCAAAGATATTAATGACAGATTTTTACAATACTATCAAGATCTTTACTCAACTAAAGTGACACAACAATCAATAGGAATGGAAGCATTTTTACAGAAATGTAACCTTAAAGGCTTAGATCTGCAAGAACAAGAATTATTAGGAGCTGAAATAACGACCAAAGATATTGAAGAGTCAATTAGATCTTTAAAAAATGGAAAGGCCGCCGGCCCTGATGGCCTAAGTTCTGAATTCTATAAAAATATGTATGATCTGATTTCTCCACGCTTACAAACACTGTATAAACAAGTTTATACTCAACAGCAACTCCCAGAAACTTTAAATGAATCTATAATAATACTTATACCTAAAACTGATAAGGATCTAGAAGACCCGGCCTCATATAGAGCAATAGCTCTATTAAATACTGATCAGAAAATATTAACTAAAATCCTATCTAATAGATTGAGCTTAGTAATTAACAAATGAATACACTCTGATCAAACAGGTTTTATCCCAAAACGTCATTCATTTTATAATCTTAGACGATTGTTTAATATTATATACTCAAACAGAATTGCGAATGCAGACCTAGCAATTATATCGCTAATGCTGAAAAAGCCTTTGATCAAGTAGATTGGCCATATTTATTTTCAGTGATGGAAAAATTTCAATTGGGAGAGAAGTACTGTGCATGGGTTAAATTATTATATTCTAACCCAACAGCTAGAATACTAACAAATCAAATGTTATCAACTAAATTTAATCTTTCCAGAGGTTGTAGACAAGGATGTTCGTTATCTCCATTATTATTCGCTTTAGCAATTGAACCACTCGCAGAAAATGTCAGATCTAATCCAGAAATACATGGGTACAAAACTAAAGATACAATGAATAAAATTTCTCTATATGCAGATGATGTACTAATATATATTACAAAGCCAGAAATTAGTATTCCAAATTTATTAAATCTAATAACTCAATTCGGTCAGTTCTCAGGATATAGAATTAATTGGAATAAAAGCGAAATCATGTCAATAACGGATCACAATTTACATATACTACAACAATCACCTTTTAAAATAGTTGAAGAAAAATTTAAATATCTAAGGGGTGTAGTTCTTTATTTAAATCAAATTTTCCACCTTTACTGAATAAACTAAATAAGAATATTCAATACTGGAAAACACTTCCTATTTCAATGTTCGGTAGAATTAATGCTATAAAAATGATTTTTCTGCCGCAATTATTGTACCTATTTCAGACAATCCCGATATATATTCCAAAATCTTTTTTTTTAAAAGTAGACTCTACTGTTACAAGCTTCATCTGGGACTACAAGAATCATAAAATAAATAAAAAACATTTATGTAAATCAAAGATTAATGGAGGTTTAGCTCTACCAAATTTTTTGTTTTATTTTTTGGGCAGTTTATATTAAAAACATGAATTTTTGGCTGGAAGAAATGGATCAACAACCAGAATGGTTAAGGATGGAAAAGGAGGACTGTCTACCTTTTGAAATCGGTTCGATTATATTTGCACCAACAAAATTGCACAAAAAAACTTATGGGGAAAACCCTATAATATATAGTGGTAAACGAATCTGGAAACAACTTAAAAAGGCTTTAAAACTGGATAATATACCACTCTTGTCTCCCTATTGTAAACAATCCCTTATTCAAACCATCCATGCTGGATAAAGGCTTTATACAATGGAAAAACTATGGAATCAAAAGGATGGAACACCTTTATAAGAAAGGCACTTATCTCTCATTTCAGGAACTGCAACAGATTTATTGATTACACTCAAATAATTTTTTTCGATATCTGCAACTCAGAGATTATGTTAGGTCAAATACACAAGATTATAGGAATAGGGAAGCAGAAATCCTTGATGAATGTCTGAATAAGCATCCTAATACAGAAAAATTAACAACTTATATTTACAATACCCTTTTAGATAGCGAGATACCATCGACGGAATCATATAGACATACATGGGAAAATGAAATAAATCAATCCATAACGAAAGATATATGGGACAAAAGTTTACAATATATACAACAATGCTTGCTAAACACCAGACATGCACTAATACAATTTAAAGTTTTACATAGATTACATTACTCCAAAGTTAAATTAAATAGAATCTTTCCACAGATATCCTCTACCTGCGATAAATGTCAACATCCAGAGGCTAATTTAACATACTTTTGCAAATTGTATAAAAATTAAGAATTTCTGGACTGAGATTTTTAGAATAACTTCTGAAGTTGTTAATACTAAACTGGATCCGGACCCAAAATTAATAATATTTGGAACATCAGAACAAAGTTTAACTCTTACAACAAATCAAAGAAATTTCCTAGATTACAGTATAATAATTGGGAAGAAAGTAATATTAAAATTTTGGAAGGGCCCTATACCCCCCACAACTAAAATGTGGATTACGGAAATGTCGGAGACCCTACACCTGGAAAGAATCAGATTTGCCTTAATGGACAAACAAGAAGTTTTCGTTAGAATATGGTCTTCTTTCATTGATTACTTAAAAGGGTAGAATGGTTCGGCAGGGAACCCTAACTGAAACTTGGACTTAGGAATTGATGAAAAGTTATATTTTATATTCCTTGATCTTATCTCCTATGATGTATTAATAGTAAATTATTCCATTCATTATGATTTTCTTTTTTGATGTTGATTTTTATTTTATTTTTCTTACTGTTCCCCTCTCTTTAAAAAAAAAATTATTAGAGTCAAAATGATACAATTGACAATATTAATAATGTATGTCCGTTGAACATGAAATATTGCTTTCATAACATATGTTTGCTAAATCACTGTCTACATACTCTAATAAAAATTAAAAAAAGAATTAAAAAAAAATAGAGTGAATGTGGAGAGGATGTTTCCATGAGTGGGAGAGTCTAGGACCAGAGGCCATAGCCTCAGAATTAAAGGACGTAAGGTGACGAGGAAGAATTTCTTTAGTTCGAGGGTGGTGAATCTGTGTAATTCATTGCCACAGACGGCTGTGAAGGCCGTCAATAGATATTCTTATGGTGGAGATTGACAGATTCTTGATTAGGAAGGGTGTCAGGGGTTATGGGGAGAAGGCAGGAGAATGGGGTTGAGGGGGAAAGATAGATCGGCCATGATTGAATAGTGGAGTAGACTTGATGGGCCAAATGGTCTAATTCTGCTCCTAGAATTTGTGAACTATTTACCCAGTGATTAATGCTCTGACTGGGGTTGATCATTTAAATTATAAGTGCCTTCACTGGACCTAATAGCTCTGCACCTTATAGAAGAGTGGTGCTGGGTGGAAATTACGATGCCTGACATTAGTATCTTATATTAAAAGACTTGGTAATTTTTAGTATCTCAGGTTAAAAGTCCTGGTCAGTCCAGTTCCAAACCACTGGTCCTTGATTAAGATTCAATGAATGAATGAATGAATGAATGACTACTTTATTGTCACATAAGATAAGTCACAGTGAAATCCTTTGCTTGCATCGCTGAGGTATGCAAAAGTCACCACATGAGGATGTTGACAAAGTTACAAAGTATCCGTGCCAGGTCCCCCTTTGTTCTCCCCCATCATTGGAAGCTCTGCTAAACAGGTTATTTTAAAATTGGAGAGAGGTACATTCGAGTCAAGAGTCAAAAGAGTTTTATTGTCATATGTCCCAAAATAGAACAATGAAATTCTTACTTGCAGCAGCTCAAATATATGTAAACATATTTCTCTGTAAAACCCATAATAAACATCAAAAAGTTCAGTATGAAAAAAAACAGACAAATAAATAAACAGGCAAAGTCAAAAATAATGTCCCCAAGTCTATCTAATTCGGAGCCTACTGGAGGTTGTAGTTTTTAATAGCCGGATGGTTGTAGGGAAGAAGCTGCTTCAGAACCTGGATTGGGAATCCAACACAAACCTGTGCTGGCCCTGCACTTCATAATATTGAGCTCAACATTTGATACTGCAATTGAACTTACTACCAGAGAAAGAACTGTTGGGTGGGGAGTGCTATGCAGCCAAGAGTCAGGGAGAGAGTACGATGATAAACTATGGCAGCTTCTATCATACCCAGCAGCAGGTGATACTGAACACAATAGGATTTGAGCATCAACATCATGGAGCAACAGCCCAAACCTCACCATGCCAGCTCTGATCCTTCACATCAGTGCTGAACAGCTCCACCACTCATCACTGCCTCAGTGGCAATAGCCCTGAGCTGTGGGTGTTACCTGCTGCTGGGTTTTCCACCAGTTTGTGGTGCAACACAATTCCTCCCATTGGTACGGAATTTTTGCATTTTTCAGCTTGGAATTGTGCAATATGGTGCATACTGTATTCATATGGTGCATATTAGTGTATTCATGTATGGATATCAGGTTATAATCAAACACTTGGTCTGTGCTGACCAACCTGGGTCTCACTGCACACCTGGTACTACTCCTGGCCCTGACTCCGGTTGCATACCTTCTCTCATTCCTGTCCCTGAGTCCAGCCTTACCTGTTCTACCCTGATCGTAGCTGCTTACCTGCTTAGGTTTCCAGTGCTGAACACTCCCATTGTCCCAGCTTTGACTGCACACCTAGTACTATTCCAGTCCTCGACTCTGGATGCACATTTGGCCTTGCTCCTAGCCCCTTTGCACTGACAATATATCTGGCCCACACATAAAGCCCCATATCTGACCCCCTGGACTTAACCTATTACGTTCAAGCCTACAGGTGCTTATCTAATGCAGTAATCCTTTATGGGGCACTTCACTGACCAAATTATGGATAACAAAATTTGCTACAGTCATTGGCTTCCTTGTTATCTAACATGCTAGTTACTTTGTCAAAGAAGTCATCAATTGGTTGAACACAATTTCTCATCCATAAAATTATACTCGCTCAGTATTCTGTTACCATTTGTTAAGGGCTTGGACACGCTAGAGGCAGGAAACATGTTCCGATGTTGGGGGAGTCCAGAACCAGGGGCTCTCCCCCTCTCTCCCGCCCTCTCTCTCTCTCTCTCCCCCTCTCTCTCCTCCCTCTCTCTCCCCCCTCCCCCCTCTCTCCCTCTAGCTCTCTGTCCACACACTCTCTCCCCACTCTCTCCCCCTCTCTCTCTCTCTCTCTCTCTCTCTTCTCTCTCCCTCCCATCTCACTCTCCCCCTTGCTCTCCCCCTCTCTTTCTCCTCTGTCTCTATCTCCTCTTTCTCTTTGCCCCCCTCACTTCCCCCCGTTTCCCTCTTTCCCCCTCTCTCCCTCTTCCCCCTCTCTCCCCTCTCTCTCTTCCTCTTTTCCCTCTCTCTCTCTCTCCCTCTCCTCTCTCTCCATCTCTCCCTCCCTTCCCTCTCTCTACCCCCCCCCCCCTTCTTCCCTCTCCACCTCTGTCTCTCCCCTCTCTCTCCCCGTCTCCTTCCCCTCTCTCTCTCCGCCTCCCTTGGAGAGTCTCTGTCCCTTCGGCACAGACACTCTCACGGCAGCGGCGCAATGTTTCCGACGCCTCCGACGGCCCAGGACTCTTGAACTGAAACTGCTCCATGGCCAGAGTTGCAGGAAGCGACTCGCCAGCCTCGCAAACACTAGCCAGCCCCGTTCCCGGCATCTGTCCCCCGCAAACACTCAGCAGCCCCGGCAACCCGCATCTGTCCCCGCCGCTGGTTCTGCTTCCATCCCTCCCTTAGCCCCGGCTCTCCAACACCCGCGGCCCATGCAGTTTATCTGAGTTTTGACATTTTCGTTGATCACAGAATTTCTCACGACAGAAGTGAGAAATTTGTGATCAGCATGAGGGCGTGAAAATTTCTCGAAATGAGTGAGTCTCACGCTCAAAGCTTGAGAGTTGGCAGCCCTGCTTAGTTTATCCTGTAAAAGTGGCTTTAGAAGATTAGTTCAGGCACAGAAATCGCAGGAGCTTGATGGGAATTTTTGCCTAATTAATATTGTCTCGAATACTGCAAAGCAACATTACTCAGCAAAATAGCACATACTTACAAAATAATACATTTGTGTCTATTTCCATCTCCTACTTAAGATTGTGCTATTTATATCTTGCTATTTCCTACCCTTGTACCATGTCTGAAATTGTCCCCAGGCCTGTGTCGCAAGTCCTGCTTTGCTCCTGATCCTGATGTAAATGAGGGTCATGAGATGACGCAGCCCTTGTCTCAAGCCACTTTATGCTTGATAGTGAGGTGCTCACTTAAAGCTGGGCACCCTCTTTCTGTTCCAGCATCCAAAGATGCAATAAAACTCCATTAATCTGGCATACTTGGGGCTTTGGTCATGCTGGACTAGCAAATGTTCTGGACTATTAAACTAAGGGAGCAAAGCAGCACTCTCCAGATTCTACCAGACACCTGCACATATACAATTTACGGTGGCCATTTAACCTGCGCATCTGGGATTTGGGAGGAAATGCAAACACCACACTGACTGGACGTTAGGATTAAACCTGAGTTAATAGAGCTGTCAGGCAGCTGCTTCCCTAAATCATCTTTACTCCATAAACATATATCCTCTTATTTAAATTAGGAAATTCTCGCATCTCAGAAAGAAAACTGAAGAATAGAATGATGGAGATGAGCTGAAAGATTGGTGTAAGAAAAGTAGGTGTATAGGTTCTGATGTTTATAATGACAGTCTAAAGTAGGTTTACATTTGTGAAATAAAGATACATTTGCCAAACATGAATGAGTTTTAATTTGATTAAATTAGATTTTTTTTAATTAATCATTTTAATCAGGGGCAAAGTGATTAATTAATGATTAATCATTTTTAATCATACATAATCCCAGAATGAATTCTATCTATTATTTCTAGGCTAGAGCTGAAGATTGTGCGGTGCAATCATTGCTGCCACATGCTAGTGCATGTGAGCTGCTGAATCCATCAGGATGATCATTTGATATTGCTTACATAAAATTATACCACACATGAACCAGAGCATCGTGGAGATGTTAACTGGAGGGTTGGGGTCTGTTTTGACTAAAGGGCCTAATCATATCTGGGCATATGTCTGGAATCATTTCAATCTTCGAGTAGATCTTTTCGCCACATTTCCTAACCTATACCCAACTCATATATTTTTCACCATGCCCTCCTGGGCGTCTGCCGGACACTAATACTTATTATCTACCTGTCCACCACAATCATCCTCTGCTTGGCATCCCACCCTTTCACGATTCCCAACTCACCAGATTCATGGAGATCATGAGGTTCTAAATGACCAATTGAGCCTCCTGCATGAAAAAATATAACGGCTTTCGCATCAGGAGAGCTTCTCAGCAGATGGTTAAGTTAAGAGTTGGAGATTAATAGTGACTTACACTTTTCACATTAATCACGTTACACATTTTACAACAGAAAGTCACAAAGGGGAGAAATCAAAAGGGCGGATTGCACTGCAAAGTTAATGCATATTTTTGAGATTTTTCAGCCATTTTAATCAAAAAACAAACTGCTGGAGGAACTCAGCGGTTTTGCAGCAGGGCTGATGCAGGATTTTGGTCTGGAATATCAACAGGTTGCTTTCCCCTCCACAGATATTGCTCGACCCACTAAGTTTCTCCAGCAGTTTATTTTTGGCCCCAGATTTATATATTTTGTTGTGTTTTGTTATTTCAATACTTGTCTTAGTAACGAAGAACAAAGTTGCACAAGAACAAGAACAAGATGGGCTACATTTTTTGTTTATACTTTCATGGGATGTGAACACCATGTTTATTTTTTATTTATAAAAATCCTCAAGATGGGAACGTTCCTGAACTGTGACAGTCAGGTGTTGAAGGTAATTTCATAGTGTTGTTAGGTAGGGAGTTTAGTTGAATTGGCTCAGCAGTTTTTAGTTTTAGTTTTAGAGATACTAAGCAGAAACAGGCCCTTCGGCCCATCGAGTCCGCAACGACCAACGATTCCCACACATTAACTATATCCTACACACACACTAGGGACAATTTTGACATTTATACCAAGCCAATTAGCTTACAAACCTGTACGTCTTTGGAGTATGGGAGGAATCCGAAGATCTTGGAGAAAACCCACGCGGTCACGGGGAGAATGTACAAACTCTGCACAGACAGCACCCTTAGTCGGGATCGAATCCTGGTCTCTGGCACGTAAATGCTGTAAAGCAGCAACTCTACCGCTGCACCACCCTGCCACAGAGTGAAGGATACATATAGATATTGATATAGATACATCTTCGATACAATCAAGGTGCTTAAAGAAAGTTTTAATTAGACCAGACTCTACTTAAAAATGTGATCTGGTACTGAAGCAAACTGGAGATTGTGTATGTGCTCAAGTGTTGGCTACTGCTCTGTTCTCCAGCACTGTTGTATTTTAATTGTCAACTGCTCCTTCTGTTTGTGTCTGTTTGCCTCCTGACACTTAAAATCAGTGATAGTTCCACAGAAATGAAGTTAATGTAGAGGTTAGATCAACAACAAATCCTGGTGCTGACTTCTTTGGGTACATTAACAGTCAGGAATAGGGGCATGAAAGAGGCTGTGACAAGAGTTGTTGATCGAGCGAGCGGGGCTAGAGGGAGAATGGGTGGTCATAGGAAAGAACTGGAGGAGTCCTGGAGTAGAGAAGGAAGATGGGGGTGAGCAGTAGGCAGTAAGAGGGAGGACGAGGGAATCAACAGAGTGGGAGGATGAAAGAGATTAGGGGTTACATGGAGAAAAGATTCAGGGATGACAGTAAGAGGAGTCAGGTGAGGGGCAGTGAAAGGGAGGCAAGGATGTATGTGCCTGAGCTTTACCTGTGTGTGTGCACTGACAGGTGCTCATTCATCTGGCCTTCTATTTAATATGTGCTAATGTCCAGCAGATGCTGGTTTCCAGTCATTTGGCAGCCCGTTGCTTCTGAACTAAGACATCATTTTTTCAAGTCCAGGTAGTAGCTTCTGTGTAATAGCCATTCCATATTAAAATAAGTTAGGCCCAAGCATCTTCCTTTTGTGAATAAGAATTCTGTCACTATAACCGGGAGCTTCATTCACAGCCTAACCAAGATGTCTTCTTTTCCTTGCGTATGGTGTGCATAGCCTAAAGTTGTAGGACAACTTGTTCTATTTGATTGCATTCGTCGAAACAGGGCGGACCACGTGAAGGTTGCAATCACCCACCCCACCAAGATGTCATTCCATGGTCACAGTATGAAATTTCAGACCACAATTTATAGGGAATCTTCAGTACTGTTACGATTGCCAAAGAATTTCTTAATCATGTGTAGGAGCCATTCATGTTTAGGTTAGTTACCGTTAGCATATTATATTATTTTGTCTAGATATTTCCAGCAGTATTATTTTGAACGCTTGGGGGTGGGTTTTGATACGTAGATGGGCGTGACGTTTATGATAGAGGGAGGGTCTGATCAGATCAGACCAGCCACAGGATTTGGAGAGAAAACAGTTCTTACCAGATAGTAAGAACGGAAAGCTACAAAGTTAGTTAAAGAACAAATTAAGCTGGAAATAACGACTGCCAGATCTGTTTTTTCTTGTCTGCATAAGATCACTCCCACCACCGTGTAGTAATGGCAGCGGAAAGGTGGGCATTGGAAAAGTTTGAAATTGCCATTACATTAAAGTAAGAACTGATCTCTATGAGTGAAACTGAAGCTTGAGAACTTGGAACAAAGGATCTGCCTGATGCCGTCGACAAAGTCGACTCCTGCGCTATCTGAAGAACGACGATTGGAAACTTCAGAACCCAACGAGCGGGGACAGCGTGAGTACCTACAGCTGAACGTGCAGCATAAAGCTTTATTGGAACGGCTGCATTAAGCTGTATTGGAAAACAGCTGTTACTATGGAGATTTGAGAAGTGACCTTGAGAATCTCAACGTTATCTGTTGTTCTCAATTCCCGCTCGGTTGTTTTTAATTCCAGTCTGGAAGCATACGGCATTACGTCAACACGTCTTAAAGGGATAGTGAGCCAGTGTGTCTAAGGCTCAGCCACAAGAGGGAGATGTGGAACAAGATTCTGGAAAAGAAAGAAGAACCATTAAACTCACTGGCAAAGACCTGGTATTGTTCATGGAAAGATGTCAGAAGTCAAGCAACACGATATGCAAACAAGCTGACAAGTTAATTGAAAAGCTGAATAAGCTCATGAAATCAGATAAAAATGTGAATGAAGTACAATCTAACCTGGTTCAATTAACTGAGCTCTGCTATGAAGTCAGATAGTACTACAACTCATTGCTGGAAATACCAATGCCTGAAAGGGAGTTTGAAAGGCAAAATCAGTGGTTTCAAGAAAGAATGGAATTTTAATGGTTTTAAACAAGATGTAGAAAGGTGATTATCTGAAGTGGGACAGCAAACTACGCACTCTATGGTTGGAAGAGCCATACAGCAAAGTGTTGTAGCCTCAGAAGAAATTGGACCTGAAGACTGAATCTCAATCTCACAGAATGTCTAAAAAAAAAACCAAGCCACAAATCAAATTCTTCATCATGTGCATCTTCAAGGGTCACTGCTTGTATTGAAGTTCAGGCAGATAGGGTGGTTCTTGTGGAACGGGCTTCCGCCATGAGGAAAAAGCACAAGCTTGAGGCACAAAAGGAGCAATGGGAAAGAGAGACTGTGCTGGCAGCAACCAATGCCAAGCTTGAGCTTGAGGAACAAGAAGAACAATTGAAAAGAGAGGCACGAGAAGCACAATTTAAAAGAGAGACTGCTGGCAGCAACAAATGCCAAGCTTGAGCTTGAGGCACAAGAGAAATATTTTAAAAGAGAGATAGAACAGTTGGAACTAGAGACGGAGCTGCCGACAACCGATGCAAGGTTTAATGGAGTATCCCACGGGAGGAGTTCTTATGTGAGAAAATGAGCTGCTCAAAGGGAAAGAGGGAACCTGATCTCCCGGTGGCTCAGCACCTCAACTCCCCCTCCCATTCCAAATCCGACCTTTCTGTCCTGGGCCTCCGCCATGGCCAGAGTGAGGCCCACTGCAAATTGGAGGAACAGCACCTCATATTTTGCTTGGGTAGTTTACACCCCAGAGGTATGAATATTGACTTCTCCAATTTCAGATAGCCCTTGCTTTCTCCCTCCTTCCCCTCCCCTTTCCAGCTCTCCCTCAGCCTACTGTCTCCGCCTCTTCCTTTCTTCTTCCCGCCCGCCCCGTCATCAGTCTGAAGAAGGGTCTCGACCCGAAACGTCACCTGTTCCTTCGCTCCATAGATGCTGCCTCACCTGCTGAGTTTCTCCAGCTTTTTTGTCGACCTGCTCAATGGGAAACATCAGCTAAATTAAATCTACAGGCAGATGAATATTTGCCAGATCATGTGCAACAGGATGTTAGACCTAAACAAACAGCTCTCAGACCACCTGTTAGAACTCATATGAGCAGGGGTATGCAGGGGCATGTTAGTACTATCCTCCCTGCACTGAATGATGGAAACCAACGTGATATCTGGAAATTATTGAAGAAGCAGAATGAGATCACTACTCTTCTGGCTCAACAAAATCTCTCTTTTACTTTACCACCAAGAGATATTCCTGTTTATGATGGTGACCCTTTGCAGTATGATGTTTTTATTATGGCATTTGAGAAATGAGTGGAAAGGAAAACTACTGATAAAAGTGATTGCTTGCATTTCCTAGAGCAATACACAAGAGGGTATCCAAAGGAGCAGGTCCATAGTTGCCGACATTTGCCTTCAGCCGAAGGCTATCAAAAGGCAAAAGCTCTGCTCAAAGAATATTTTGGTAATGAACATAAGATTGCCAATGCATACATGGCCAAGGCTTTTGCTTGATCAGTGATCAAGCCAGAGGATGTGAAAACATTGCGTGCGTTCTCGCTGTTACTTAGAGGTTGTTGCAATGCTATGGAAAATCTCACCTACAGTTTATGGAGGAAATGAATGTTGCTACCAATATGAAGACTATCCTTCTAAAATTGCCTTACAGGCTTAGAGACAAGTGGAGGGATAGTGCATGTCGGGTACGGAAAGAGCATGGACGTCGAGTTAAGTTTCCTGATCTAGTGGATTTCATGGAGTGGCAAGTAGAGATAATGTCAGCTCAACTTTTTGGAAACATTCAGGATTCTAGACCAATTGCAACTGTCAAAGGTTTTACTTTTGCTAAAACAAGAGAAAGATCAGGACCGAAAGGAAAGAGTTTTGCAACAACTGTAATACCTGTAGAAACAGCAGTGCAAGGAAATCTGACAACAGGTGGAACCATTAATATTCAAGGTTCTTGTTTGTTCTGTAATAAAATTGGTCACACATTAGGGCAGTGTCTACTGATCAAGAAGAAGGGGCACAAAGAAAAGATGGACTTCTTAAGGGAGAAGGGAATCTGCTTTGGATGTTTGAAGAAAGGACACATGAGCAGAGACTGCAAGAGTCGAATGACTTGTGACGTGTGCAAACAAGATCATCCTGAAATACTTCACACTGAACAGAAGAACACAAATGAGAAGTCAACTGTGAGTGATGCTGTTACCTCATCGAAGATGTGTGCGCATATTGGGGCCGGTGAAGAACCCTGCATCGTCTTCATCTTACCAGTACAGGTAAAGAGCCGCAAGGGGGACACGGTATTGCAAACCTACTCATTTTTGGATCATGGAAGTTCAACTACCTTTTGTACAGAAAGCTTGATGAGAAGGCTGAACATTACAGGGCAAAAGGCTAAGATTCTCTTGTGTACCATGAATGAAGAGAAGCCTATGATCAGTCATCATATCTCAGGTTTGGAAATATCTAGTCTGGACAAAGACAATTTTATGCAACTATCTGATGTGTTGACACATAAGACCATGCCTGTTTCTCATCTAAACATTCCCAGCCAGGAAGACTTGAAGGCCTTACTTGAAGGATATCAAGATTCCTAAAATAGACTCTGGCACCGACCAACTCATTGGAACAAATGCTCCAAAGGTATAGGAACCTTGGGAGCTGGTCAACAGCCAAGGGGATGGACCATTTGCCATGAAGACTCTACTTGGATGGGTCATCTATGGTCCCCTGAGAAGAGACAACGAAAGCAGGGATGAAAATGGCTGCCTTGCTGCTGCTGTCAATCGAATATCCATTGTAAACTTAGAGCATTGTCAAGCGATACAATCACGACTTCAGTGAAAGAACCAGCAAGGAAGCAGAAGAAATGTCCAGAGAAGAGGTAAAGTTCTTGGATATTATGAATCACTCAGTAAAGATGATAGATGGACACTATTGTCCAGGTTTACCTTTCAAACAAGAAAGGGTCAGTTTGCCGAATAACCGTTGCATTGCAGTGCAGCGCATCCAGAACCTGAAACGCAGGTTTGGCAAGAATAGGAAATTTCACGATGAATATACATCTTTCCTCACAGAAATGATTGATGATGGTAGTGCTGAAATGGTACCAGTGGACTAGCTGAATCGAAGTGATGGAGAGCTCTGGTACATCCCACACCATGGGCTGTATCACTCAAGGAAAGGAACCTTTAAGGTGGCCTTTGACTGTGGGGCAGTTTTCAAAGGAACATCACTTTAAACTGCCAACAGCTGCTGCAGGGTCCAGACCTTACCAACTCACTCATTGGACTTCTCATCAGATTCAGATGAGAACCGGTGACTTTGATGGCCGATATCAAAGCAATGTTTCATTAGGTCAATGTATCAGAAAAGCATATTGACAATTTGCGGTTCCTGTGGTGGCCTGAGGGTGATGCACAGCAAGATCTTGTTGAATACTGGATGAAGGTACATTTTTTTGGAGCAGTGTCATCACCAAGTTGTGCAAACTTTGCATTGAGGAAGCCTGCTGAAGACAATGAAGCTCATTTCCCAGCAGAGGTCACAAGCACAGTAAAGAACAACTTCTATGTAGACTATTGTTCAAAGCATATGGCTTCCGAACAGGAAGCAATTCAAATGGAAGCACACTTGACTTCCCTCTGCCAAATGGGAAGATTCATGCTGACTAAGTGGACCAGCAACAGCCGTGCTGTATTGGCATCCATTCCTCATGAAAACAGAGCCAAAGAGACCAGGGAGTTGGACTTGGACAAAGCCAATCTGCCTATGGAAAGGGCACTGGGATTGCACTGGTGCGTTGAAGCAGATGTGTTCAAGTTCAGAATTGCAGCACAGGAACGACCATACACAAGACGGGGCATTTGGACCGTGGTTGGCTCTATATATGATCCTTTAGGATTTCTAGCACCATTTACTCTGCCAGCTAAGCTGATTATGCAGGAGCTCTGTAAGGAAAGACTCGGATGGGATGAGAGCATAACACAAACCTTCTCTCAGCGATGGACAGGATGGTTAGCAGATCTCAACTAGTTGTCGGAATTTAAAGTGGACCGGTGCATGAAGCCCGCAAACTTTGGTCAAATCAGATATGCACAGCTGCACCACTTTTCAGGTGCAAGCAAAAGTGGCTACGTTACTGTTTCATATCTAGTTACAGTGGTGATATGTTGGCACAAAGGAAAATCCTGCAGATGAAGCCTCAAGAGGGCTAACAGCAGACCGCTTCTTAAGCAATAAGAGATGGAAGAAGATCCCGGCAAACTAAAGGAAAAGGTTGATAAAGAGATGCACTCTATAAAAGTATCACTCCGCGGGCAGTGTTTATGTCCTGCTGATCTTCTCAAAGCAGAAAACGTGGTTATCTCTTTCCATCAAAGACAAGTATTCAAAGAAGGACTATGAACTTGGTAAGACTGATAACTAAGATATGTCTGCTCCAAGAAGCCAAACAAGAAGCGAAAGAAGATTGAAGAATCACTAAAGACATTTAAAAGCCAACACAAAGTGCATACCTTTTGTTTTCGATCATGTTGGAACTTCAAACCCATCTCAGGGAAGCGTATGATATGAAGGACCCGGCCTGGGGGGGACAGCTGTGTGGGGGGCGGGGGGGGGGGGGGGGGGGTGGTGGGAGAACAATAGTGGACCTGGCATTGGGGGACCACCATGAGGGTGTGGGGGGGAAACAGAGGGGGAGGGGAAGAGCAAAAGGGGACTTGGCACGAATACTTTGTAACTTTGTCTGCACCATTTCCGTGGCGACTATTTGCATACATTCGGTATGCAAGCAAATAATTTCTATGTGACTTTTCACATGTGACAATAAAGTATTCATTCATTCATTCACATACCAAAATACCTCAGAGATGCCACCTACAAAAAGCGGAGACGATTCTTAAATCAGGTTCTGTTGTAGTTGCAGCAATCGTCCATAGGGAAAGTCAATGCAAAGATCCTCCTCAATGGCTCTTCCCAAGGACTGGACACCTACTCCCCTCTTCGCCATTTGGATTCCATCCATCCAAAAGTACATTGGACTCTTCACTTTGTGTCAATGCCATGAAAACTGCAAGGCACAGCATTAATGACTATGTCAACATACACAACCCTTTAATTCTGTCGAATGAGAGGGAC
Organism: Okamejei kenojei; assembly: GCA_035221665.1. NCBI lineage: Eukaryota > Metazoa > Chordata > Chondrichthyes > Rajiformes > Rajidae > Okamejei > Okamejei kenojei. The sequence continues at coordinate 48,425,894 of CM069140.1, forward strand.
CATCATGAATCTTTTTCAAAAACCCGAGGAAGTCCTCTGTCCCAAGAATTCAACTATTTTAGATCTGATAAATGATAGCATGCAAACTGTGATTCTAGCTATAGAGTCAACCACAGACTCAATCCCAGGACAGACTGGGATCAATCAACACTGAATCACCCTCTTGCTACTTTTCTCAAATCTTTCTAATGTTGCTCTAATCACACCCAACAAGCATCCTGCTGGAGTGGTGCTACTCTACAAGGTAAATGGGAAGGTTCTTAATCTATTTATTTATTTAAGAAGGAACTGCAGATGCTGGGAAATCGAAGGTAGAGAAAAATGCTGGAGAAACTCAGCGGGTGTGGCAGCATCTATGGAGCGAAGGAAATAGGCAACGTTTCGGGTCAAAACCCTTCCTTCACTCCATAGATGCTGCCTCACCCGCTGAGTTTCTCCAGCATTTTTGTCTAGGTTCTTAATCTATATTGTCTTTACTCCAGAACCAAGGGCATTCCAATCTCATTCATTGAGCGACAGTTTATCAATGATGTTTGTCGTGTCAGACTTCAGAGGCTGAGGTCCAAATAATTACCAACACGGAAAATTAAGTATGTGTGAAAATGCGCCTTGCATCAAATAATATTAGTTCTGGTACAATCTGCAATAGAATTCCCACACTTACCTGCTCCAGCTTCACACCACTGTCTTCCTCATGTGGCATAAATGCCCACAATAAAAAATGGATCACTCATTAATGATGAAATTCACCATAGCTTCCTGCCCCCATCAGATCTTTTGGCTCACTGAGAAAGAAGTTCACAGACTGACATTAAGTGGACCTGGATTACTTACAACAGGCAGCTCAAACCCTTAGAGAGATACTATTAACACTACCCCTGCAAAATCCTCCACCCTAGGATTATCTGCCCGAACATAATCCAATCAATTTCAGCGTCTTCGCCCAGGATAAGATTGAGGGTGTAATTACATACAGCTGCCTTCTTGAAGAGCCAGCCTGAGCCAGATTTCGGAAACAGAAATACTGTCCCACGTTTACCAGAAGAACAGGAAATTATTCAAGAATGTTCTGAAGGCCTCCTTCAAAGAATTTGTGGTCCATGGCCACTTGAAACCGAGAGAGCCACAGTGGGATGGCTCTGTATAACCAACATACCGTGTTAAGATCAATCCAAACAATTTACAAGAAGGATTTGTTAATGTCATGCAAAATGCTGAATAAATATAATTTGAAAAAAATGCAAAAACTGAGTACAATTGTTAAATAAGGGTCCAAGACAAATGGAGGGTTCTCTGATGTCTGGAATATTTATGTTTATCGAGTTTAAATTACATTTTATATTTTCTGATATAGACGCTCATTTAGAATATTTCCCCCACATGCTGGCACAGAACCAGTAATAGAGATAGTAACCATTTCTCATTCTGTCTCCATTTATTCTCTGAGTTTCAATTTTCTTCCTGTCATTGGGCTAGAGGGTGTTCACCAGCAAGTCAGCTCTCAGTAGTAATTCACATTCCATAATATTGGCTGAGCAACAGGCGATTGCCTGCGGGTGCAGGCAATACAACTTATCTGATTTTATGCATGTGAGCAGTTGTCCTTGATAGCAGTGGGAAGGCAGGACTTAAATTGTTAGAGGAGGAGGTTGAATAATTCATCCCTCCATTTCAGTGCCACTATAATGTTTAAACTTCCCCTTGGCTTCAGAAGAATATGGAAGAAAGGATTTCAAAAAGGCAGGGAGGTGAAAGTTACAATTTCTTTATCAAAAGAACATTGCACTGAGAAAAATATGTATGATCGTAAAATAACAAAGGAAATATATATTTGCAAGAAGGTGACATTTTGGTGAATAGATGTATTTGTAAATCTTATGAGAGCAATTACATTCTATTCATGGCTACTCCTCTTATCTTAAATCCTCTCTATTTCTTTCTGTCCCTGAAACATTCTCCTTGAGAGTCCCCTTGCCCCTATCCTCTTTCGTACCCTCTCCTAGATTCTCTACTCCAATCTTTACACATCCTTTCCATTTACTTGCCACTATCATCACTCCCTCCTTCCTTCTCTCCACCAAGCATCTGCCCCATCTCTCTTCTCCGGCCCTTTGTTCTCCATCCATTGAGCCTTATCTCCCACCACCTCACCATAGTCCTAAGCCCGACTCTAATTCTCCCTTGCTGGAACTGCAGATGCTGGTTTACACCGAATAGATGTCGTTTCGGATCGAGACCCTTTTTCAGACTGAGTCAGGGGAGAGGTATGAAAAGGTACAGCACAAATCAGAACCGTCACTGATGACTCAGGATAGGTGGAGCCCACAATGGTCTATTGTTGGCCGTGGAAGAAGTGATAACGTGCTCTCCACTTGCACCATGGGATTCCCCTTCAACCCCTTTCATCCCTCCGGTGCTTGTTGAGCTTTGTTCCCTCATCACATGCTGATGGTGAGAATCACAGCTGGAAAGGTACATCACAGCACTCCTGCCTGCACTGCTGCACCTGTTTCCAACTGTGCTCCTGACCCCATTCCCTGAGACTAGGTCTGTTGTTGACACATTGGTTATACCTGGAACCTGGTAACTGGGGAAGAAGTGTGATTGAGCTTCCAGTATCAAGCAAGGCAGCTTTGAAGTCCCATCACTTCTCCCAATCTTCCTTTCCGCAAGGCTGCATATCCTCTCCAACAATACCTCTACTGGAGCAGAGGTAATCTACCTTCCATGGGCCAGGCTGCAGCCATTCTTAGAGCTCCATGTCGTTGTTTGAGTTACTATGACACGACTTCTCAAGAATGCATAATTCATGCTAAACTTAAAATTGAACAAGAACATTTGACCAAAGTTCCTGTTCCAGACTCTGAAGAAGGGTCTCGACTCGAAACGTCAACCATTCCTTCTCTCCAGATGCTGCCTGTTCCGCTGAGTTACTCCAGCTTTTTGTGTCTATCTTTGGTTTAAACCAGCATCTGCGGTTCCTTCTTACACACTCAGGTATGCGGAACCAATTATCATTAAATCCGTTAAAACCATGCTCTCAGCTGGAAAGTAAATCTTGCAAACGTATCTTTTATTCTGCACCACTGCTGTGTGACAACGTCACAAAAGAAACAAGTCATCAGAAAGATAACATGGTGTAGGAACTGCAGATGCTGGTTTAAACCAAAGATAGACACAAAATGCTGGAGTAACTCAGCGAAACAACCTGGTTCTGATGTGGCAAAGTCTGCTCTCAACAGGCATTTTCAAGAGTATCTAGCAAGAGCAATAATTATTCAACTTTTAGGCTGCTGATAAACTCAAACTTTTTTCTATTGAAGCATGTTTGTTCAACATCAAACATTCCTTTATCAGACAAACATGATGGCTATGATACAATCAACAAGAAAATCTGCGCCAATTAAATTGCTATGCATATGATTTTTGGATTATCAATAAAGAGGACAGAGAGAAAGGTGAAATTTGCAAATTGATATTGACAGTACATTTTGAGTGTTCACATTGATGAGTTCTAATTAAAATCATCCAGTTATAATAAGTAATATGTAAAATTAAAGACTAGCTTGTGCGGGAACTGCAGATAAATCTAGCCACCCGAGAAAGAGATGACAGTAGTTTCAATTAAAGGTTAAAGAATGGCCATTGAGACAGCTGAGAGAGTTGCTGCCTCACTGCACCAGAGACTTGGGTTCGATCTCGATCTTGAGTGTTGCCTCTGTAGAGTCTGCAGGTTCTCCCTGTAACCGCGTAGGTTTCCTCTGGGTGCTCCGGTTTCCTTCTACATCCCAAAGATGTGTAGATTTGTAGGTCAATTGGCCTCTGTTTATTGCCCTTAGTTTGTAGGGAATGGATGCGAAAGTGGGATAACATGGGATCTAATATGAATAGATAATCGGTCAGCCACTCACTGGCATGTGGCACAGAGTGCCACATTAGAACATGAGAGATCTTGTTCTTTAATTTGTCACCTAACGGACTTCCGGTGGCGCTATGGAGGAGTAGAAGGCAACGCCAGCCACCTCCGTGAAGAAATGGGAAAAAACCGGGGAGAAAACGCTGAAAAAACCTACCTGCTGCTCCTGCTGCTTCTGCATCTGCTGCTTCTGCACCGGCTGCCGTGAGTGACGTCATCAGACCTGCGACCGTAATGTCAATACAGCGCAGCCCACCACCGGAGAGATCCAGACTCCGATTTTTAAAAAAAATGGCTGAACAAGAACAAGGCCCAACTGAAGCCTCGGCCTCAGGTAGGACACAGTCCCTTGAAAATGTGTTAAAAAAATTGAGAAAAAAATTGGAACTGCAAGAAATGGCAGAATTAAAGAAAGAAATGAAGTCTGAATTAAAGATGGAATTGGAAGAAATGGAAGAAATGAAGAAAATCAAGATTGAGATGAAGGAGTTAAAATCTGAAATTAATCTCTCGGCCACGGATTTATCAGAAATGCTCCGAAAGGAAATTACAGAAGTTGTGACCGAAAAATTTGCAAGTATAATGGAAGAGCTGCATGAAAAAATTGAAAAAAAGGTGGAAAAAGAAATGGAACCAGTGCTGGAAGAAATTGTGTTACACTCAATCAACAACCATAAAAGACCTTGAGGAAACAGTCCAAACAAATACTCAGACTAATGAAAACTATCGTCAAAGAAAGTCAACGACTATCTGACTTACTGGCCAAAGTTACTGATAAGTGTACTGAGTTGGAAGGACGCCAGAGAAGGCAGAATTATAAGGGATCGTGGGTATTCGAGAAGGGAGAGAAAAGAATCAAGATACCCGAGAATTTTTACTGCAAACATACTACAAAAGGTTCTATCTCTGGAAGAAAAACCTTTGATAGCCCGAGCAACACAGAGTTATGAGACATTATACAAAGCACTATGCTCCTCCAAGACAAATGATAGTCAAAGTCCAATATGATTATGTTTTGGAAGGTATGATGAATAAAGTTGGTAAAAAGCAGAAATCTTAAATTATGAAGAAGACTCAATCAGTATCTACCTAGACTATCCAGCCAGAGGTCTCTAAGAAACGGAAATGCATTTAAAGAAACCAAAAGAATCCCTGAGGCAAGTGAAGAATCTGAAGTATACGTTTGAGATACCCAGCAACCACTGAGGGAGTCACTTACAATCAGGAAGAGCATTACTTTAAAAACCCAGAAGACGCATTGAAATTTTTGGCCCAAATGATTAAGGACCGCGAAGCGAAGACTGAATGAAAACCTTCATATAGTTGAATTAAAGGAACAATTAAACAGTATTTTCAAGATTGGTTGAAGATTATATAATAAACTATGGTGACTTGTTTTCATCTAAAGAAGAGGAGAAGGAGGCGGATGGGAGAATCGAGTAGATTTGGATTGAAAGACTATTTCCATGAATACTAATATTTAGTTGAATTTAATACAATACTACTAATCTAATAATTAACAATATATATTAACATACAATAAACATATACTTAAATTTAACACACTGGTATTGCTTTAATAATTAGAGCTAGTAATTGTTGATTATTGATTATTGATTGTTGATTATTGATTAATAATTAATAATTAATTATAACCGACTAACCTAGAATTAAGTAAATAGTAAATATAAATATATGAATATAAATTTTGACTTCATTTATCTCCCCTGGTATTTATTTATTTTTTAAAAAAAATTCTTTTCATTTTCGTTTTTTTATTTAAATATTTTTTTCATAAATTGTGTCTTTCAAGATTTTTTATTTATTTTATTATTATTTTTTTTAATTTTATCTTTAGACTTTTTTATTCTTTATTATTAGTTTATATTATTATTAATTTTCCTATCAAGTACTACGTATATATAACACATAACCTGACTATGAACTTTTATATACATAGTTAATAGTCCCCCCGATTAAATAATAATCACTTATGTATTTAGTAATATAATTTTTAACTGAATTCATGGATAAAGGATAACAATTAACATTCAATAAACGGAAGTTCCTTAGAACCTGCAACCATGTAAGTAATGGCAAACACAACAACACACACACTCAGATTTAGTATTTTTTCCTTTCTTTGAGCACTTTACAAATCTCATAATCTATCCTTTTTTAATACACTCACTGATTAATACAAATATATATTTTATAAATGAGTGTGGACATTAACAATAAATACAAAGAGATATATATATGAGAGAAAATCAAGAGTCCTTGAAATTCGTTCTAATCAGGGTTACAGGTGTAAGGTCAAGGTATCTCGAACTGTAACCATTGCTCTAGATATAACATCCCTTTAGATTAGATAAAATATTCAAGACCCAACATACAAATCTGGGAAATGGTAGGAATAACGTTTTTGTAGCTGTAAAGTTAAAGGTATAAACGAACCCAATTAAGAGGGGTAAGTATTAGCCATTTAAAAGCACTAAAAATAGATGTTGCGTTATCCAGAGACACACTTAAAAAATAGGCAGATACAAAGATTAAAAGCCAAAATGGATTGATAAAGTATATCACTCTTGCTTTTAACACACAAATCTAGAGGTGTAGCAATATTAAATCGTAAAGGTAGCTGCATAATAAACATAACTTCACTAAAACCTGATAGTGAGCGGTAGATATGATTATAGTAATGAGGAATAATTAAAACACAAAAAGTGATTTATTGTTAATTGTACATAGGCCCAAAATTTGAAAGCCCTCGATTTTAAAAAAAATATATAATACAATCCCTGAATTTATCCACAACATAACTAATGAATATGGAGGAGATTTAAATGCACACTTGATGCTTAGTAGGATAGATCATCAAAACAACGAAAAACTTATATCACACTCCAGTGATTTAATAAATGAGCATATATAGACACTAGTAATCTTAAAGATGTATGGAGATGCAAATTGTCAACAGAAAACCATTTTAACACACTTTTGTGGCATAAAACTTTTCCAGATATGATTATTTCTGCGGTATTTTAAAACTTTATCCACTTACTATAATTCAAATATCATAATATTACTAATATCAGATAAGCGTCCCTTAACTTTTAAGATGAAAATAAACTGTAACATGCGAAAAACAAGATCAATGGAGATTTAATCCACCAAATTTTTAAAGGACAAATAACTCAAGAATATATTTACCAAAAACAGATCAGTCTCTTTGAAACAAATGATACCACCAGATAATACTCATCATCCCTCATATGGAATACTTTTAAGGCCTTTAAAGTTCGGGGAATTAATGATATCTTCTCTCAAGCATTTATTAATAAAAGAGAATCGGAAGCAACAACAGCCTTGGAAAGCAGATATCTAAAGGAAATAGATACAGATAATGGCCATTAACCCAATTACAATAAGAACATATACAACTCTTTGCATTGAAATTATTAAACTAAATAAAAAAAGCAGTCAGACCAAGTTGTAAAACTATACCAAAAAACCAACCAAATACAAATTATAATTAGTGTGACAACCACAGAATCAAATACACAGACAAGATTTTTAAGAAGTAACCCTTGTGCCGAGTAGGTGGGCGCATATCACGACATTCATTGATGCTGAGAGTGGTGGAACGCAGGCAACATAGGAGGTGGGGTGGTGGGGGGGGGGTGGGGGGGGGTGGTGGATTTGGGGGGGGGGGGGGGTGGAGGGGGGGGGAGGGGGGGGGGGGGGGGGGGGGGGGGGGGGAGGGGGGGGGGTGGGGGGGGGGGGGGGGGGGGGGCGGGGGTGGGGGGCGGGGCGCGGGGGGGGGGCGTCGGGGGGGCGGGGGGGGGGGGGGGGTACGTATAACGTATATCTGGCCTGGTAACCCTTCAGGACAAGCTGGGCACAGGAACATCATCAGTAGAGTACACTTGGCATCACTGGGTGTTTTGTGCGGCCTTATATTCACTATAAACTAAAACAACCCTCCACCAAAGGGGCGGCCCGCTGCAGGATGTAATCAGTCTCAGCGTGTGTCCCCGGGTCAAACTGCCTCCAAAAGATTTCACCATGACGCATTTGGAGACCAGCATGGTCTTTCCCGCTTGAGCCAAAACCAAAAGCTTGCTTCTTTCAGCTCGCGTCTGATAGTGAACCTATGTCTTCTGCAGAGCCTGACCTGTGGATTCCAAGCTACCTTCAATCATCTGATGGTAGATGACGCAACAAATCCTCTGCATCCCATCCCACATTTCAACTGGAAAAAACGTTGATGTTCCAGCCGCTACGCTGCCTTGCCCTGCTGCAGGCTCTGAGTAGCGCAGCTATCTTACCTCAATAGTCCTCCACAACAGAGTTCTTGTCCATGGAACTGTGAGCTCTATATGTAAGCAGTCTTCTGTAAAGGGACCAGAACCACCAAATCTGGCCTGAGGTTGGTTGAATAGCAATTTCAGGTGTAAAGATTATTTGTCAGGCCGATTTCACTCCATCATCCACCATCCACGGCCATCATAGGTTTCCTTCATTCTGATCTAGTTGAAGGATGTTTTCTGTGTTTTTCTGTCCCTCACGGACAAATGTTGTCGCCCTTAAGTGGGAGGGTGCTTGCTCTCGGAGCAAGAGTTGGTCAGCACACAGCCTGATATTTCAAGGGCTGTTTCCCAGGCTTTTAAATACCTGATTATGCTCCCCGTGTATCCTCCCTTGCGTGGAGCTGGTCTTTTTCAGCCTACCAAGATGTTTTTGAGGTCGTCTGGAGTTGGTCAGCGGTCACAGTTTGGATCCTCTACGTACCACGATTTGAGGTTCTTTGGTGATGGAAGGACGTCTTCTGTCGCTCTGTTGATGAAGCTGAATCTTGCATTGAACTTCACCTTTCCCCATAAGGTCTTATCCAGCTGAGCTCCTCCGCTCCACACTACCCACTGCATGCCATACCCTGTTTTGGCATAGCGAGAAACTCCTTTGTCCTCTTGCGGCCTCCTCCGTCGCCGCACCTCCTCAACACCAATGTCCACCGCTCTGATGTTGTGGCTTATCGCCCAAGTTGGTTTGACTTGTCGTTAGCCAAAGCCCCCCTTCCTCTTTTCCCTGCTGCCACAATTTTCCCACCATCGACGTCTTTGTGCCTCATGGGCTGATGAAGCTTGGCTAGTACTGGCATCAGATTGGTGTCCCACGTCCGGTCCGGTTACTAGGGGCCGTCTGCAACAGCACAGATAGGACGTGACTCTAGAGTCCCTCAGTGTCATCTAGGAGTCTTTACATTGGGAACACTTGTATTCCTTCTGTTAGACTAGTGTAGAGGTAGTCTCCCCAGGACCCTTTGCCATAAGAGGCCGATGTTTAGTTAGACATCTGGGACATCCGAGCCTTTCTTCCTTCGCGAATTAAGTTATGTTTCGCCTCCAATCTTCTATTCAACCACAGATATATTGGAGCTTCATAAACGGTCTAGTTGCCACATTGTCCGAGGAAGGAGTCCAAACAGAAGGCAACCAGAGCATCAGTTTTACCCCAGCAGTAGGGACCTGATTGAAGATCTCCAGGCCGTGATCAATTTCTTGCCTTACGTTGCACCTGGCTCTTTGTCCTTGAGACATTGCGATGTACCCATCTGGCCCAGGCTTTTTAACACTGTGCTGCTTCAGACACTTGTTGTAATTAGGTCGTCACCGATGCAGAACCAAGATCTCTAAGCAACCCCCCTAAACTTATGTGGAGATGCTTCGAGACTTACTTGGTTGTTTCATTCGGGCCCACTTTATGTTCTCCTGCAGCTTTCCAAGTCGCCGCTTGGTGCATTGCTTCAGTAGTGGTTATTGTTTTCATATCGTCATGTATGCCCTGAAGGGGTGGCAGACGAGCCCAGCTCTGTACTTTCACACGCCCACCCCCCATTTTGGAGGCCCTGATGATGACTTCCAATGGGCCATTGCTAAAGGAGCAATGGTGAGACCTGTGCAGCCTTGCCATGATGCCTCTTCCAACGCTGCCATTTTTACTGAATTCCGCTGAATTGAAGCCAGCTGCATAGTCTTGGAAATAGTTTCTTGACCATGTGGTGTTGAGCTCATGGTACATGGAAAAAGGCAACAAGATTCCCACAGTGAGTTCATGTGAACTGAACCAAATGCATTGTTGCCAATCGAGAAGATCACATGTAGTTCTCTCTGTCCTTCTTATCTGCTTGGATCTGTTGCCAGATTCAAGCTTTTATGCACCAAGCACCCGAAAACCTGAATTCATGCTTTCTGTACCAGATTTTATCAATGTACTTGTTTGTTACCAGATAGTGGATAGCCATTGGATACAATGAGCTGAAAAAGATTTTTCCCCCTCCGAACGTTGAGGAGACATAATTGGCCGGAAATCTGGCTGATGTCTGATGCATCCATTTCTTTAGGTATTATATGGCCGCCGGCCCTCGGCCACACCTTATGTATTGTTTGCTTCTTCCACACCACCCTCAGAGCATCCATAGAAAGCGTAACAATCCGGTGCATCTCTTGTAGATCTTGTAATGGTACTCCGTTGGCCCCGGAGAGCGATGTGCTGCTCTTGGCTCGCGCGCCAGGTTCTCTACCCTCTTTCCATTGACGGAGGCTGGTGTCCAGGTTTGAATTTAGTGGTGGTTGAATAGGTGGGATGTCTGTGTGGATGACTAACTTCACATAAACTTTGGCTTGTCATTTAAGAAAATAGAAGAGAAAAATAAATATATAGATCAAATCAGATAAAGGAAATTACAAATACAAACAATAGATATAAACGAGAGATTTTAGCATATATTATAAAAATTAATACTCAGCTAAAACAAAAGAAAATCCGAAAAACAAGGAGTAGTAAACGTTTTTTAAAAAAATTGAAATCTAAATGACTGGATTTAGAAGCTAGGGAATTATTAAATTCGAAATAACACTAAATAAATTGACAGAAACTAGAGATCATTAAAAAAATGGTAAACACCAGGACCAGATGGTTATTGGATCATAATTTTTCAAATATTTAAGATATGAAAGCCCCGACGTTTTAAGACACTATACTAACTACCATTATACACAACAGAAATAACCAGATACACTAAATGTAATCTATTAATAAAACCTTACTAACCTAAATTAAAAAACTCTCGACAACCCAGGGTCATATCGAGCATGTTGGGGGTTACACAAAAAGCAGGAGAACTCAGCGGAGTGCAGCTGCATCTAAGGAGGTCGAATGAGATAGCGACGTTTCGGGTCGGACCCTTCTTCAGACTGGTCTGGATCAGGGAAACGAGAGATATAGACGGGATGTGGAGAGATAAAGAGAACAATGAATGGAATGATATGCAAAAAAGTAACGATATAAAGAGGAACAAGCCATTGTAAGCTGTTTGTGGTGTGAAAATTAGAGCTAGTGCGACTAGGGTGGGAGGGAGATAGAGATAGAGGGAATGCCAGGGCCCGAGTAGCTGAGGGAGAGTGGAAGGGGGAGGATACAGCAGGGTTAACAGAAAAAAAAAAAAAAAATTTAGGAAAAAATTCGATGTCAATGCCCAAAGGTATGCACGACTCCCCAAGTCGGAATATGAGAGCTGTTCCTCAACATGCGGTATTGCTCACTCAGGCCATGGAGTAGGCCCAGGACCCGAGAGATCGGTATTACTCTGAAAGGGAAGGGGAAGTTGAAGTGCTGAGCGACCGGGAAGTCGGTTTGGTTTTTGCGCAACGAGCGGCATGGTGTTTCGTCGAAAACTATCGCCAAGCCTCCGCTTTGTCTCACCTGAGTAGATCATCTGGCATCGGAGCAGTCAGCGGAAATCATTAGATGAGGTTGGAGGAGGAGGCATGTGAACCTCTGTCGGACCTGGAAAGGACAGTCTGGTTCCCTGAAGAGGATGGAGTGGTGGAGGTGTTAAATGGACAAGTTATTTGGCATTTCTCGCTTTTGCATTATGTAAAGTGCCCGGGTAAGGAGTAGAGCGGGAGGGAGGAAGAAATTTGACAAGGTATTCGCGAGGGAGCGGTCATTTGGCGGCAGGCAGACGGTGGGTATATGGAAGAAG